>VZTI01002652.1:5478777-5498776 GCA_013397865.1 Struthidea cinerea
CTGCCGGTGCCGCTCCTGTCCCTTCGGTCGCTTCTGCTTCGCGCTTCCCCTGGCCGCGCCTCGCCGCCGCGGCCGTCCAAGATGCTCTCTCTCACTAGGCCATCCTTCTCAATCTGGTACCTATCAAGCTAAATGAGGCATAATTAGGAATAATTATGACATGACATGGTCTGGAATGAGAAGCAGATGGGGCTTCCCCCAGGATGCACCAGGTTGGATTTCAGGGACGAGAGAATGGGGACAGAGAGGGGACACGGCAGTCTGTCATGGCTTCCTACCTGTTGTCACCTCCGCTGGCAGGGGCTGGAGACACTGTCCCAGCCAGCAGGGTGCTGCAGCAAGACCTGTGATATGGGGACTGTGCTGTGAGACACCTGTCATGGCCATGCTGGCTGCTCTGTAGTGTTTTTTTTTCATTTTCTGTTAGAAGAGTGAAGCAGCACCTGAGTTTGCCCATGTGTGCTGTCCCTCTGACTCTTCTTTCTATGCAGTATCAGTCATAACTTTGCAGTAGCATATGGAGTTTTTCTCTAGGAAGTAGGTGGAAGAGAGAGAAGTGAGGAGTATTGGCTCTTTGGTACAGGCAGAAACCTCTGGTGCTGAACTGTTGAAACCAGGAAGGTGTTTTCACACATCCTTTGTGTCCCCTCTGAAGGACACTCAGCTGCTCTGTGTTGTAGGGTGGACTGGGCAATGACATTGGAGAGGTTCTGGACACTGCTAGGAAGAGGGATATTTAAAGGAAACCTCAGCCTTTGGCTGTTCAGGTCAGATGCTCCTCTGAAAGGGCATAAGGAGGGGGCTTCATGCTTCTGGCACATTTATTCACTGTGATGCCTGTACAGGGGCAGAAGGGAATGTGGGTTTAGACTGGAGATGTGTGGCACAGTGGATCCACATGGATGTGTTGTGGAAGGGTAAGAGTATGAATTGTCATATAAGTGTCCATTTCTCATTAAAAAAACAGTGTCATTCACAAGAAAATCCAGGACTAACTAGAAGAAGCTATAACCACTCTCTTCTCCCATTACAATAATATGAGATGTTGGAGGGCTTTTCTCCTGTCATTTTGTTGCAGCCGTAACAAAAATCTGGGTCCATTCCCCTGAAGAGAGAGCCAAACCTTAGCACACAGGAGGTGGCGCTGTCAGGGGCGGACTTCAGCACCGAGCGAAGCGCTGCCTTTAGGTGCCTCTTTGTCTGCCGCGCTGTCAGGAGCGTGAGGGCGGACTAGCCCGGACCTCAGATCGCGTTGTTGGGAGTCAGGACACGTGGCAATAGAGGAGCATTGTGCTGCTGTCCCCTTCGCCTGTCCTCTGCTCTCCAGCTCCCAGCCATGCCCCCGAGGCAGTACCTGACATACAGAACGACTGGTTTTCTTTAACCCCTTTCTGTGCAACCTTGGCTGCAGGGAAAGCATCCAGAGGGACAAGTTTCTTCCCTTCCTTCCAGGGTAAATCTTGCTTTTTGCTGAGAGGCATTTTTCACTTAGTCTTTCAAGCAGCCATTCTTTAAGCTGTTCCTGATTCTAGTTACCATAATTACAGATTTGCTGTTTCCAGCAAGAAGCCTTTTTTTTTTTTTTTTCCCCTACAAAATGAAGGCAAAGCAAGAAATTTCCTAAGAGTTTTATGGGAGATGGATAGGTGCACCCAGGAGTACTCAAGAGCTGCAGACTGGTTCTGCTTGGACATATGGTCATCCTCTGTCTGCTTCTGTTCTGCCAGTGTTGCTTGTGGCATCTCCAGTACCTGGAGATTTCCTGGAGACCTCCATGGTTGAATTCAGCCTGCTGACTGCTACTCTTGCCTCCTTAGGGTAAATTAGTTAGCACTGGCTCTTTTTGCTTGTTGTAAGGTGTCTGCCATGTCTCATATGTAAACAAACAGCCCAGTTCTACAGTGGTCTTGCATAATAATTCCTCCTAAGGAACTGCCTTTGTGCTGTGATAGTGATGGCTGTAGGCTTTTCATTTTCTGGGGCTTGGAAGCTCTGGCTTTACCAAAGTTGATGGGCTTCTTGACATCTTTCCTGGCGAGTGGGAATGAAAAGCAGTATTTCTGATTTTTCCTCTGTGGGGAATTTTCAAAAATGAAACTGAAGAATTACTTCTGGAAAATCAGTCTTGTCATCTCAGAGTTCTTTAAAAGTGCCATACTGTTAACACCTTTTCATGCCAGAACAGTTGAAATATCTATTATTCTCCTTTCATTTTCAAAACCACTAAAGGGAGGATTTTTTCTTAGAATCTCTTGAAACCTCTTTTCTAGAATAGCTGCTTCTGTTTCTTTTATAGCGAAATATTTTAACACACTGATAGAAAGGGAAGGTGGATTCATCTCGTTTAACTTTACTCATGGAAAAGTTAAGCATTTAAGCACAGTTTGTCATTTGGGGTCCTTTTGCAGTCAGGGAGAGAAATGTAAATCAACAGCATGATCCAGTGAGGTCATGCTGTAACGAGATATACCTCCATCTCACAGAGCACAGAGCAAGTAGTACTGCCCCCTTCTTGTCTGCTTTGTGATCAGACCCACTGAATTGCCCTCTGGATGTTTCTGTTTCTCCCCTTTTTGCTATAGAGGGAACCCAAATGAGTAGTTTTGCCCAGATGCCTAATTATTAGAGACCTAATATTAATGTGATGAATGTTACCTCACAGGTCTAGTTCAAATCTGAAAAAGGGAATGAAATATTTATGTCATTTGGACATTTCCAAAAATGTCCTCACTGGTAAACGCAGTCATCAGTATGTTCCATACCCCTTGAGTCTCCATGCCCCTTGAGTGTGCATAACTGAAGCTTGGCTACTTTGGGAGATACTGCTCGGCTTCTCAGTGAGATATTGCTCATGAGCATAATGCTGTTGTTTGCTTATACACTGTGACACATGCTGTGTTCACACGTGCTGATTGTGCTCCCCTTGGGCATCCTAGATAGCACTTTTTCTGTGATGGCATCTTTCATCATGTCCAGTTTTAAGAACTATCTTTATCAGCAAGACAAACTGGGAAACATTCTGTGCTAGAATCATTCTAAGAATAGAAATCTGCTGGCTATCTATGCAAGATGCCTCCTTGGTTTATTGCCTTGTGGGCTCTTCGATCCTTTCTTGGAAGTATAGGTAGACACTTGCTTTGAAGCAGATCAAACTGGAAGACTCGTCTGTGCTGCTGATTCATGTAGCCCCACAGGTTATAGACCTGTAGCAGTGCCTGTACCTTAACCTTGCGCAGTACTGGGTTCTGACAAGATTTCTACATGAGTGTACTACAGTTTGTAGTAGCTGAGACAGAGTGGAGTCAATTCACATGAATGGTGGTTATGGAATGGAAGTAATCTCACCTTCTCTGGACTGCTGGACATCTAAGGCTCAGCACCTGTAATTTAGATACAAATCAGATTCAGAACAGATATGTGTGCCTAAGGTAATATGATAATGCAAACTACTCCCCTTTCTCTGTGTCTTCTCCACATTTGGCACTTACCAACTGATACAGGGGCATGGCTCTGGTTGGAAAAGTTGGGAGAAAGCACAGCATTAAGCATTCACTAATCAGATAATGTAGAGGCTCCTGGTTAGTGGCCATTCCCATGATGGTTTTGTTCTCTCTTCACCATCCTCAGTCATAGTGGCTGGTAGGATGTGCACCAGTAAGGATATTTGCTGTTCAGCATGTGGCTGAGTTTCACCCTGAGACCTCGGTTGTCAGCAGTTTAAAGATTAGATGCCACCTCTCTAAGTGAGTGTCAGAATCACCACAAAAATCACTGAGAGGTAAAAGACATAATCCCTTAGGAGCATCTCATTGATCCTCTCATGGTTCCCGAGCAGCATGTAGTAACAGATGACTCTCTGTTTCTCCAGATTAGTTGATTTAGTTACACGCCCCTTGGGCTTTTCAGGGGGTAAATCTGTATCCTTGGAAGATGCAAGAGTCAAATAAAAGCTACTCCAAACCAGCCCAAACAACATTATTCACTTCAGCAAAGTGCAGGTATCCCCTGGGTTTGGAAAAGAGCTATTTCTGTTGGTCCTGCTGAAAGTAGCCCAGTTCCGCTGTCTCCAGTGGAACTGTATGCTGTGCATTGAGATTATTGCTGCTGGCATTCAGCATGGGGTCTAAATGCTGCTGTGCTGGAGAAAGATCTTGAGGTTTTTTTCCAACCTAAATGATTCCATGATTCAATGACCTATGTCTTTAGCCAGATTCAGAGCATCTATGACTACAATCACCCCCCAGCCAGCTGGTGAATGGGTGCGTCTACATACAGCACCCTTGGGAATTGTTGACAAATGCTGTGCATATTGCATGACTGATGCTCTCCCAAGGAAGCATTCGCTTTTCTCTTTATTTGCTTTATTTTCCCCCTACTCCACCCTCCACCCCTTCATGTTTTCTAAAATGTCTCATTTTCAGTCTGTGAAGATGAGGTGGCTTGTCCTGACTGGGAAGGCGTGGAGGCAGCAGCCATACTACCAGGGCAGTGTTCATGGGCATTTTCTCCAAGGAAAACCATTGAGAACAGTTTTTTCACCTTTTTGTTTGCTTGTTTAGTTGCACAGGAGGAAGTGCCATGAATGGGGAGACTTGCCTGGTATTCAGCATACCCAGTCATTTTGGTATGAATTAAGGAGTCAATTTCAGCGGGTCATTTATCACATATATGCAAAGCCCTCTGGTGGCCACCGAACCTTTTGTTTACATTTTCTGAGTTTTATCCAAATTTGTAAGACTCATTTTGTGTGTGTGTGTGTGTGTGTGTGTGTTTTTAAGGGGGAATTTTGCAAATGTTGGTTTAACATTTTAAGAATAGTTTGCCCACACATTTTCATCAGTTCTTTCTATTAAGAATGGTATTGTTCAGTCGCCCAGTAATGTTTACTTGGAAAATTGGCTTGGCCTGAGAAGTTCCATATTTACTCTGCAGGCAATGGAAACTGATGGAAGCTGTTGCTGTGCAGTTAAAGAAAATCCAGGGAGTGTTTTTGAGTTAGAATTAATTTCAAATTATCAAGTACTGAAACGTTTACTGTGCTGAAGGGCTTTCTTTTAAACCTTCATCTCAGAAGCAAATTTGAACAGCTCTCCAAGGGTGGCTGAGTCTCTGGAGTAGAACAGGGGAAGTGGTGAAAGGGGAGAGGAAGGATACATGAAGAGCTGGACAGTTCTGCTGCATTTTCTAGATGTCACCTCTCCTTCAGCCTTCTCTTCTCAAGCACTTTAGCTGTAGCAGCACCACTGTCTGGCTGGTTTCCCCAGACTCTTAAGAACAAAAAAATTGGCTGTGCTTGGTTAGACCAGAGGGACATCTCTTCTGGTGTCATGCCTCCGAAAGATGTCATGATCAGAAGTTGGTTCCCCTGGGTTAGACTCACCTCTTGCTCTCCTGGTGTGCTGGTCCTTGTAATATCAAGTTATGGAGCACCTCTCTTTTTGCATCTGAAAACCAAACCTTCTTCATGCTGTTGTCAGACTTTGACACAACCACAGTCTAAAAGACACAATGGATATAATCTCTGCAGATCCATCTGGAGAACAGGAGCTGCTCTACTTTAAGAAATTATTGAATACAGACAATTATGATGTAAACACTCCCCTCAAGATGTCTGTCATGCAGGATCTCTCGTCTCTGTGTTCCCAGCACATCCCAGAAACCTCTGGAAGAAACAGTCTTCTTCTGGATGAGTGGAGCTGTGATTGGTGTGCTGGACTGGACAGTGAAAACAACAAGCAATGGAAATCCGGAAGGAAACGATGAGTTCCTTTTTTCCCACCTGGGGAAGGAGGCAGCTGTCCCTTGTGAGGAAGAGGCAAGAGTCAGCTTGGAAGGAAAGAAAGTCTGACTTACAAGAGGAAAAGAGCAAATACTGCTTGAGAGGGCATATGTGATCTTTTTGGTATTGAACATGCAGTAAGCTTTAGTGCGTGTGTGTGTTCATGTGCATACATACCCAGGGGATCTTAAAAGCCTATTCCCAGGAGGTTCAAATAAACTTAGGCCTTCTTATCTTTGGTGGCAGGGTGGCCATGCAGTCCCTTTGGGGTGCTGGCAGTGAGCTCCCTGCTAGGTGGTTGCAGGATGGAATATGAATGATGCCATGTGTCCACAGCCAACCAAGGAGCAGCTAGAGAGGAGAACTTGCTGTGGACTTGGGGTCAACCTGATGCTCCTGACATTATGTTGAGAACTGCAGCAGATTTGGATTGCTTGCTTTCTGGACAGGCACCACCTCAATCTGATTACTAAAATGCTGTCAATTTGCACATAAGTGGGTAAAAGAATTATTGTGGTCATTTATGAAATTTCACTCTGGCGGATAGTTTGTATAAATTTCCTTATGACATGGGTTGAGTCTTCATCTTGTTGCTAAGTGAAAGCTGTAGGGGTTAGGAGGACACCTGGGAGCCAGGCTGTTCTCAGATCACTGTCTTGATTGTAATCTAAGTGATTTCTCAGCCACAATTTCTCTCCTGCATTGAACAGCAATAATAGTCATTACCTGCCCTGCCAGGCTGCTGAGACAATTGAATAGTTAAACAATTTGATGATGGCATGATATTGCAAGGCAAGCAGATCTGGGCCTGATCTAGCTTTGGTTGAGAGGTAGGGG
This sequence comes from Struthidea cinerea, assembly GCA_013397865.1. Taxonomy (NCBI): domain Eukaryota; kingdom Metazoa; phylum Chordata; class Aves; order Passeriformes; family Corcoracidae; genus Struthidea; species Struthidea cinerea. The sequence goes on from VZTI01002652.1 coordinate 5,485,394, forward strand.
TGATACAGTAGATGACATCAGGATCCTGTCTGTGACATAGTGCAAAGTTGATGGACTTGATGGCCCTTCTGTGATCCAATAATTCGTATCAAGCAAGAGAGTTCCCTTCCTATCACAGGCTCATTAGCATTTTCACAATGATATGGCTTGGTTTAAACTGATGGCCTTGCATTTTTTTAGTCTCCTAAGCCAGCTCCTGATACATGCTAAAAAAAGGTTTTCTCTTTTCCAGTCTCAGAGAGAATAAAAATCAAATCCCTACAGAACAAAGGACTTTGAAGCACTACAGAGCTGTAGGTAGCCAAGTCAAGCCATTGGACGGCAGGAGAACTCTGAAAGCCTAGATTAAATTGCCAACTTGCTGAAAACCCTCCTGAAGAGAAGAGATGTCACCTTTCACTCAGAGGTGGAAACTTGTTCTCCTCAGCGTGAGCATGCACATGTGAGAGAGGCAGGCAAGGAGGGGGAGGAACAAGGCTAGTGAAACACTACAGACTCCTATCAGGAGCTGAGTTAAGCAATTTGCAGCAACTGAGATGATCTGTGCTAATTTATGAGATGCAGAAGAGGCTTGTGCAAGTCCTCTAGCACTGTTGTCTGGAATTAGGGGCTAGTGTGCCACTGAGTTTTTCAACTGGAGTCTGCAGAAGTACTGTAAATTGCATCCTAAAGGCAAATTGCCTTATATTTGGAGATAGTAGCCTCATCCCCCGAATGTATGTTCCTTTCACATGAATCAAAACTTCAGGATCCAACTCATGAAAAACACTCCATTCCCTCCCTCTCTTCCCCTATAGCCAGGCATGATCTCATTTTCTCACGCTGATGAGAAAAGCTGGGTACCTGTCTTCAAAGTGATCTCTGTCATCCTTAGCTCTGCTCTCCCAGCTGCTGTGGGGCCAAGGGCTGCTGGAACAACTGTAGTGCTGCCAGCCTGGCTCCCACCAGGCAGGCAGAGCCTCTCTGTGTTCAATAAGCTGTGCAATGGCCTTAAGCCATGATGCCGCGACTGCTGCTCTTGTTGTGTGACGTTGAGGTCAACACTTAACTGCGTTCACATATGTGTCTCTGTAGGTCGATGCAAATCAGCCCAGGAGGAACTTTTCGACTGACATATCTGGAACTGGGGGAAAGTGCTGCTTTCACCTGGGGTACTGCGAGGAATTGCTCTTTGTAATCTGCTTCCCTCCTTCTGAGGCACGGAACTGGGGCAGGGGTGGGGGGAGGGCCCTCTTCCAGCTGAGCAACAACAGAGAATCTGGCCTGTGTATGTTTTAGGGCAGTCACACTTATGATGGTTTTCTGACAAAGCTTTTAATTCCTTTTATTGATGTAATAATTGATCTCCTAACAGTGCAGCCTGAGATGCTGCCAGGCATTTCCAATGGGCTCGGATTAAATAGCATGCAATTCCTGCATTCAGCTGTGATAACACTTCTCTGGAATTATCCTCTAGATGACATCAGGGTGAGGTAAGCTACCTCTGGCTTCTGTGTAGCAATTCAGGGGAAATGGGAGCATCCCAAAAGACATTGTTCAAGGATAACCTTCCTGAAGGGATATTTCTGCTTAATCTCTGCCACTTAGAATCCGGTTTTTATACCCTGCAATACACACAAAGCTCCTAAAAATTCCCATCCATTACAAGATGCATGAATCCTGCTCTATATTTTGCTAAATTCTTAACCTGAATGACATCTTCCAACAAGAAGTTCCGCAAATTATTTAGATGCCATGTGGAAAACATTTCACTGTACCTGCCTCTACCATAATTGAATCCCCTTCAATTTCCTGCACAAGGCAATAGTTTTGCCTTCAACTTCCTTTAATATTTATCTGTTGCAGCCCTCTCTTATTTATTGCCTCTTGAAACTAAGCAAAGACAATCATGATCATTTCTCTTTATGCCTCAGTCTCTTTACTCCTCTAAGTTTTTGCTCCTCTGTTTCTACTTCAGTTTCTGTTATGTCTTCCTTGATATCCTGGTCACACTGATATTTGAGGCAAAATGAGCGGATGGCTTTATTAGTGCCTGGGTTTCACATTAAAACTTGAAGGTAGAGTGCTGTTTCAAGTGGAGGTGCCTTACAGTTTTCTCTTCTGAGGGTACTTGCCCTCTTTGCAAGTTACTGATGCTACCACATGTTTGGGTTATTTCATACTCTTAGAGGAAGAAATGCCTAAGAGCTGTGATAACTTTAATTGCTTGTCAAGACATTTGCAAAAATTTAATAGTAGCTGCTGTTTGGCATCCAGAAAGTACACTCAGGTTCCCTAGGATGAATTATGCTGGAAGAAGTGAATTTGTCATCCTTACCAAAATTATCAGCTTGCATTACTTTCCATAAAGATAATGATTCAACTCAGTTAAGTGATTTCTATTTTTCAGACCTGAAGTCCCTCATGTTCTCCAGTTAAATCCATCATATGCTTGGCATTGGCCTCAGAGATGTTACAAGGATGAAAACTTGCATTTACTGTGGTTAGCTCTTTTGTAAAGGTTAGCAGACATTGCTGTGGGTGCCTAGGTTTCTATTTAATTGAGGGAAACAGTGCTTGAAAAGGTACGGTTGGCTTCATCTCTGTGATGTCTGAGACACAGAAGAATGAATCACCAGGGTGGAAGAATTGCTTGGTTTTTTTTTTTTTCCCCTGATAAGTCCCAGCATGGTGTCAGGCTGGAACCTGAAAATTTATAGCTTCAAACCAGCTGTGGATGTGTTAGATGCCACGTGGATTCCCCATTCACTTGCAGGTCAGACCGCACGCCTGGCATGCCGTGTGTGGGCTGCTGTGGATACAGGAGCACAGCTATTCATGAATTCTGAGCTGGTTTTCTGACCTCTCCCCTGGTTCATCTACAAAACTTCCTTCCTCTTTCCTGGCAGTCATGAGGCCTTGGGCAATTGGTCCTTAACAGATCTGGAGTAAATACACAGTAAAGATGCTGATGAGGAAAAAGACAAGGAATTAAATTCTCCTAGAAATAGTAACACCAGAGTCTGAAGGACAAAGCTTGATATGCCTATGAATGGATATGGGTGGGTAGGAGGCTGCTGAGTTTATGATCTGTCAGAGTGACCAGAATTGCTTCATTGTCTCTTCTTATTCCTCTCCTAGTTGGTATCCATCTGTTGTCTCTTGTCTTAGCATATTAATTTTGGCATGTAATTGCATCCCATCATCAAAAGGAAATAAAAAGCCTTTTAAAATAAATGAGTGTTGGAATTTAACCCCATCCATAAAACACTCCAGTCCCCTTGCCATTCCTCAGCTCTGGTCCCCAGTCTTATTCTTGGCTTTGCTGCTCTGAGATATCTCTCGGTATTTCTCACTCCACTTGTCCTAGATCCTAACCCTCTGCTCCTATCTTCTTGGCCAACATGTCTCATGTCACTGTGAGCTCCAGGCAGCTGTGCACTGCCTGGAGTACTCCTGAGCAGAGCTGGGACCTCAGGAGCATGTGATGTGGTTTTTGCTCATGGAGGTCTCCTTGACCTGTCATTGTGCTCCTGTTGAAAGGCAGTTGGCAGACAACAGTTTTCTTTTGCAGAGTGAGTGGCTGGACATCTACTGTTTTCCTGCCCTTTTCTCCCTTGGCAGGCTTCTCTCCATTCAGCCCCATGACCTCCCACAACCACTGAAATAGTCACCCTCCTGGGAGCCTCCCAAGTCCCTTGCCTCTGAGAATAGTGCTCCTCTTGAAGACACTTTTCTTGATCACTTGCAGAGTGCCTGGGGAGGAGATGGGAATTGGTCACCCTTATCCATATAGGCTTGGTGAATTAACCCATCCTGTCAGCAACTTCCTTATCGGTGTGACTCAGTGTGGAAGAAGAGGAGTGCACAGAAGGAGTGGGCAGTTGCCCCTTTGCCAAGCTATCTGGAGGACTTTGCTGACTGCTTTCCTTCAAGGCACTGAGCTCTCACAGAGGAGACAACTGGGTGACTTGCTTGTACTGTGAGGGCTTGAAGAGTCACATTACGCACAGGGGCTCCCAGGTATTGCACGGAGGCTGAGAGAATGGAGATGCTGGCTCTGGAAGACTTGGTGGATTGAGAGGCTCCAGGCAGTGCCTTGATGCATGAGTCAATTGAACTACATGTGCCCTGTGGGTCCTAGAAGGCTCTGAGACCCTTGAGAACCCTTACTTTTCATTACTTCCAGTTGGGAGTCCTCAGAGTAGGCTCTTCAGTCCAGGGAAGGTCGTGGTGTTGAGGTTTGGCCTCAAAAATGCTTCTGGGGGTTGTGTGGTGGCAGGGCAGACCCATTCTCAGACACCAGTTCCCTGAAAAGCTTATGTTCGTATTTAGCTCTGTCACTGCACTGCAGGATACTCTAGACTGTGATTTACGAAAACCCTTAAAGCTGTGTTTGAGCCCTGGTTGGGGGTTGAGAGGTGAATTATACAATTAGAGTTATTGTGAGGGGAAAATAATAATAATACAAGGTATATTTAAACATGTGGGGAAATGAAGTGGGCGTGGAGTTGGGCAGGAAAATTAACACAAGGTGCAGAGAGTATTTCTGAGGCGCTCAGATACTTGCAAGTGCTTGTGTAAAAAAAAATCTGGACTAAGCATTTAGTTGTGGATTCCTTTGTGGCTTTCATTGCTGTTTGTCACAGGGGATCATCTCTGCATTGGAAGAAGGCACCAAAATAATTGTTCAGTGTAGAAGGTGGAGAATGTGTCCACTTATAAAAGGTCTAAAATGGTTCGATGTGCTGCAGATGCAGGATGAGTGACAACTAAGGCTGTGGTTTTGAGCAGCACATGTTGAAGTGCTCATATTGCAGCTGCATCCAGGATGGAGAAGGGCTGGCATTGGCAGGAGTAAATGGCTTATGCATAGTGCTAAAAACTGGTGCTAGAAAACTGGTTAAATCTACTGCAGAGAGGGTTAGGATTAAAAGTGGGCTAGTTGATGGCTGCACTGCTGCCAGGGTTTGGCAGGGCAAGGATGAACGTCTTGCACCTAGCTAACCACAGCTGGTTAGCATCTCTGGGCCCAGGTTTGTTTCCAAGCAGTTGAGCCATCCCTGAAATCAGCTGGATCCTGTGGCTTATCTTGTCCTAATACCCTCTTTCCAAAACAGCTGGTGATATCAGGCTACTGTCTTGCTGTTTAGAATCCACAGATAAGCCAGGACTGTCAGGTCCTGAGCCCTGTGCATGTGACTGTTGGAAATAAAATGAGATAAGGGCTTGAAGGAGTACTTAAAGCACTGATAACAACAGGTATGAATGTGTGCCAGCTTAAAGTAAGCATTAGCTAGAACAATGCAAAATTAGTGCATCTTGGGAAAGAAATGTAGAGCTGAAAAGTCAAGATAACCCTAAAATAACAGGTAAGTACCTTCTCAGAGTCTGTGGTCCTGTATGGTCACCATCAACCTCATTAGTACATCATAATTTTGAATTAGCCTATCATTTGCAGAAACAATTCTAACTTTAGAAACTGAGATGGTGTGGGGGAGATAAAGAATTAAATTAAGCTTAAGGATGCACAAATTGTTTTAAAATTGCTGGGTATGAATTTCCTATCGTGTACAAAGTATTTTATTTTCTCATTTGCCTCTTCCTCCTTCTACCTGTCGACAACTACTGATCTGACAACTACACTGTTTTTTGAAAAAAAGATAAAGGAGAAGCAAGTGCTGTGGACAAGACACACAAGACGTGCAGTTTGCTGACAAATCTGAAGCATGTGTGTGGTCTGACATGCATGCAGGTGGGCGGGTGGCAGGCAGGGGCAGAGCAGGACATTTCCTTGGGAGTCAGGCTGTCCAGAGTAGCAGAACAGCAGGATCTGTCACTGCGAGGAGAGACTGGTACCATCCACTTAAAGCAGTAGGCACTGTGAGTCTCAGTCTCCTTGCATGGCAGACGGAGCGGGTCAGCCTGGCTGGTGTGTCTGCCAGGAGCAGGTTTGGTTGTGTTTGGTCCTTCTGTCTCCCCGGGTGAGGTTTGTCCCACTATCAGCTGTGGCCACTCTGCCCCAACAGAGTGGCAGATCCTGTGTGGTCAGCATGTCATGTTTGGTGCTGTCACTGCTGCCACGTGGGTCTGATTTCCTGCCAGGGAAGAAACCTTTTGTTCTGGTTGTCAACACTAAATTTTGCCTGTGCTGCTAGGCATTTTTGAACCAGCTCTGAACCTGTCTTCACAGGCACACACATGCATGCTTGTACTTATGCAACACCCATTAACAGGAAAGAACACTCAGTATAAACACATACACACACAGAGCCATATGGACACATGCTTATTAATTGAAACCAGGCCCATGTACTGAACCTCTTCGTTAGCATCCAAATCCCAGCCAATCTGCCGGTAGATTAGGAGATGCAAGACTGGATCACTTCCATCGTCTGTCACTTAAAAGCTGAAAATTATTTCACTGGCCCCTGGCCTTTGCTCCCATATTCTTTGAGAAATAGCATTGACATTTTTTTTTGGATGTGCATGTGGATAAATCTATATTTTGTGGAGTGTACTACGTGTAAGCTATACCTGATGCTTACTACCATGCAAGTAGTAAATAGCAAGTAGTTACCTTAAGGTAACTTAAGATGGTTATCTTAAGGCATACAAATTAAGTTGTCAGATCCAGTTTAAGTGGCCAGAAACACAGTGAACTCCAGAGCAGGGAATTTCTTCTTAAAAGTCTACTTTACACACTGGAAAACAGTCTTTTGGTGATAAAAAGACTTGATTACTCAGGAAATGTCACAATAAAGTTTGGTGAGAAACTGAATTATTGCTTTGGCATCCCAAACAATTCACTGATCTTTAAATACAAGAGCACATGGTGCTTCAACACAGAACCTCGCTCATCAGGCAGAGTGGAAGCAGCTTTAGGAGAGGTCAGAGCTCAGTGGCAGTAAGTACTGCAAAGGGCAAAGCCTTTTCTTAGTGAAGAGAATGAGGTGGATGTCCCCAGGCTGGACACAGAGGTACCTTCACATTAAAGCTGTTTAATGCTGTCAGGACAATTTAGAGGAATGCCTGCATCTGCCACAGCTTTGTGTGTGATGTTGTGGGGGGCAGTCAGATTGCTGTGGCCATTTGCCGAGATTAAGTTTGTGTGTGCCACTTTACCCTCTTATCAAACAAGAAAAGCGTTTTATGCAGCCACATATAATGATATCTTAGGATCTCTCTCTGGTGTTTAAGATCTGGTCCAGTAAACAGATCCCTGTGTCCTGCGCCGTGCTCTGTAGGCAGAAGATGCATCTGGGTCTCATGTCATGAGCACATACATCTCCTGGTCATGACTTGGGTGTGTAAAATTCTGCCCTGAAAGCCAGGTCTCCAGCAGCCTCTGTGGTGAGCAGCGCCCAACCTTCCAACAGACCAGACTCTAGCTTCTCTTCTTGAGATTTTTCCAAAAGTTTTGGTCTGAATTTCATTGCTAAAAGATTGTTTCTTTGAAGCAGGCAGGGAACTGCGGTGACCAAGAGTGGAGCCAGCAAGCCAAGTCTGGCAAAATCTTTGCCTGGCGAAGGAGAAAGTGCAGGGCATGGGGACTTGGGAAAGATGGATTGGCAGGAAAAGCTTACTTGCAGGCATTTGAAGTCATCCAGTTGAATCCATGCTCTGCACCAATGTTGCAGACCATAATTTTCCTGAGGACTTGGTACTTTGAAACTCACTATATGTGTTTGATCTGTCTTCCCTCTAAAAGACCATCAGGAAGATTTGCCAGTGATTTATTGTGCCCATACTGGGGGGAGGGAAAGCAGATCATTAAGCCTCGAATACACCCCGCCATCTGGATGGGCTCAATGCTCAAGAAGGCGTAAAGTTGGGATGCAAATGTGCAGCACTTGGTCCTTAGCCAAGACAGAGCTTGTGCTCAATTGTTTAAAGCAGATCTATGCAGACATGACTTATTGCAGGGAAGGAAAGGGGCTGAAGGCAGCCCTTGGGGTCTGCTTTGCAGAACTCACTGCAGCTGAAACCTATGGGAGCTGTGCTTTGAGTGCATAGAGATTTTTATACATGGGCTATTGGTGTCTTGACAGAGGTACCTAAGATTAATTGATCCTTTTGACATTTGTCTTTGTGTTCTTGTGTTACTCATCCAGAGGGTTTACATTGGTGAGAGGTTTCCTGGTGTTCCCCAGATTGGGAATCTGGACCTGAGGTGACTGGTGGCTTAAGGAGAGGCATGCAATCTTCCTTCAACCTCCTTATGCAGGCAAGAAGACGAGTACATCTAGCTGTACTGAGAACATTACAGTGGGTTGTAGAAATGCACTCTTCTCCCGCTGCCTTTACCATCAACTCTGAATGTGATGCTGAGGACATCACACACCTCCAACTTTTCAGCAGTGGCCACAAACTATTTTGTATCTAGAGGCCACTGTGGTGGCCAAAATTAATGGTCAGCATTGCTGATTTTTAGCTGTGATCTGCCTATGAATCAATTCCCCTCCTTCTAAAATATCTGTGGTATGGTTTGGTTTTGTAGGGGTGACTGGAAGACAAAAGTCCTTTTGAGTTTGGGAATGGCTTGATGGTGATAATAATGAGGCGAATTGAAAAGCCCAGAAGGGAAGCAGAGTTCCGTATGCTGTGCAGTGCGCTGCTGGCGTGCAGATAAATACGGCCAGAAGAGTGAATAACGAGGATAGCCTCATCCACAGAGCACTTCTGTGTGCTGAATGAGGCAGGGGGTCTGGTAGAAAGGGGAAGAATATAGGATCAGTTAATTAAAACTGTACCTCTATTATTATTTCTGTTTCTAGAGGTTGCTCTCTTTCCACAATCCATTTGGTATCAAATCAAGGATGGGTAGGAACAAAATGTTTATTTTTAGAGACTCTTGTGGAGTGGAAACTTACATTTGATATCAAAAGCCATTTCCTGTCCATATTTGAAGTTGGTATCAAGCTATTCTGCAGCAGTTGCTAGTGGAAACTGTTGAAGTGTTGGTACACTTCCATTATCCATTGCTCTGCTCTGCAGTTCGGGAACTGGAAGGCGTGCAGGTGGCTTCATTTTAATGTCTATTTAAAGTGTAAATGGCTGTCTGCAGTGCTCTTTGAAAAGGCAAGGGCTGTTGGAAGCTTTCAACACTGGCGGGAGCTAAGAGCGCACATGTGACAGAGAAAAGTGGCAAACGTGATGCAAGATAATTGCTGATGGCTTTGAGCATTAAAGCGGGACTTTTGCCCTGTGAATACCAGTGGGAGCTCTGGAAGGTGGCAGCACCGGGAAGCATGAGGAATGCAGTCCCCAGGGAAGCAGTGTGGTGGGGGTGTGACAAGGCATGTCTGAGTCAGCCCACCCCTGGAAGGGCTGGGGATCAGACTGGGAGAAGGGTGCTTTTGGTTAAATAATGACAAGTGGTGCCTATCTTGTGCCTGTTAGTCTGGCTGTCTTGAAAGTCTACATAGTCTACATACATCTTGGAATTTACACAGTAGCCTTGTTTTGCTTGTTGGAAACCATCAGACATAAGGTTTTCATAGACCCAGAAAGCAGAGGTAGTATAATTTCTCTCTCTCATACTAGAAATCTGTCTTTCCAGACCTGCTGGAGGTGACTTTGCAGCCATGCTTTCGATTTTTGTAAAGTAGGTAATGTAGAACTATGAAAGTTGAGGTAAATCCATGCATATGAAGAATGCTGTTATAAACAGAAATTCCAGACAGTGAAAGAGAGGAGAAACAAGGGCTCAGGGTCTGTGGCTTCCCATCCATTGCACCTTCTCACAGAGAGAACTGTGAGATGATGAAAGAAGAGCTCCATTTTACTTGAATCCCACTCAAATCAGTGATTCTGGGGAAAAGAGTAAATTTACAACATAGGGACATGGATTTATTCTCTTAGCTCCATCTGGCATGACACAAGCAGGGCTGTGTGGTGTTTTCCACTTGAATTCCAAATAGATCTGACTCTACTCTGGCACAAAAGCTTTGCTGATATTTGGATACGTGTGCAACACAGTTGGAATTGGCAAAAAGTTAAGAATGGGCTCCTTTTCCTGATTGTGGATTCTCTGAGCAAGTAGTGCCTTTATCTACAGCATGTGTGCTGGCCTAAGTGGCATTGTGATATGTATTGTAGTCATGCTTCTCTACGGGCAAGCAATTATACAACAGGGACCACTGGATTTACTGCACTGCAAATACAAACCTTGCCCTTATTACATCAAGGTCATTGCAAATCTTCTGGTTGACACGTGGGAAAAAATAAAAAGAGACTTCTCTTTGTCTCCCTGTTGCAGGGTTTCAAGGTCTCTCGTGGGTGCCTGTGTCAAATTTTTCTGTCTTGGGTGTTTGAAATGAGATGCTTAAACTGATGGACCTTGCCGAGCCTCTGCAGCTTCCACAAATTTCACTGGCAACTCATCAGAATTAAAGCCACACCCCTGAAAGCTGGTTGCCCTAATACAGGTTTAGCTACTGATATGCTGCAGTAAGTCTTTAGGATCCTAAGGCTTGCTCTTTGCGAAACTTAGAAAGACCCTGTTTTCTTAAGATCCAGTGGAAGTGAAGGGGAGTTAGCTAGAAATGGTGCCCCCCTGAAGCAGGAACTGTGGAGGTCCTAAAGCTCTGAAGTTCTTTCGTCTGCAGGCCATCCCATCACCTCCTCCATTCTCAGTCTGCTTCCCCCAGGTCGATGTTATTTCTTTGCCTCAGTTTCTCTGCCTGTATGCAGCAGAGTGGTTAGCATTAACTGTAGGACAAAGGGCAAACCCATTTACCTCTCTGAGCCCAAAAGAGCTCTCAGTGGCCAAAGGGAATTGAGCCATGGTCACCTGTTCCGGCCTGGTGATTCCAAAATTTTTGCTGATTCCCCCACAGAGTTTCTTCCTCCATTTCCATTTGCCCTGTAGGTTTCTTACTGGCAAGAAACACTCCCATGATGTCACCTCTTATGTGGGTCAAGATGCTGCATTTTTCTTTTTCATGACATGCCACAGGCCAGCAGGGAGCCCATCCGAGGGCTGCCGAGTGGGGCTGGGGCATGCTCCCGTTTCTGAATTATACCGTGATAAATCAGCACTGTTCCTGCCTGGGGATGCCCATGCCACACAGAAACGTAAATTCAGCAGAGGCATTTGCTGGGCTTGCACTGACCTCTAGTGACAACACAGGGGACCAGGGCTCAGCCACCAGTGGGCTGAGAGGGCGTGTCTGGGTCCATCCATCGGTGCTGGATGGTTTACAATAGTACACCACAGTTTTTGGCAGAACCGTGAACGTGAGCCCGTGGTACTGCCTTGGGGAAGCAAGCCCACTGACTGATGAGGGTCTGACTGCTTGGTAGAAGACTGCAGTGGGTCTCAGGTGTCACAAACTCCATACAACTCCCCACTAAACTGCTTGTCCTCCCCAACCCACCAGTGCGGTGATGGTCTTCATGTTCCACAGTGTTTGTTCTTCCTCTTCGTCTTATTCTCCCTCCGGTCTCTAAATTTGATATCCCACTCCTTTTACTGCCCCATTCCTTCATGGCATCTGATCACTGCCAGTCTCCTCAGGGGTGATCCTGAGTACTTCATCTCTGCCTTTGACCTCTGCATCCCCTCCTCACCCCTGGCTCTCTTGCGGACCCTGCAAGTCCTTTCCAGAGCTAGGGGTGCAAAGGGCTGGGGTTCTGGTTTCTTTGCCACAAAGCTGCTTGCTGTACCACATAGTAGATCATTCTCTGTGTGATGCACATGAAGCATCTCCTGCTTCTAATGCCATTTAGAAACAGAACCCCCTAAAAATATGCTGTGTTGAGGTTGTCTTTTACTTCTCCAAGTCTGCAAATCAAAATGGTGAGAACTTTGGAACCAGTCCTGTGAGCTGCTAAATGTACCTCCAAAATGCTGAGCAGACTCAGTTTTCAGGGGCACCATTAGGACTCATGGGCTGTCAGCAGTTCCCAGGGAGCCCTGCATTCCCTAGGAGCGTGGGGGAAACCTTCCATGGCTGCAGTGTGAAAAGCACATGGAAACCTCTTTCACAGCCCCCCTCTGCCACATGCTGACCCCACTCACAGGCCATGCCCACAGCAGCACCCTTTGCTTTCTTGGCTAAGCAGCCCTGGTGTGGGCATTTATGGTTTCTGGGTTCTGATAACAAGACAGTGCCTCGTTCAGTTGATACTCCTGTCTCTCACAACCATACATTCCCCCATCCTCCCAAAGCCCTAGGAAGTGCTCTTACCCACCAAATTAAAGCTCAGCTACTCCAGCTCCATGTTTTCATCAGAGCAAGGCCCAAAAAGTTCTGCAATGAGCACATCAATGAAACGAACCTTTTATTCTGGTAGTTGCTTCCAGAGAAAGAAATAATCTATGATGCTCCACAAAGCTCTGCATAAGATGTCCCATCCATCTGTGAACTCCAAAAGCTAGTCTTCTGTCCACCTACACACTTATCTGGAAGGTTGACAGAGGCAGGAGCATCCCCAAAACTCCCTTCTTAGCACCTCTGACTGTTTTATGTTCTCCGGGTCATCTGTATGAGAGTTACCAGATTCACAGGGCAGAGCTCCACAGCACTGCCTCTTCCCTTAGATAGATCCAGTTCTGTCATGCAAACCCTGATACTGAAATTAGCCTGAGAGATCAGTTGAAGCATCTTGGCTTCTCATAAATCTCTGCTGAGGAGCATGCTTTCTGTGTTTGCCTTGAGGCATCTGCTATGGATTGACCCCTCTGGTCTCTGGCTAACCTGGTTCACATGAGAAGCCTGAGAGGGGGTGGAACATAGGAAGGCTGCCAGCTACAGCCTTCCATGCTAGGCTGAGCAGAAAGGCAATCAGGTTTCCTAAGCACTGTAACAGATGACAAGGTGTATATTTATACCAGATACCCACATACTTTGAGTGAATTGTGCAACATGAGATTTGTCATCACGCATCAGATCACAGTGTATCTAATTCAATACTATGGTGCTGACAATGTTGGGAGAGCTGAGCTGCCTGCAGTGATGCACCTCACCAACTGTGCAATGCGGGAACAGAGGGTCTGCGATTAATATTCCTCCCCAGTTCCTCCAACAATCAACTGGTACCTGACTGCTCTTATTATCTGAGCAGGCAGAGCTGCAAATATAAGTAATGACAAGTTTATGCAGCCTTCTAATTACAACTACTACAACCACAGCATACATTTCTAGGCTGCCCCCCCGGACTGGATATATTTTGAGTGGAATAATACGTCATGCTGATTTCACCTCACTTTCCTCTGTTAAAGGATTCCTGGGCTAGTTGCACCCAGGATGTCAGCAGTGAAGAGTTATTCTAATGCTGGGAGCAACCCGTAGTGTTTTACACTACTCCTGGCATCATCTTTGATACCTCCCATGAGCTCCTCGTTCCTTGCGCACTTGGTTTTTATTTAGTTTCATCTGGGTTTGTTTTTTTTTTTTT
>VZTI01002652.1:5498826-5576303 GCA_013397865.1 Struthidea cinerea
TTTTTTTTTTTTTGTATTTTGTTATTGGTGGTGGTGGTTTGGTTTTTCTGTTGTCTTTGCTGCAAGGGAATCTAGCCATTCTTCTGCTTTGGGTGTGCTGGCAGTCAGCCACATTCTGTAAACGCAGCAGGTGCTGCTGCCTTTGTGTTCACAGTGCTGTCATCACCCTTTGATCAGGCCAGGAGTCACTTACTTTGCTTGGCTGGTTTGGGCTTCTGCTATTCACAGAGCAGGGCTCTCCCCTAAGGCGTCTGCAGCAGCTTTTGCAACACACCCATGAATATGTACAGATAATTTCAAACCCCTTAATGTGACCAGTTATTGGACTACTTCTTCCCAGCCTATACATAGCATGACTTTCTGGTCAGAGCAAGAATGTCTCTTGTCCAAGAAGCTCTTGCCCCCTTGGCTCTCCCTCATTTTTAGCACTTTCTGCAGCTGATTTACTGTAGTCAAATGTCCTGAATTAGTCAGCTGTTTGTGTAAAACACCTCTCTCCTTCCAGTGACCTGCAGAAAAGAACCAGGGAAGGGGAATCCTTTTGCTCTGCAGTTGGACCTCAGGCATGTGAATTTCTCCTCTGTTTCTCCTCTTTCAAAGGCTTCTCTTCCAGATCCAAGGACTCTGCTGTGAAATACTGGAGTCAGCTGTGGTTGTGGGCCTTGTGAAGCTTGGTCTCTGAAATCCCTGTAATGGCTCTTGCAGGTGTGACATGACTTTGTGTCTCACAGTCCATGTGGCACTGGGTCAGTGTCACTTCAGGCAGCGTTGAAGACGGTTTTTGAGCAAACATCTGTCATATGACACAACCAATAGAGCTATTTGCTCCTATCCTTTTCTGCTTCCTTATGTTTTGTAATTGATCCATATTTGTTGGCATCTGCTTTTCTGTTTGATGTGTTGTGTCTTGGTGGTGGCAAATGTAATTTTGTGCCTGCGAGCCCCTAATGTAACACGATTCAGAAGATGGTGGTGGGAGCTACCGGGTGTAGAGCAAAGACTGTCTCATTTGGAATGAATTCTACTTCAGGGACCAGATAACTAGGTTTGTCAGATGCCGGGGGACTCAGTGATTTTTTCCACCTGTAGATTAGGGTACTGATCCTTTAGTAGCCCAAGTGATTTTTTCAGGCAAACCAAGCCACCCAGAGTGTCCAGTAGCCTTCATATCCTCTCTAAGCTATCAATGACAACAGTTTGTGGTGACAAAAATGCTGTTGGAGACCACTGTTCAAAAATTGAGACCATTGCCTATGACCTGTCCTGGTCATCCCAGCAAAGCTGGCATTGCCTTGTCATCCTGTGAGGTACCATACTGTCACACCCATACCACGCTAGAAACAGGACACACACACCAGCCTAGCAGTGGCTGTGCTCCTGCAAGGCTCACTGGCTGGCTTCCCTCAGTATTCCCACCTCAGTGAGTGGCTCATGTCTCACCTGTCAGTGTTAGCCTTGTCCACAGTGGTCTTTGGTTACCCTGCACTTCTAGGAGTGCCAGGAGGATGAGGAACAGCAGGATTCAGTGGCCACAGCATTAAGCAGTGCTCACAGCACCAAGCCTGGCAGAGTTCAAGAAGCATTTGGACAGTATTCTCAAGCACATGGTGTGATTCTTGGAATGGCCTGTGCAGGGCCAGGAGCTGGACTCGAAGATCCTGATTGGTTCCTTCCAATTCAGCATATTCTATAATTGTATGACTCCTGGAACCTCCTGAGACCAAGACAAGTGTCCACCCATGACACACTGTGAGCCTTTCCCACACCCTGCTGTAAGAGGTCCCCCTCGGTAAAACTTCAGCTCCTAAAGATTTGTGTTCTACCCTCAATTTGCAGTCTCTCTGAGGTAGATTAATTGATAAAGAAAAATTTCCTACACAGCTGATTCTTGCTAGATCTTACCTCACCTCACAGCTTACAGGATTGTGCCCCAAGTTTTCTGAGATCTGCCGGTATCCTGGCACCTGGACTTTTTGCTCAAGCTCTAGAACTGCAGAGGTATTTGGCCAGACAACGCTAAAGAGGCAACAGCTGTACCAACTCGTGAGACCCAGACAAACACCTTGGTGATTTTGCTTTGGGACAGATGAGATCCTGCCAGAGTGAGAAAGTATGTTTCCAGCTTTCCTGGGTGTGAAGCAAAGCCTGGCGCTGAGACTGAGTGATACCACTGCTCACACTGTCTGCCTGAGCTTGCAGGCAGCCTGAAACAGGAGCTCTGAGAGTTGTTCTGCTTCCTCCTTCCCTCCAGAACAGGAAATTTCATACTGACATGCAACAGAACGTGGTAGTTCTGCATTGTCTTAAAGGAGTGGGCTGTGATTCAGTGAGAACAGCAAATACTTCTGCTAACAAATATCTGAAACACTAATGGAAAAAAAAAAACAAGAGCAAAACTCTTTATTATAAAGGGAATCAGATTTTATTTTTATACCCACAAAGTTAAAAATATGCATTTCAAAATATTTACAATGACTATATATGAAATAACCTTTGTTATGGAAACACCAACATACAGTACTAGAATATATCCACCAAATTGATAAAGTCTACATAAGAAGAAACTGTAACAGAAAGAGAGAGAGAGGTAAATAGCATCCATGCACAATCTGCACTAACATGTTTTTTTATACTCTCTACCTTTTAGTTGTGAATGGAGTCACAGGAAATTTTGATCTCGTCTCTTGCAAATGCCTCTTGTGACTGAGATTCTTCAAACTAACAGAAATTTGTGGGTTGCAGCAGTACCAATGCCTAACTTTCCTATGCCAGCCTTTCACATGGGGACCTCATATTACAGAGTGGACTCAGAATCTCTCAGCAACCCTGGGAGGTAGCTAGTTTTATGGAAAATTTTGGCAGATGGAAAAGCACCAGGTTAAGTGGCTGGCCTAAGGTTGCGCAGTAAGGAGCAAAACTCACAAGCCCTGCTTCATCTCTCCTAATCTCTCATTAGGGAATGAATTTCCTCTGCTGACCATGATCTGCTTTTGAGATGATCTTTGTCATGAGGTGGGGCACTCAATTAGTATCATATACCAGGTGACGATGTGGGAAAAAAGCCCTGCCTACAGATAAGGACCTGTCTCAGTAAGGATCTGCGAGGTAGCAGTGCTGTTAACATGTTCTGGAGTTGAACAGAAGATTATTTTAGTGTAGACATACATCCAGATGATTCCCTCCCTGCATGTGTACCACTGAGCAACTGCATCCTCTGCAATTAGGAACCCCTGTATATCTTTACCCCTACACTTTCTCTCTCTCTCTCTCTCTCTCTCTCTCTCTCTCTCCAACATCCATGCCTGTGTGTTTGCCATTCCTGCTTGTATCTTATTCAGTCATGGGAATATCAAATAGAAAACAGAACAACAAAAAAATTTGCTGCCTTATTTTTGTAGATATTTTAATACAAAATTAATGTGATTTCTATTGGTTTTTTTTCTCAATTTAATGTCTTTAATGTTCACTTATGTGCATATATATATTTATATATATATAAAAATGTAACAAAAGGCCCATCCCATTTGTTTCAATGGACAAATAAAGGAGTCACAATCCTCACTGCCCAACCCACAAGGCACACTCAAATGTAAGTGAGAAGGGCTGTAGGAAGGGAAAAAGATATAGCCCTTAGTTTTGTGGTGCCCTTTAGTCATCACTGCTGAGCTCGAAGCTTTGTGAAGGTATGGCACAACTTTGCAGAAAAGGAGAAGAGCTGTCTGGGTCACTTGCAGATTTCTAGCCCCAGAAGTGCTAGATCAGTAGGAGTTGTTTCTCCCTCTCTTTGGTGAAGGAGTTTCTGAGGATTCTAGCTTTGTTAGTGATTTTTCTGTGGTGGTAGTGGTGATGATGGTGGCTGTTTCTGTCTATTGGCCCAACAGTTCTCTCAGCAGAGTAATTCTTCCCCACTCCCAGTAGCCAACCCTCTCCCCTGGACACCTATCAGCCTTATTTTTTTCTGAGAACAAGGTAGAGGATGCCGATGATGAAACTGAAGCAAAAGCAGATCCAGGCCAGTATGAAGCAGTAGCCGTGGTGAGGATTTGTGGAGTACGCCATCCTGCCTGTGAACCGAGCTGTGTAAATGGAGACTGCAATCAGAATGCACATCCCTGTAGGAAGGAAGAGGGAAAAGAGAGTTGGAAAATGCACAGAAACCAGCATTGCCACAAGACTTCTGAAGTACTGTTGTCCCCTGAGATTGTAATGCACGTCTTATGCCATATGAGAGAGGAGCTACTGCCCATTGGGCTTATTTGTGGAGGATTTCTTTTGCAGCTGTGATGACATAAGACACTTGGGGCTTGTTTAGTGGGTGCCAAGAGGAATAAACCTTTGTTAGGAGGAAATCAGTAATAAGATCTGATGACAGTTTGGTGCTATGTGTTGAATCCCATGTGCAGTAGCTGTCTAACTGTTTATTCCCCTGCTCCCTCAAAACACTTGAATCCTTTTTGTTGTCTTTCAAAGGTATTTTGCAAAACTCACTGGGATTTCCTAATGAAAATCTGGAAATACTTTCATTATATACAGCAAAAAATATCCCAACCCAACACTTTCCAATTCCCCAGTGCTTTGTTTTGTAACAAAAAATCGGACCACTGGAAACATTTAGCTGGCTGACGACCTCCCCTGGTGACCGTGTGTGGCAAACGTGTGGTTATGTGTGTTGGCAGAGGCAGTGGGATGCACAGGGAGCCACGGCAGGGCGCGCAGGTGCATACTCACAGCAAACCAGCATGACGGCTCCGGTCATGTAGAAACGTTTGCCTTTCTCCAGGGTGAACAGCTGGATAATGAACAGGACGAGCGCCACAACGGAGAAAATGATCGAGAGGATCATAAAGGCTTGCACGGCTTTGAGGGAAGCTGTCAAAACACAGAGAATAGATTGGAGAAGGTCAGGACTCAGTCTTGGCAGTGCTCATCCGCGTCCAGTGATTCACCATGACGAAAATGCAGATGTAACTTACCCTCATCTTGACTGCTAACTGGCAGCTGAGTGCAGGTCTTGTTGCACAGCAGCCAGAGTCCTGTTGAGATCGTTCCAAAGCTGTAAGAATCCACCATCCAAACCTGAAATAGGGTACAATGGTTGTGTCAAGGGGCAGGAAAGCTTCTTTGCTCTTCTGTCAGACTAAACTGTAAAGTGAGCGCGAGTAGCCCAACTGCCCGAAAATGTCAGCACGAGTTGGCCGTGATGAGCAGCCGGACCGGGGGAATATGGCACTGGCTCCCGGTGCCAGGAGTCATTTGGTCCGGGCAAATCACCGTGAAGTCTGTTCCAATCATCGTGGAGAAATCTCCCAGGTCATCCTGACCCTCTTCCTGGGCAAGGCGGCGGGGGGGCACGGCTGGCCAGGAGGGTGCGAGGGGACCCCAAAATCGGCTCCGACGGCGGGCGGGGGGCGCGGGGACCCCGGCAGCGCCACCAGGGGTCCCCCTCGGCCCAGATTTCCGAGGCGGCCCCGCCGCGCCCCTTGGCGTGGAATGCGCCCCGTGGGCAACAGCCTGGCCGCCGGCTGCGGGGAACGCGGCTGGCACTGCTGCGCTCCCCGGCCACGACGTGCACTCTCCCTGATGAAGCAGCTGAGGTGCTGCTGGCTCTGGGCTCCGGGGAGGTGACAGACAGGCTGCCTCCTGTACCAGCCCGGCTGCCTTCCCGCTCCCTGAGTACATCCATCACTGTTTCATCTCTCCCCGTGCCCGTGAGGGGATGTTCCTCACCCTCACCTGAGCAGCCACCCCCTGGTCCACCTGCCAGCCTTATCTAAGGCTGCCTGCTGCTGTGGAAGGTGAAAGCCATGCCTCGTCCAGGGCACTCTACTTACGTTGGCAATGGTGGAGACAAAGAGCATGATGACAGTGGCGATGTGAACCACAAAGATACCAGCCAGCAGCACCAACATCTTGGGTCTCTTCTAGGTGGTGTCACTGATACAGAGAGCTCTGAGGAAGAAAAAGAACAGAGGGAGGACGTGAAGGGAAGAGCTGAGTCAAAGAACAGCATTACCGTAAGTTTTGTTTATATGCAAAAACCCAGGTTGATCTTAAGTCCATTCTGGAAATGTGGAATCACCAAAATAAAGCCACTAAAAACTTTGTCAAAATCTGCTCAAGAGGTTAAATAGAGCCTGAAGATTAAGGAACCAATTGGGGAGGAGATGTAGAGCATGGCTAGATAACTTGGGGGGCATTTTAAAAATAGCCTGAATATATACACAGGTTGCTTAAATTTATGTGTGTTAATGTAAAGTAAAAATGCCATACTCCAGGCCTACATTCGAGGAAGAGGAGTTTTTGCCCTTGGGATTCACAGAGGTCAGGAAAGATTTTTCTCCTCCTGTTCTCATCTGGTGTCTCAGCCTCTTCCAACTGGTCTGGGTCACTGACAGGTGGTGGATGGAATGGGGGACTGCATGTTCCTTGGTGCATCGGCTGTTGAGTAGTGGTGGACAGTGAGCCTAAGGGGTGGCCACTACTCAACAGGCCACTCCTTTAAATGAAGAGGAGAGTACCCAGAACAGAAATGCCATGAGGTTTTCTGGAGCTAAGGAAGATGCCCAGGTTTGCAATGAAAACTGCCTGTTGCCCTTTTAAAACTTGAGGCATGCAGGTCACTTTATTACTGCAATAGGATTCTCTTGTAATGCAAATTCCTCTTTAGTTTGTTTTGGGTATTTTTTGCCTCTGTACCCTGCAAACTTCTACTTTGTGTAAGATTTCCTGTCACTGATGAACATGTGATTGGAAAGGGAGGGGAATGTGCTTTAGAACGCTCACATGACACTATTTGTCAAGACTGATGGCTTCTCACCTGAAAACGTGAAATACAAGGGACAAATCTAAGCTGTGAGAATGAATGCAGACAATTCACACAAATCAAGTGAGTATATTTCAGGCAGAAGCATTTACTGAGTCCACTCTGTGGCCTGTAAACTTCCTAGAAAGTTTGAGGGGGCTGTGTTGCTCTTTCCCTCGGTAGTGCTGGTACTGAAAAGCAGTGTCAAGCATGTGATTAATGCCAGCTGTCAAGTTATTTTGGTCCAGGTGACTCAGGTAAGGTCTGATGCTGTCACCATTTGTACAGGGTGTGGTAACACTGTCATGAAACAACACCATTATACTTTATGATGTCTTTCACACAAACTGTGACAAAAGGCTTTGTAAAGTCCCATTCATGTGTCTTTTTTTACTTGATGACTCCACCTTCTCCACTACTTTCTCTCTTCTCACTGTGGCCATGAGTGGGAGTGTATTCCTGTAAAATGCTGCAGCTGTTCCTGGCACTGCTCTGTATACAGTTTCCCAAACCACAGTGGGTAGGCAGGCTTCTCCATCAGTGGCACTTTGACCAGTTCAGCATTAGCTGGTGACCAGGAGGAATTCCTTGAGTTCAGGACCTCAAGGAACCGGCTCTGTTAGGTCACTGCTCCCACCCAAACAAGGCTACTCCTTAGTAAGACAGATTAGGTTTGGCAACTGGTCCTACCTATCTCCTCAGCGAAACTTGTCTGCTGTGAGGTTTCCTTCACCTGGAGAACTCTTTGGAGATGTTAAGCCCTGGCTTGCTGAATGTGGGCCAGGCTTGCATGTCTGCTTTGGGGTGTCCTAGCAAACCCCTCATGCTCTAGAGCTGGATTTGGCTGGATGGTCTGGTCACTGTGACCTCTCTTGTCAAAGTACCTCCCTTAGTGATGATCTTGGAGAAAGAACAGCCTTCTTGGGACTTTCCCTCTGACTGTAGTGACAGTCATTTATGAGTTGAGCCCTGCTGAAATCCAGGTTCTCAGCAGTATATGCAGGCTACCACATGAACATACCTGACCTAAGAGTTAAACCCCTTCTTTCCATTGCCTGTAAAAGGAATGAGGGTTTCAAAATGCTGGATGGCAACTGATACCGATATCAGCACTGCACCTCAAACTGAGAAATGATTGCTGTTGCCATGACTAAGTGACATATCTGCAGCAAACTCTTGACTCAAAATCTTCCTGTCCCTTTGACTACTTCTCATTCTTTTTTCTGATTACCTTGGTTCTTATACAAACTGTAACAAGTGCTCTTGACACTACAGGGTACTGGCATGCATAAACCAAACTCTGACAAATTTGCCTGCTCTGAAATTTGCCTTTACTGAACAGTGGCTAAACTTTCTTCTTTCTTAGATGGACGTATTTTTCCATGGCTTCTTTAAAATCTCATTCAGCGCTTTTTTTTCCTTATTATTTTTGAGGACCTTCAAACAAAGCTTTCTACTTGAAAGATTAAAAACCTACTTTCATGACATCCTAAAGGACTGGAACAGTCCTTTTAAATGCATTTTTTGTTTGCATTCAGAAACGAAAATGAGGGATGAATGTTACTTTACAATGTAAAGAAAAAACCAAAACCATGACCCCAAGCCTGGGACTTTGACCAATACTCTAAGAAAAAACTGAAATCCTTTATTCCCTTTGCTTTTTCTGCCTGTTCTAGCACTGCAGGAGAGCACTGTTAGTTCAGGTGCTCTCAGTGCACCTACTTCCTGAGAACGTCAGCACCTCTACCTGAATACACACGCTATCAAATGCAAACTCCCCCAGGGGATATGTGCTCACAGCTTAGTTTTGATTCTTTGTGAGTTAAAGCACAAGCCTCCCTCTATTCATTTGCTTTCCCCTTTCTTCGTCTCTCTCTGCCTGTTAAATAAAACACGAGAGAACAATCCCAGAGGAGCCCTGGGTGAACGAACGGCACTGAAATAGATTCACTTCTGTCTCTGATGCTATGGCGTGGACTTTTCCTCCCATTAGACAAAGAAATTGGCAGAGCATTGGGGACTGACAGGATACCATTTCCATTTGTTAAGTGTGAGACATCTTTCTCCAGTACAGGGTGGGGTCACATTGCTGGAGCAATAGGACAAAATTGCATGTAAATGCCTTTCCTTCCATTCCCGTACCTAAACTGCAGCTGCATTTGGAGTTCCTCAGGCTCTTCTTGGGCTATGAGTCAGTCTTAGCCTTCCTAGAGCTGCCAGTTTTTTCCACTGACTCACCCCAAAGCTCTCAAACCCCACAATAATTTAACCCTGAAAGATTAAGTGCTCAGGACACTGTCAGTTTTAGGACTGCTTCTCAAGAACCAGTCAAGTGAACAATTTGTGAGTCTTCCCCAAGCATCTTTCAGAGGAGAGACCCCAACGAAGCCAAGAAAAAAAGGAATGAGACATAACAGTAGAAGGACTACTGAGGTAGGGCAGACTGGTGGGGAAGTGAAGGTCATGCACCTGCTGAACAGCCTGAATGAGTCAAGAGATGATCTTGTGCTGATCACAGTGGACTGACTTTCCTTTTCATGGGGTGATGGATGAAGAGAAGTAACAAGCCACACCAACAGTAAGCACGAATAAGAATCACCATAGAAGTACCTTCAGTACAAAATAACCTGCAGATAAGCATGACAGACTCTTAGCTGTGACCGTGCAGGATACACATACTGGGGAACAACACACAGCCCTGCTGCACCCCAGTTCAAGTTCAAGCAGGCTGGCAATATCTATTAAAAACTAAGACAAAGTCTTCTCAAGCAGGCAGATTGTTGCCACCCATATCACACCTGTCTACTTAAGTGTTTGGATCCTTCTGCCTGGAGGGCAATATGGAGAAGTGAGTCCTTGCCCCTGGTTTGCTTCTTAGCAAAGGATCAGGATGGAATGTGAAGTGCCACTTGGAGATATGATAAAGGCCAACGGTATAGTTTCTTAAATATAGGGAGTGAGTTACTCAAGAGGGTAAGCCAGATTAGGTAGAGGTGCTTTGAAAGTGCATTGCAGTGAAAGGACTAGAGGGTGAGTGTACAGGATGTTTCTGCAGGAACGAAGAGGTTGTTTCGGGTGAAAAATCAGGGCACTCTCAACTAAATTTGAAATATTTCAGACCTCAAGTATTCCTTAATGGATGTAGCTCATCTGACTTCCATTTCTATCTTCCTCTCTGAACTGAGGTCCCTGATTGGGACTGCCTCTCCCAGGCTCAGTTGGTGAGGTGTACTGTGAGAGATGCCAGCTGAGGCGAGAACCTAGCCAATGGCCTGTAGCTCCCTAGAGTGCCCAGGGAGCAGAGGACATCTAAATCCCACTGCCTGTGCACACTGGTGACCTCTGACTCCTTTAAAACCAAATTTTTCAGCTGAAGACCCTTTAGTTTGATACATTAGATTTCTCAACAATGGAAAGAAGGCCTTTTGGGGAAAAAACAAATGCTTTTGTTTAGAATGTCAACAAAAATCTCCATAGATTGAAAGCAACTAACATGAAAGAAATTCTGCCTTTTCCAGCTGCCACTACAGAATATCAGGAAGGCAGTAGTAAGTCAGACCAGTGGTCTGTCTCTCCCAGTAGGCTGTCTCTGATGGGGACAATAGGAGGTCCAATATTTAGAGAAAGCATGTGAACTTGGCCACTGTCTGAGGGGGCACAGAGTCACACCAGGAATTACTGGTGGTCCAAATCAGGGCCAAGGCCACTTGTAAAGGAAGGAGAAAACTGGAGAGTAATGGACAGAAAGATAAAACTGTTTGGTATTGTTTGAGATAGCCACAAACTTCCACCTCCGTTACCAGCGCATTCCTCACTGCAAAGCCAACCCACAAACAGCAATGCTGCCGTGTTGCTACCAGTAAGGGAAACCTCAGTGTGGGATAAAACCTTCTGCAGAATTTGTACATCTGCCTTTTGACTGAGCTGAGGCTATCACTGCATCTTGGACCTGCTACAACTGCACACCTTGTGTGCGCTATGAGCATCAGTCCTCATTGTGCCCAGAGTAATTTGGCAGGATGCAAAGATGGGAAGGTCTCTCTGATATTTTGGTGGCATGATGACTTTGGACATGTCACATTGTTACTAGAAAGCTCCTGACAACTTTGAACAACAACAGGGAAGAATCTCTTTGCTTTCACCCTTTGCTCTGTCTCTTGCTTCAGATCCAGATGAATCCAGAGTCCTTGCTGACTCCAGACTTCTACATACTACTGTATGTCAGCACTGCTGTTGACAACCTGTTTTTGACAGACCAGCCTGACTCAATTTCCAAGTCAGACACTTTTTATAGACGTGTGGATGAGTAGGCCGGTGCCTCTGGAAAGAGATTTCACGTGTGTGGGAGAAGGGCTGGGCAGGAGCTGTGCGTGGGCACACGGAGACCTTTGGAGCCTCTGGTTTATGGCAGTGAGATTTCACGTACGTATGGGTAGTGGCTGCGATGACCACATGGGGTACAGCAAGGTTGTAAAACCAGCAGATTAATGTCAGCCAAAAGGAAGGTGTAGACCAGCCTGAGGGGCTACAGCTGAAAATAAGCTTAAGTAAATGGAAGATTTTGTCTGGTTCTTGTGAAGCATTTCCTGGTGGAGTGGTCTCCAGGAGATCAGTGGAACTGCCTTCCCAAGGGAGTGGTGAAGCACCAGCATGTGAAAAATTTCTTATGGGATCTGACAAATTCCTCAAGAATCCACCCGTGGTGATGAACCTCCACTCACTGAGAGATGCAGAGAGGAGTCACAAAAGATGACGCATAAGGGTTTTCCAGCTCTTATGCTCATGATTCGTATGAGAGTGGGGAAATATCAGAGCTCCTAGGGCAGACAGTGAGAAATTGGCATTTTCTCCAGAAGAAACCACCCTCGAGCGCTCAGCCATGTGACAACATCAACTGAAACTCCAATGCTCGCTTGGTAGTTGGAAGGGGAAGAGACAGCTGCCTGGGGCCTGGCAGGCAGCCAGCATCCGCTGCTGGAGGAAAACACTGTCACTCCTCACACTAGGCATGCCAAGGAAGGGCTGGGACTGACGGGCAGCTAGAAAGAGGGAGGGGTGGGGAAGGGACCCCAGAGCTAATGGAAGCACAGAAGTGTTCCTCTGCACCTCCAGAGGTGCGATGCAGAGCACCCTCACCCCTTAGAGCGCTGGGTGGGTTAATTAGACACCGGAGTTGCTGGCAGGAGTTTCAACAAGATTCTGAGATACACGAGAAACATTTGTGGGAGGACTGACAGTCTGGGCGTTGACGTGTTGTGTGTAGGGGTGTGCATCTGCAGCTCTGTGTGGCTCCCTCTATGAATGGGAGCGTGCATCTGTGGGTTCCCTGTGAACTCTGTGTGCGTGTGTCTGTGTGTGTGCATGGCTTCTTTATGGGTGCACGGATCTATCTGTGCGACACTGGCAGTGCCCACGTGGGAGAAAGCATCTGACAGCTCTGACAGGAAAGCTCAGGTTACAGTGTGGTATGAGCAAAAGTACACAGATCACTTCTGGTGGGACTACCTGCTTTTCCTCTTTGCAACAGCCTTTAGACAGAGGTTGAAGGTCTCTGAAGCCCACATCAGCTGTGCTTTTGGCTGCATTCTTGGATTAAAACTGCAATCCTATGATTTACATATACAGTTTTGTCAAGATAATCCTTTTTTTTTTCCCAAGGGAGTGTAACTCTGAAAAAGAAGTTATATCTTATAGTGTGTCAGTCTCTCAAAACTGCAAAACCTCTGAGCATGCCAGTACAGCCTATGAGACACTGAGGTCAGTGTGACTCAGGCATCTAAAGAGTCTGAGCTTTTGGGTCAGTTTGCTTTCGGGGTGCCTTTGCTCCTGCAAACCAGCTTGGAAAAGATTGCGCAGGATTAAAATGTAAAATTGTGTGAAAGCTCCTTCTTTTAACCTAAGTGCACAAGTGATGAACTGGGGGGAACATGTGTATAAAGCAGACACAAGGATGCTGTGCAGCCTGGAGCTGGTCAGTGCTTTGTGCAGGGTGGGATAGAGGTGGTTGTGATGTAAAACACCTCATCTGGCTTTCAGAGGGCTCCTTACACCTGTGACCAGTACAGGCTGGCAGAATGGTATAAGCTAGTTCATGTTACATGTGGCTTTTGAGACACCAGGAACTGCCCTACTGAGGGCACACCATGCTGGCCGAGTTGCAGCCACTGGAGGCCAGCTAGCAGGCAGGGTGGCTCAGCTGCCTAAGCTGTCACAGCCACTGGATGCGCCCAGCTTTCCTTCAGCAGTGGCCCGCATTCCTGGAGCCTGGTCTTCAGCAATCCTCTGAGCCTGCTCCCAGCTCTGAGCATTTTGTAGCTCTCCCCTCTTGCTCCCGTGGCTCTCACTATCCTTCCCAGAGGCTTGCTGGAGCCAACATAGGGAAGATATCTCTCTGGAATGCGAAGAATGTGGACAATGGACCCAGTCGTGGTGGTTGCTTTCACAACTCCCCTCATTGAGCAGACTCTGCCCTGCGAGGGCAAAAGGACAACAAGGTCCTCACCCTGGATTTCCTCAAATACAAACATATTGCCAGGTGGCCTCACATCACAAGAGCTAAGGCTTCAGCATGAGTCACTGTTCACCTGTGTCAGCCACTCCAGTGCTCAGAGTTCAGTGCGTTTCTCTGCAGGACTGGGGATGACCTAGCCCAGATCTGTCCCTGGGCTCTCATCATGGGTGTCTCCCCATGCCTCTGTTACAGACTGGTTTTCACAGGGTAAAGGGGATAGATCTTAATTATTATCTTGGCAAAAGTGTCACTCCCTTGGGCGATGTGGGTTCTGGAGCTGAGTTGTCCTAACCTGTCCCTCCCTTCTATGACAAGGCATGGGCTATATTTGGTCTTACCAGGAGAGCAGCTTGCATATACTCTCTGAAAACAGTTCAGGAGGAGCAGGGTGCGTGAAGCTGCAAACTTAGCCAGAGTTTCCTTTGTTCATTGTCAAGCTGTTCTAGCTAAGGAGGTACTTTCCAAAACTCTCCCAGCAGCGTTTGAAGAAATCACACTCCAGATGGCAGTCCCGAGATGTGCTGCTTTGCTGCTCTCCCCACAGTGCAATGGCAGAGAGCAGCTTAAGAGGCACTCCAGATTCCCCTCTGGGCAGTTTATACGGGAACTGCTGCTAGACCCTGTGTCATGCTGTGGGATGATTGGGTGTGGACTGGCCCTGACAGAGGATCAATACAGGCATAATTGAGATGTGCTTCAGCGCGTTTGTTCACTGCCACTGTTACAGCACTGCGGCTATGAGTTAGTTATCAATCCTGGCAGGGCCATGGAGAAGAGCCTCCTTTTCTGTGAATGCTGCTTTGCCTCAGCAGAAAAGACCAATGAAGTATTAAGCATCCATCTTCAGATGCGAAGATCGGAAATCCCCTTCCTCGCCCTCCCTTTTAGAGGAGTAAAAGAGCAGCTCCAGGCCTCTTATTTCTCCCTGCCTTGAAGGAAGGGTAAATAAATCTCATATTTTAGTTTTATCTCATTTACTTTTTTGGTAGGAAAACAGAAGGCAGGAAAAACATTAGGAGTGCCATGCCTTGCAGCCTGCCTTATGTTGTGCTGGGTGACAGTGCTGTCACTTCCCTATTGAAAGGTACAGGCACAGGAACCTGTTGACATCAAAGGGGTCTAGTAGTGCTATTTCTTGCCTTATGGGCCACTTGAGCAAATTTTGCACTGAGGGCAAATTCCAGCCCAGCATCAGGTGCCTCCTCCTTTGCCATCCATGCAGCACTTAGCGAAGGCAGCACTAAGTGACCTGGGGGATGAGCAAGAGGAAACGTTCCCAGGGAGGGCTGTCCCAGCAGCCACCTGGGGATTATGGGGCCCGTGAACCCCATGGGGGTGAGCAAGGCTATGGCAGCAGGCTCCCTCCCGCTTTTGCTTGCTCTGAGGAAACAGAAGCAGGCACAGGCTGAGTGCCATGAGCAAGCCTTGCGGCTGGAAGGGTGATGGATAGAGAGGATTAGTGCTTGCAGCAAATCTCCCCAGTCTCATTATAAGCAAGGCCCCGAGGTGGGCTTTCTACCAAAAACATGCTGGCTGTTATCAGCAAATCTCCCAGAACTGTTTCAAAATACAACCTCTGCTCCACCCCAGACCACCAAACAGTAATTCCTGCATGCACTTGCATCGCTCCCACACTGCAAAATTGAAAGACCACCGGCTAGGCCAGAAGGGCCGGTTTTCCAAGCCCAGGGCTCTCTGTCCTCAGCAGGGTCTCACTGGGGGAGCACTAGCAGCCCTGCAGCTGAGGCACCCACTCTAAAACTTGGTGCTTCTCCGCAGGATCCCAAGTCACTCCTCCATTAATGTGTCCTTGGGTGTGGCTCGACTCCATAGCTGTCAGCCGTCTCCCTCGGGATGGCGTGTGGCCCGTGGAGATCCCTGCACTCACACAGGGTAGCCAGGATGAATGGCTCAGACCTCGTGTCACGTGTTTGGATGGTTAGTCATAGCTGGGGGAGCTTCCACAGAAGCCTACTGACAGGAATTCCTTAGGTGGGCGTGCAGGGCCTCGCATGAAGGCGCTGCATTTCAGGGTGTGCTTCCAGGCACTGCAGTGTTAGTAAGGTACCTCAGTTTTGATCCTTTCCCGATGCTAATCCCCAAGGGAGCAAACAGAAGAAGGCTGCCTTTAAGGCTCTCTCAGTGCTCCCTGTCCCCAGGTGCACTGGGTGGAGGCATTCGGCTGGCTTAAACCCCTGTTATCATAGGAACAGTAGCTAACGGGCTCCAAGTTTTCACACTCTTCATGCCCAGCTCCCTCGAGTGTTTGCTCAGAAAAGAATCCCACTACATCCAGAAATGTCAAGTGGGCAGTTCCCGGGCAAATCTGCTCTCAGAGGTGCCTTGAGGAATTCAAAGCTTCTGAGTGAAAGTTGTTCTGTGGCTACAGCATTTTTTTTTTATATCAAAATGATTTAATTGTTAATCATATTAAATGACAACTTCCAAAAATGCTTTCTTCCCATTCTGGTTTCTGACTGCCCTGGAAACACTTGCTGCCTCAGTTTCCCCATCACTTCAGCACATTTATTTCTCAGTCAGGAGGCACCACTGCATGACTGAGCCACAAGTAACAGGGCCAGAGGGGACTTCAAAATTCACAAAATCCATCCTTTTCCACAAAGTTACAGTCAGCTCAGCTTCTAGTTCATTCATACAGTAACTATCCACAGCCCCAGCCTGAGCCCCACCCATTCCTGGCCTTATTGGGCTAAATACTGTTCAGTCTCTTTCAAAACCTTTAAACTGTGCAGGGGCAGGCTGAGTTCCTGCAACAGGAACCAAAGTGTGGTGCCAACAAACTGGCTTTGCTGCACTCCCTTTCTCAGACCTCAAAAATAGTTCAGATTTGACCACAGGATGCAAACCATAGCAGACAGATGAAATAAGAGAACTAGTGAAGAATAGGAGGGAAAGAAAGAGGGGGCAGTTGCATGGAAAAAGGCAGGTGAAGAGGGAAAGTTGCCAGTCTCTGCAATCCTACACTTCCCATCAGTGTCTCTACCTCCTCGACACACCCTAACAGCAGACCATGGTGTTCCTAGCAATTCCACCCGCTCCCCCACTTCGCCTCGCAGTGCTCCCCACTCTGGTGGCTGTGCTGCCAAGGAAGGCGCAGCATGCATTTCTACCCTTCACGTGGCTTTCCTCAAGGACTGGGGCTTGGCTTCAGCCTCAGGAGCCAGAACCCCCAGAAAAAGGGAGATTGTCTCCATTGTACCCCAGTGTCTGCACCTTTAGGGCCTCTCAGTCTTCACTTGGAATGATTGCTATTGTTTTAAATTAGAGCTTGGCAAACTAATTATGGAGACAAGCAGAAGTATTTGAGCGCCAGAAAAACCGAGCCAGCAGCCCTAATTCCAAGCAGGCATTTTCCCACACTTGTCAACAATGCTACTCCAAAAGCACGCAGCAGCTCCCGAGTGTGAGCTGGCCCAGGTTGGGCACTCTGTGCCTGTGCCCTGACTGCACGTGTCCTGGAGGTGAGCATAACATTGCTGCTGCCAGCGCTCCAAGACCGCGACCAGGGTGCCTTGCAGCGCCCCTTTGCCCCGGAGCACAGCTGGATTTCAAAGCAAAAGATGAAAATTAAGGTGCGTGCCATAGCCAGCTCGAGTGCCAAGATGAAGAGAAGGAGCAGAGGAGAAAGGCAGACTGGTGCTGCTAGCAGAGGGGAGCAGCCACTGAGGGAGAAAAGTTGGTGAGGATTTTCAAGACCAGCTCTTACCGTGTGGGCTGGGACGGGTGCTGGCACCTGTGGAAGAAGGAGCGTGCTGGGCTGCAGCGCCGGTGTCCTGGAATGCAGGGCTGGAGTGAAGGGGAGTGACCTGGTGGTGGTTTAAGTTTCCTCCGGTGGTGTGGGAGGGTGGTGTCTTTCCACTCTGTTTTAAAGGAGTTACTATGAATCAGACTGCCTTTAAAGAGAAGAAAAAAAAAAAAATTAATGAGCTACGCCCTGTTTTGTTGGCAGGGTGTCAAGAGTCTCTGGGAGGAAACCAGCGATTCAAAGAAATCTGCGCAGGGCTGCGTCTGACTCAGTGTGCAGCACAGAGACCGCAGCCTGGAAAAACGACTGACGCTGATCCAGCTGAGTAAGAGAGGCCCACAACAGCATCTGTTTATAAAACTGAACTTCTGGTTGTCATAAAAAAAAAAATTGTATAGTTACAAATGTGGCAACAGGACTTCAACAATACAATCACTCAAACAAACAGTGGGTTGGCAGGGGGGATCCCGAGGCTGGGTGAGTCACCGCATCCTCTCCCCGTGCTGCACGGAGAGAAGTCGCTGAGGCTGACGGCACGGGGGAATTCAAATCGGACCTGTGAGGTTGGCATGGACAAGATTTTCGGGAATATATCAAGGAGCAGAGATGCTCAAAATGCAGCTCTGGCCTGGTGGTGACTCTGGAGCAATTTGGCCAGATGGTGGTGGTTTGCTTCCACAGAGAGAGAGCAGGCAGGGAAGAAGAAATAAGGAGCTTGTTATGTTATTCACAGTTTTCTGAGGTCAGCATTTCTTGCCATCTTAAAGACTTCTAAAAATAGATCCTTTACATTTGCTGAGAATTGGCTGGTGGAGTTGTCTCCTAGATGCTACAGGCAAGATTGAATAGGGATGTGCTTGAGATGTGGCAGCTTGAGAGGGGAAGAAGTTTGTCAGAAAGCACCCATGTTAAAATGTGATCCATATTGCAATAGAGTTGGTGGTCTGCTACTGCAAGGAATCAACCCTGCCTTTGCAGAGGCCCAGCAAGAGATAGGCAGATACTGACAAAATATCTGGCAAAGGCTTTCCCCCTTTGATGAGGATGACATTGGATTGCCTTTATTTGAAAAACAAAGCTGGTTCTCTTTGAAATCTACACAGATTAAAAGATCTTGCTGTTTTTCAGATTATTCCTTCTGTCTGGTGTTATTGATATGTGTCTGGTCTAAATTTAGACTATAGCAACCTGCTTAAAAAAAGAGCTATGGATAAAACAGCAGCAAAGATGACACATATGGTGGGCAAAGACAATCCCGTGGGAATTTTTCCAGTGATGGAAAATAAAGACAGTCTTTTTTCCTCAAGGATAAAATAAGCCTAACTGTATTTAATACCTATGAATAAGAGTGTGCTTCTTGTTGATATATATGAATACAATATTCAGGAAAAGTTTATTTGCTTACCCTGCAGAAGAAGCTGACATTTGCATTGAGCTACACCATCCATTT
Organism: Struthidea cinerea; assembly: GCA_013397865.1. NCBI lineage: Eukaryota > Metazoa > Chordata > Aves > Passeriformes > Corcoracidae > Struthidea > Struthidea cinerea. The sequence goes on from VZTI01002652.1 coordinate 5,517,356, forward strand.
CCCCTTCTCTGTTCCCCTGGCAGATTTTATTGAGTGAGGGATGCTCAGCTCCATACAAAATACTAGAGTGCTGGATCATGAAGCAAACTCTGGGGACCAGAGTTCAGCTGTGGTGAAGTATCCTCTGCCCCAGACCTGTTCACAAGTGACTGCCCACCTGCCAGGGAGCAGCTGCCTGTAATCACAGAATTGCTCATCTGGGACCCGGCAGACAGAACACTTGCATCAAAAAGCCACTCACATGGGGCAACAACAGTGGAGCCCCCTAAGAGGCTGGGTATGAAGTGAGCCGTGGCTGGCAAAGCATTATTTGTTCAGAGAGAGCAAACCAGTTTTGTACAAACTGCTCTCTAGCCTGGGAGGCCGTGGCAGGCAATGGTCAATATCAGAGGCGTAACAGGGAGGCAGAGCTGTTTTGCAGCATCAGCATCAGCTTTCCCGCAGGAGCATTGCTTCCTAGCTCTCCATCTGGAAGTGTTGGCGCCCAGCCAGCAGAGAGAAGAAGAGTAACCGGACAGGCCACACAGGCTGTGACCGTGGCCCTAGAGAAGCACTGGTACCCTGCCAACCACTGGCTTCATCCCTGTCGCTAGACCTGTCAAGCCAGGTGTGAGAGGGGGTAACAGCATGTGTCAAGTGAACAAGAGTGTGGATAGATGCTCCTGTTTGGGAGCAATGCTGCAATGCTGCATGTCAGCAAGATGATGGTTTAAGGAAGAGAGGGTATTCCCATCCTGCCAAGGTACAATGAGGTCAGGGGAGAGTTCAGCTTCCACTGAGCAGATTGGTATCTCATTGAGATACTTCCACCTTTCATCTGGATACAGGGAAAGGGTAGAAGTGAGAGAATGTCCTACCAACAGCTTAAGGAAGGTGAAAGTTTCAAATTGATAAGATTTCTCATGTTTTCTGTAGCTGTTTCTGTGGATGAAGGGTTAGCCCAGTAAGTCTTTATGTGTGTGTGATGGACAACCAGCTCTATCCACTCATCCGGAGAAGAGACTGGTCTTTCTGTGTGCCTGCAGCAATTTCTCCCTTTATGGTGTGTGGTTTCCACAAGGCAGGTTGCAATAGAAAACCCATGACACTACAAGTCTCAGCATGAGATCAAAATTAAGCATTCTGCAGGTTTGACACGCTAAGGTTGAATTGCCTAAGATCCCCATGCCATACTTCATGGTGTCCCTTGGCCTAAGCATCACTCATTTCACAGGCTTTTCTGAATGCCTGCAGTCTGTTAATTGGAGGTGCTCAGGTCAAAGCCATGAGAAATTAAGATGTGAGAATCTGGATTAGCATTTCCACAGGCAGTGAGAGGGTGAAGCTTTCCCATGTGTGTCGTGCCTTTGCTGAAGTTCTTCCCAAACAGGCAGCTTGCAGCTACTGTAACTCTGCTTGTTTTGCTGCCATGCCCCACACATTTTTAGGCATTACTACTGTCTGTGAACAGTAGCCTTTGGCATTAAAGGTGAGTGTCCACAGTGACATTAGATAAGAAAAGCATTAAGCCTTCGCGAGCCCAGATCAAAGGAGGAATGGAAGATATGACTGGGAAATGGGGTGTGGAGTTAGGAGTGGGGGAGGAATGGTCAGGCTTGTCTGGAAGCATCTAGAACAGATTGTTTTTAGAGACTGGGGGTGCCAGGAGAAATAGGCCATACATGGTCTCCCTGCACTTTTTGCAGATGCGAGATTTATGCTTGGGAAAGTTCCGTAGCTCAGTTCCCATGCTCTCTGGGATGCTTTCAACAGGAGTTTAACTATAGGCTATTTGGGTGTGCTTTTCTGGCTAGCTAGCTGCAAACACGTATTGCATATTAAGCCCCCTTCAGTCTAAATAGCGTGTCTTTCTACCTAAAGAGTTCCTCTCTCTTGTATGTGCTATTTATTCTGTGCATCGTCGTGCTGGCTGGTTGCAGGACAAACGGAATGATATGGTCCATGATGTTCACTACTTCTACACTTGTCATGACATGGAGAAGGTGGGGTGGAGCCTCAGCTGGTGTGTGGTTTTGAAGAAATAGAAACCAGCAAGTTTCATGCTGCTCTGTAGTGGTGCAACTGATGTGTTTGTGTGTGTATTGTGGGGTTGTCCATGTGATACGATAATTTGCAGAGACATAGGATAAATCTCAGAGCCATATGATAAACTGCATTTGTCACGCCTGACTGTGCAGGGCTTCCAATGTGAGCGGTCATCCACTGGAGATGAAACGGCGGTGGTTCCCTTATTTATAGCTTCACTCAGTTTTGAGGAAGTGGATATTGGAAGTCCCACCTCTGTGGTTTTGGTCATTTCTCTAGTGTGTCTTGTCACGTTCCTGTCCCTCTGAGGACTGCCTGATGTCCAGTACTTAGGGCGGCTGACTTTGCAAGCTCAACGGTACAAGAAAAGGGTGGATTACAGTCAACACTGAGCAGATGTAACTCTTCCTATGCACAGTTTAGTTTTTGGGTTCAGTTGTTGTTTTGGTTTATTGTTTTTTGGTTTGGTTTTTTTTTTTTTATGTCAGGGATGATCTCTATTCTAAGTACTCTGGTAAACTGTATGATAGACGAAGTGTACAGAAACATCTACATCTAGTTTTTCCAAAACCACTCAGGGTTGCCAGACTGACTGATCTTTTCAAAGTGCATGATAGGTATTGAATAGAAAATGCCCTGGGTTTACAGCATTTGTGTAGGCATGTTTTGTCACAAAGCTTTAACAGGTAAAAATTGGAATAGTTCCCTCTAGGACTTTAGCAGTATGAGTGGGATCTATGACAGAATACATTCCGCACCTATCATGACACTTATCACGTCTGGGAAGATCCAAAAGTTCCCTTGTTTCTTAACAGGAATAAAAAATTAATATGGACATGAGATGAGATCATTCCTCCCATAGTTTCATAGTGATTGGGATTTAGTTTTGTCCTCCCATGTGGAAAGGACCATAACTTTGCTCTTATGTCAGAAAGGGAGGTATGATTCTGCTGTGCAGTGGGTGGACTGGCATCTCAGACTGTCTGACAATCACATTGTGGTCGCTGCAGGAGATTCTGTGGGACTGGGTTCATGGCAATCCATTTGTAACTGATGGAGGGGTTTGAACTAGTTCTCAGGGGGATGGGTAGCCCAAAGGTGCCTTGCCTTCCTGGGTGCTGTTGGATGGGATGAACGTGATCCTCAGGCTAAGGTTCTGAACACATGGAGGAAGCAGCATGAGCTGGCTGGTGCTAGGAACAGAGACCCAAACCTGGAAAAATTAACTTTTTTCTGTGCTCTGGTGTAAAAGAAGGTGTGGTGAGATGAGAGCCATCTGATATGTGGCGGTCTTCCCCTGCTTTTATAAGAGCAGGGGAGCTGCAGTCCCCATCTCATTTTCCCTTACTTTAACCTCCATCTTAGTCTCTTCCATTTTTCCATTGGAAACAGCCCAGCTGAAGGTATTTGCTTATAATGTGCAAATGGTACCTCTGCTCTGGCAGACCCATCTGAGCTGTCACTTTCCACAAAAACCTCTCCCACTCCACATCAAAGGGTTGGTGGTTGGTGGTATTCTCCACCTGCACATGAAGGCCTTTCTCATGCATTCTGGCAACCAAAGAGGTTTTCTTTATTGCTCTCTCCTGCTGCTTGTTCGTTTCTAACTCTGTCTTCTGTGACTGTTGTAGTGTGCAGTGCACAGTACCGACGCTTCAAGGTTTTACCATGTTAGTAGAGGAAAAAAATCCTACAAGCACCAAGAAATGGCATAAGCTGACAGTGCCTTGCTGTTGTTCTTTCATTCAGTGACAACAAAGTGAATTAGCTGTTTGACTGTCCTGCATCCTGGACTGCAGTTGTGCTGATTGTCCATAGAAATGGACCTTGGCTAAGAGGCCAAGGCAAGGGCAGTGTCGTTTGCACTGTGGTTGAGGTTTCATAATGGGACATATTTCTATTTATCTGCTGCTCCCATGTGCCATTTGCATGTGTTAGTTCTACTCGAGGTTTGCTGGACTTTCTTCTTAGAGCAGATGTGTTCTGAGAAAGTTGTAGGATCTCCTTTTGCAGCCAGAGGTAAGGTTTGGAAGGCACAAAAAGGCTTCTGTACTTGCTTCTCACTCTCTGCAATGTTTTGCTTTTTTGAATCTCAGGATGCATTTATTTAAGTAATGTTATAGTGTCACAGGCTGTACAGATATGCAGAAAGCCTGTGCTAGCCTGGGAATATAGATGGCAGAGACTGAAAAGGACCTGGCATATTAACAAACCAAGCAGGCAGATCACTTTTGCAACTAAATGGAAAGGAAAGCCCAGGGAAGGCTTCCTAATGGTTACCTACACTGGTCTCCCATTGAGGAGAAGGATTGATGGGAGGGGGAAAAGCACCAAGCTCGATGCATAGTGAGAAGGAGGAGACAAAAAAATGGAATGTCTCTGGGATGGAAAGACAGCTAGACATTTACAAGGTCAGGGCAGGACAGAGAAGGCTGAACACCATGGATGATGCAGCCAATAAGGATAATGCTTCTGAGCTCCAACTTCCTGAACAAAGTGCAGAGAGCTGGCAAAAGCTGGGAGGTCCTCTTCTTTCTGTTGCTGTTGCATGGAAGAGGGAGGGGACAATCTCTAGGTTTGCTTTTTCATTGCCTGACAGAGAAGGAAATGATTCCTGTGACTGCAGAGCAATGGTTCCTTTCTGAAAGAGGAAACATCTACTAGTGTCACACTACGGGCCAGCTTCTGAGTTCATTTGCAGCACGACAGAACCAGAACAGCTTGAATCAACTTCATGGCAGTTTTTCTGATTAATGAATCAGGGATTGAAGCAGTGCCACCATGTCAAGAAACTGGTGGTAAAGAGAGAATTTGTGGAGGGGAAAACCTCTCACCACAGCACAAAGACTGAACATTTAACTAAGCTCTCTTTCCTTCCTTGCTCCTTGACTCCCTTGCTTCTTGCCAGCTCTTGATTGGACTTTTGAGAAGAAACATAAATTTTACTTTTCTTCCCCTTGTGCATACCCGCTCCTCATCTGTGCCTTATGCATTCACAAACACAAAAATTTTCATGACTCCATTCCTTCTGCTTTTGTAATGTACAGTCACCGCCTGTGTGTCTCCCTCGTGCTTGAGGCAGGATATGGGCAGGAAATAATAGCACAAGATTCAAACTGGAAAAATGCAAACCTATTATCTGGGGGAAAATAAATTCAAAGTTAGCTATTCAGAGGGTGTGAGCCTTTGGAACTTTCAAGCAAAATAAAGCTGGAAGCAACTTAACAGGGACAGCAGAGAGAGAGCTGGAGAAGAGCTTGCAACCTGATAGCACAGAAGAACACAGATCATGTCATTTAGAGCTCTTCGGATGCTGATGTCCCTCCCACATTCACAGATCTCAGAGCCGTGTTTCACCCCCAGATATGCCCTATCAGTGGTAATGACAGTGGTTTTCATTTCTGAGAGGATTTCACTTAAATCCTATGACAAGGGATCTCTCCAGTGTAGTCACAAACAGCGCTGTGGGACTGAGGAATTGCCTGGATGGTCTGTGATGCTTTCATACCAGTCAGAGTCAGAGGCGTCATGTCCCTGTGCAGCTCCATACTGGGAATATGGGGGAGGAAATGAGCTAGCAAGAGGAATGAGAAAGGGAGCACTCACCACATTGCCAGGCTCTGAGGGTGTTTAAATAGCACAAAGGATTAAAAGCCTGGGCTTTTGGATTTCGAGTGTGTTTATCAAGGATAATGCTTTGTGAGTGTGAACAAAATTCAGCAAAACATCTCAATGTCACAAAAGGATTGCTTGGATTTGATAGGCGTGTCTGAACACCTCCATCCCTGTGAAATATATGACAAAAAGTGAGAATTGGTGAATTGAAGCAAAGGACGTGATACAGGTAAAGAGTCCTCACAGGCAAAGAATAAAGACTTTTGGAGGTGAACTGAAAAAATGCAGATTTTGAACCTTGGACTGAAGCTTAAGAGTTGCCCTAAAGCTGTAGATACTGCCTTGCTGAGCAAATATGCTACATCTCCTGTGATATGCAAGAGAATGGGTCTACTTTATAACACTCATCAAAATTGGACTAGAGGGTCCAACTGAGCTAAATGAGGCACAGGCTGAAAAACCTGCAGCAATAGCTTTGTGGTGACCAGGTTTGGTATGAATGATGAGTTTTTTGAGTCAAGTGAAGCACAGAGGAACAAGGAACACCATCATCTTCATCGCTTCCAGAAGAACAGGGCAAAAGTCTTCTGAGTGCAGGGTCTGATCCTCTTCACAGTGCTGCTGTGAGTGTGTTGGGGCGGGCAGTGTGCAGGCAGCTGATAGTCCAGTCCAATGTCCCATTTCTGTTATTGTAGCTAAAGAGGCAGCGAGACACGTTAGGAACTTCTGTGTGGTACTTGTGTTACATTTCTTACAGCTGGTTCTGCTCCTTAAAATGACAATGTTTTCTCTGATGGTGGGGAAAGAGGCCCTTCTGACTCACGGACCCCTTGCAGGACAGCTATTCCCACCAGATCACTCCATCTGGCTGGCTGCGGAATCCTTTTGTCTGTGAGAAAAGTGGTCAGGGTGGAGGGGAAGGGAGGAAATGATGTCCTTTGAACTCTCCAAGTGTTACAGCAAGGATGGACTCATCATGAATCCTCGTACGTGAGGAGCAGTAGTGTGGCAGGGCAGACCAGCTCGGATCAGGCAACGAGCGCTTATGGGCTGTGCAGCGTACGGAGGTTCCGTGTGCTGCCTCCTATCTGCTTGTTCCAGTCCAGTGCTGTCACCTTCGTGGCTCCATGCAGAGGTGATACCCATGCCATGGGGCAAAGAGTGGGCATGGTGAAGCTCTGTGACTTAGTAGAGATCTCTGCATGTCACAGCCGCCAAAATAAGTGATTGCAGAGTGAAAGCAGGATGGAAACAGCAATGACAAATGGAAACTGCAAAGTCTGTGGCAGCTGATGTGCATCTTCAGCTCTCAGAGGGGTTTTATTGTTGTCTCTGCTGTCCCCTTTTGGGGGAGCAGGATACGTGGCTGCATTGGAGACATGAATTCCAGCCTTTCTCTTTGCTGGAAACTGGTCCCGCCCAATACTCATACAAGTGGCCACTGATGGTTCTCCATTGCACTCTGTCCCAGCAGCAGCTGATGCTGCTCACCGGTGTGGGTCACTGGGTATGCACTGCACCCCTCCCAAAGAGCCTGGAGAGAGTTGCCAAGCTGAGAGGCTCTGAGAGATCTGTGGAGGTTTCTCTTCTCAGGAGAGCAGTCTCTGAAGGCAGGCTGTTGCTCAGCCCGTGACTTGCTGGGTACCATGCAAGCTCAGTTCTTAATACAAGAAAGGCCAGCTTGTCACTGTAATTTAAAAATCCTTTTGCCATCTAGGGAAATGTCAGCAGGCAGAAACAAGTAATGGGAAGGCTTGACCCAGACACAAAGAAGCTTCTGTTTTCTGCCTGTCCTGGCTGTCAGTGGTGTTAGGTTGCTCAATGCTGCTCAGAAGAGCAGCTCTGGAAATTCTCTGCCTTCCATGAAGGCTGAAGACACATGAAGTGAAATGCCTCTGCCTGAATAAACACCTGTCATGGGAAGAGCTGGGATGCTGAAGTACAGCAGGGTGAGAACTGGCACCAGGCCCAAACTGGGAGTCGAGGAGAATCCTCTGGCAAAGCTGACACCTTGTTTTTGATTGCTTGTTTTCCACCTTCAGGTGTAATCGATACCCAGGTGCTGGAGTGACTAAACTTGTCCGCTGTTGCTGCCGCTGGTTCAGCAACTGCACCAAGCAGTGTGGAGGAATAGAGGGAGGGGATGGGTGTGAGAGAAATTCCTGTCTTGAGAACCACAGAGGCATTTTCATGCCTGGGATACTTTCCTATTTGCTTTCCCCCAAGGTGGCCCCTCTCACCTTGGAGACACTGTGGCACCTGACCATGAGGTTGTTGGCAGCTGCGAAGTCAGGAGCAGAAGGCATATTTTGCAGTTCAGAATCCCGACTGGGGGACTCTGAGGGGGTGTATGGAGAGGAGCTGGGGTATATCAGAGGAGGATATCAGGGTGATATCCTGGCTGAGCCTGTGGCTTGGCAGAGGAGAGTGGAGGGTGTGTTGTGCCCACACTTGGCCCACTGATCTGTTTCTAAGCCATCCGGCTCTTGATAGATGGAGGCGAGGAGTTGCAGTGGAATGGTGCAGATCTGCACCCCCATCCTCCACTGGTGTGAATAGCCCCAACCTTCCCCGTGCAGTAACCCCGGTTTTCCTATGCAGCCCTCAGATCCCCTGAAACTCAATAACACAGAAACCAGCAGGCATCTGTGTTCACTTTCTTGCATCCCTGGATTTGCTTGGTTTAAGGTCCAGGTTGTTAAAGCAGCTAGGTCTAGTTATCACAAAGAGTGGCCTCACATACCTGTTGGCTGAGCACACTGCATCTGTAAGGGCTGGTGCCAGGCGCTCCTGTGCACAGGACCAGTCTCAGAGGCAAGCCCTGGCTGTGGAGAGCTCTGTAAATGGGATCATAAGTAAGAAAACAAGCGTCAACCTGAGCACTTCAAATGGTCAGTCTCGACAAAGAGCTCATCAGAAGGATTTCACAGGGCTCTGTGGTAGCACTAGTGTTATTCAACGCACTTGTTATGGTCTGGACAGGAACATGAACAGCAAGTTTACTTGAGTCCCACAGTTATTCCAGAAAGGCGATATAAAGCTGACTGCAAAGGGTTGCAGAAAATCTCATGGCACTGAGTGGCTGGGCTCTCCTTCGCAGAGGAAAAATCAGTGGTGGCAAATGCAAGGGAATTCCACTAGGAAGAAAAGAGTCTGGCTTTACAGATATATTGAATGTCTCTAAGACAGCTTTTACCAGCAGAGAAAGAAATTCTTGGATTCATTGCAGATAGGCTGCTGAAAACAGTCTCTCAAGGCTCTCTCGAGGTCAAAAAGCCAAAAAGAAATGTTAGGAATGAGTACAGAGGAAACAAAGAACACGATTATGCTTCTGTGTACTTCATGGTCTGCTGAAAGTCTGAAAGTTGTGAGTGCTTCTGGTTACTACACTGAAGAGCATAAAGAAACACTAGTAAGAGAAAAGAGGACATCAACAATGATCAGAAGTAGGAGATAGTTTCTGGGTAAACACAGATTGCTAATCTCGAAGAAGAGATGCCTGAAAGGGAATCACAAATGGTATGGAGAATGTCAACAAAGAACTAACATTCATGCAGTTCCATATCACAAAAACGAACGGCACCCGATAAACTGGTTAGGCAACAGGTTTAAAATAAACAGGCTATAGACTTTTCCACGTAGGCATCAAGGAATAATGGAACTCTGCCACAGACTGTTGGTGGAAGACAATCCATGAAGGGGTTGGGCACATCTATGCAGCGTATTTCCTTTGGAGACTGTCAAATGCAGCAGCACAGATGTTACTTCTACATCAGAAGTGTCCTAAACAGCTGGCTGATGGGAGGTGAGAAGGTGGACAGGGATAGTTTGTATTTCTGCTGTTTCTTATACTTCTTTCCTAAGTGAGGTGACTGCAAGAGAAGAGATACTGCTTCTTCAGTCTGGGCTAGCACAGGTCATCTTACATTTTTAGTAAAACTGGTTTTTGGGGTCTTTGTTCTACAGTAATTTCCCAAATTATTATCTGACCACTGGTGATGTATTGCAGGAGAAGTGGAAAGTGAACTGATGAGCTGGAAAAGAGAGCAAACTTCCAGATGGTGAGCTGACACCTCTTAAGGGCATTCCTAATGTTCTTTGCACTGGTGTGCTAGGACATACTGTAATCCAGAAATAGGCACTTTTGAGTGAAAGTAAGCAAAGATTGTGGTAATGTTCTTAAAATGAGGAAAACATTGTTTTCCCTATTAGCTTTGCCAGGGCAGTAGATTTCCTTAGACATTTAGGAGATAGAAGAGACATAGTCTTCTCTTGCAGCTAATGTGCTCTGGCTGTCCGATCCAAACAGTTACACCTGTCCAAGCAGGAAACACCAAATTTTGTGTCAGCAATGAAACTTGGATTCTGTGTATTTGCAGCTGTGAGTAGAACACTTGCAGAAATAACTCAGAGTAAAATTTGTCCCCAGGGATGTTGGTCTTTCCAGCTTGCACAGATTCATTGCTTGGAGACAAATTTCAATTAAGGAGAATAATTTTGCATTAATAAGCTGAGAGTAGGTATAAGCTGTCCATAGACAATCTTTGCAGAAGAAAAGATAACTAGCTACAAGTCCAGGACTGTGGGATGCTGGTAAGAGAAGCATGCTGGTTGTGGCTTAGCACAGTTTCACCCAGAAGCCGTTTTAGACACAGCCTCCCTGGAGGTGTTTCATAGTGTGTGATCCTGTCACAGCTCTGGGGAAGGAGAGACTATTCTCTCTGCAAACAAAGCTATGTTTTGGTTTATTTGGCCTTTTCCATTTCAAAGGCCTCGATTGCTGATGCCTGCCATGTTGTTTAATGACCAGTCCCTCCTCAGAGACTACAGCTTTTAAGATGATACACATCCTGAACCATTTCAGCTGTGGTCCTGCTTTTTTTCCTGTTCTGTTCTGCCCAGTTTCTGACTCCACCTTCTCTGCCGCCCAGCCTCCTCGGTAGACAATGTTTTTCCATTTAATTTTGTGAGACTAGTGAAAGGCATTTTCATCCCCTCCCCCAGGACTGGAGAAGAAAAGCCCACATCTGGAGGCCATTCACAGCTGGAAGATCTCTTCTGACATTCCTTGCTTTGAAATCCAATCCATGTAACCTTCTGTCTAAATACTCTGTTGCAGACATGGCAGAAAGAGGCTTTGTGAGGGGAGTCTGTGAAGAAACCAGTGACCCTCACATCCTTTTTCAAGTGCGAGACTTTGAGGCTTTCTTCGCCACAAGGAAATTTTTGTTTGGATTTAGGGGTTTCCTTGTTTTGAGGTCTCCAAATACACACTTTGGAAGCAATTTAAAAAGGGAGCTTTATTCTTCTGAGGTGTTAAACATACCCAGCAAAAGTTAAAATGAGTTGTCTGAAGCATTGCGTAGGTTCCAACATCCACAACTGGCTTTGTCCAGAGGGTCCAGGCCGTGGCCTGTGGGCTGCATCTTGTCTGTACAACAGTTCACCCAGGCTTCTAGTGACTTCCACTGCTGAGCAGTAAAACTTCATGTTTCTTGCATCCTCCTTGCCCCCTTAGAGTAAATTGCTGTAATCTGACCCCTGCTTGCCAGGAAAGTGGATAATTTGTAATTCAATTTTAAATACCTCAGAACAGAGACTTATTTGTTATCACTGGCTTTGCTCAGCCTGTATAGGCTTTCTTCTATGACTACATCATGGAGTGCTTACAACCACACTCATCATTGTCGTAAATGCCCCTGTCGTGACTAATAGGACAAAGATCATTGAACTGGTGGTCTGGAATTTAAGGCCTGGCACAGAGGAAACAGGTGTGTCTTTTCCTTAAAGTAATTAAAAAAAAAAAAAAAGGTGAGGGGGGTGCCCTGTTTGTTCCCCAGTGGGATTCTGTCTGCTTTTATGTCCTGACAACGTCCAGAAGCTCCCTGTGCCTTTCCTGTGGGAGTTCACTGGCTTAGCTGCACAATAGCCTCAGGTGTTTCACCCTGCATGGGATCTCTGGGACCTGAATGAGTCCAACTACCTTAACTTCTGGCGTCACACCAAGGTGCTGTTTGCCTCTTTGCCTGGAAACATCTGCCTTGATGCTCCTCCTTGCATTGCAAATCTGAACAGACTAGAGAGGCTGTTTTCTTCTGTGTTAGTATAATTTGGGAACCATTTGTGGCTGGTTGTTGCATTTTTACTCTTAAACTAAGTGAGCCTTATTCTGAAAAGAATAGATGTATTGTGTGTGTACATGCACCCAAGAGCTGGAAGAATATATTATGATAGATTTGTCACAATTTTCTCGTCCTCAGTCCCAGAGAGACTAAAGGCATCCATTCACCTTTTGGTAAGTTAACTATTGCAGGGTGTGATTTGTGCTGTTCTGTTTCACGTCATACCACTACAGGCACTGTTCAGCTCATGTGTCATAGCTCAGAGGATAGCAATAAACCACTGAACAAGAGTGACTTAAACCATGACAGGTTTTATAGGTACTTGTCTGACTCAATTTCGCTCTCCAGGCTGCCCCACAAATGTAATGTAATTTAATGGTCTGCACATATCTGGGCCATATTCAGCCTACATGCTGCCTCAGTTTGACTCACATATTGTGACTATTTCCCTGGTAAGTCTGCTGAGGGAACAAGGGGTTAATAGCTCTGGGGAATAAGTGACTATTTTTTTTCTTTTGTCAAGCTTGAATTGTTCTTTTAGTGACACAGTCACCAGAACATCTAGAATAGATGTTTTTTGGGGAATATGTCTGCTTGTGCCTAGAACTAGTGTCTCCATGGCCTCATATCTCCAAATGAATACCTTTGTAGCGCTGGAATTAAATTTGCACTGGTATAAAAGGCAAGCACAATGCTCATTGCTCTTACTGACAACTTATTCTAACAGTCTGAGGGAACAAACCCAACCATATTATTACTAATGATTATTACCGTTATCTGCTCTATGGCAGTGCTGAGGAGCCAGGCCCCAGTGTGCCAGGTGCTGGTCAGAAATGTAATCAGTCACCACTGCCTTTGGAAGTCCATGTGACGTTGAAAGGCAGCAGTCATCACTAGCATGGCTATCACAGAGATCTGTGACTCTGTTTCAGAGTGCAATGATTGGCCTGAAAGAAAACCATTTCCTTTTCATAATTCTCTGCAGTTTCGATACTTTGGGGAGTATTTCTACACATGTGACACTGACCTTCACACCTCGGTTATTCTGTTTCTGGTGGTCACAGTGCTGTCATCAGGAGCGGCAAGACCTGCCTCTGGAGGTAACCAGTCCTATCCCCAGGGATTGTAATGCCTCTGCCTGCTGTGGCAGCTGGATGTGGTCACAGCTGCAGCTCCCACAGACTGCTCTGGAATTGTAGTTCCTTCACAATTCTGAAGATCTGAGTCTTGCTCCCAGCATTGCAAGTGCTGTGCTTCCTTTTGACAGGGTGGTGAACCAAGGTAGGGTAGGGCTGGGACAGGCAGTTCTGCTGAAAAACTGGGCTTGCATACACAGTGATGAAACTTTTTCTTGGAAGGACAGAGGCAAGTGGAATACGCTGCTTAAGGGAGAAGATCCAAAAGAAAGTATCTGGTGTAATGGAAAGAAAGGAAAATTTTAGTTGAATGTCAGGACTGACTTTTGTTGGTGTGTGGAGTAGCTTCCCAAGGGAAACCCAGTAATGGAAGCCTATCAGTTCTGGTCTCCAACACTGGAGTGGACACAGCAGGACGTACTGCTGACATACAGGAAATGAACTTGCTTTGTCTGGGATAAAGACTATGGGTGTGACCCTGCACCACAAAAACCAGTGTGAATGTTGCCAGTGACCTCAGGGAACACAGGCTCCTTCTAACCAGTAATCCAGTGCTGATTTTCCATCTCTCCTCTATGCTCTAAGGTGTTTCTTATCAGTGCAGTTGTGTCACTGGTATATCCAAACCCATGCCCTTCCATTCAATTCTCCTGCTTGCTCCCTTCAGGCGGTTGTTAAGGAATGGTCCTGAGAGTTTCAGATACACAGAGCATTAGAAGAGGAGAGCCAGATATACTTCTCACCTGCAGGGACGAGTGGGAGCACATCCCTGTTGTGCACGAGGCCTGCAAGACTTTGTTCATTCCACAGAATCATTAAAGTTGGAAAAGACCTTTAAGATCATCAAGTCCAACTGTCCAGCCAGCACCACCACCACCATGTTCACCACTAAACCATGTCCTCAGGTGCTGTCGGTTAACTGAATGTGGCAGAGGCAGGGAAAGGCAAAGGAATTGATGCCTTTCTACCGGGCTTGGTCTTACTTCCCTTCACCTATGCCCCCTGCTCCCCTGGGGCTGCTCTGCCCAGTAGCCCTTACGGCAGAGGTAGGTGACTTTTTTTGCTCTTTTGTGCTGATGGCTGGTCCCAGTGGACATCTGTCTCTTGCCAGGTGCATCCCAGTGCAGCTATCCTCCTAGAGCTCTTTACAGTCCTTCCCAGTGCTCCCAAATGCTAAGGTGTGTTAGTACTGGGGTACACAGGGCAGTGGTGAGAAGGGTGGAGGCAAATAACTGTGGTTTTAAAAGTAAATAATTTATGCAACAATAACCTCTCCACCCAGGTAATCACATCGAACAAACATTCTGCATGTCAAAGGTGTTTCTGGAGATAAGGGTTAGCACAATGAGACTCCTGCTTTCTTGGCTTTATCTGGTGCTCAGCACTTAATGCCACCTTGCTCTCTGCTGAAGGCAAAGTTGTCCCTCTAAGTGCCCCAGTGGAGGTTACCAGTCAGGGGCAAGACTTCAGGGGGAAGTCTTTGCGCTGACAATAAGAACAGTAAGCTGCCAGTGTGGTAAGCGTGGTATTTTCCAAGAGGGCTGGACATAGCCCCTAAAGCTTTACCCATGATATGGATAGTGAAGTATTTGTCTTGGGGAGAAAAGGAACAGATACAGAGAAAAATACATTCTGATGGCTGGGAAATTTATCTCATAGCTGCAAATTGTATTTGTACTTGCAAAGCAGGCTGAGGCTTTTTCTTTTCTTTTCTTTTCTTCTTTTCTTTTCTTTTCTTCTTTTCTTTTCTTTTCTTCTTTTCTTTTCTTTTCTTCTTTTCTTTTCTTTTCTTCTTTTCTTTTCTTTTCTTCTTTTCTTTTCTTTTCTTCTTTTCTTTTCTTTTCTTCTTTTCTTTTCTTTTCTTCTTTTCTTTTCTTTTCTTCTTTTCTTTTCTTTTCTTCTTTTCTTTTCTTTTCTTCTTTTCTTTTCTTTTCTTCTTTTCTTTTCTTTTCTTCCCTTCCCTTCCCTTCCCTTTTTTCTTTTCTTTTTCTTTCATACAAATACTGGTTGCTGGAGAGAATCTCTGTCTCCTGGGCTACCTGATCAGGGAGAGCTCAGCAAAAGAAGCCCTGGAGATTGCTGCTGAAGATTCAAGACTCAACCTTGTGACCTTCCTGTGGTATATTGACAGGGCATTTCCACGTTGTGATGGTTGCCTAGCGAGGTGGTGACACTTGTGCTGAGGCACAGTGACAGCTGTGTCACACCTGCGGGCTGGTGAGGCTGAAACTCGGTAGTATTTGTTTTGCAACAGTGCAAAGCTTGCATCAGTGTATCCCTCAGTCAGTGAGAGCCGGAGTAGTGACAGGCTGACACCGTCTACGTGCTCACCTAACTTGCAGCACTGAGTCCCTGGCTTGGCGTTGCCAACACCCCTGCGCACAGAAATGACTGAAAGGATCCCTGCTGTGGCCATAGAGGCAAAGAGACTGAGTGGGAGCTATTTTTGCGTTGCGATGGAATGAACAAGAACATGGCGTGTAAGAGCCCGTGGGCTGTGATGCAGAAACCTTTTTGTGGGTGGCAGGGTTAGAGGCAAATAACCAGCACCACCTCTGCTGCATGGCTGGAAGGTGTGTCGATGGTTAGACCTCAGAAAGCACCTGCCAGGGGAGATCCTCTTTTTAGCAAGTGCTTCTAGTGGGGTTCCTATGGACATCATCTTTTAGCCTGATAGTACTGAACTCATTTATCAGGAAAATTTAATTTCTGCCACATTTGCATATCACATAAACAATAGGGAGGAGGACAACAACAATAAGGTCAGCTCAAACTGCACAGATGGTTCTCTTAAGTGCATTTGAACAACAAAATGCCATGGCTACCTCATTATAGCAAAGTGTGTATCGGGATGTGACAGGGAGATTGGAGACAGTATCCTGTGTCACAGTGCCACCGTAGAGGATATGGGAATCAAAAGAAATCGTCTCCAGGCTAAAAACCTCAACAGATTAGGGAAGATGCCACTCTGAAATGTATGAGGGGACTAGCAAGTAGGACAACATTTTTATTTTTTCAGTCCCACTAACTTCTGTGTCCAGGCTGAGCAGCAGAAGTATAACTTGGCACCCTCTAAACTCTTGAGCCCCTGAGAGCTCATATCAGGGACCACCAGGTTAGTGTATTGTCCAGTTGGCACAAATCCATAGGATTCCTGACCCTGGAAATGAGGCACCCAGGTGAGGGACAGGAGGACTTGTGCCTTGTGCTATGCTCCTAAGAGGAAGGCAAGCTGGGAAGGGCCTGGAGTACAGGCCTGGCTGGTAAGATCATGCTGCAATACTGTCTTCTGTTTCCCTCTATGAAGTTCTGAAAGGATGCTGAAAACTGGAAAGGACTCACAGTGTAGTTTATGTAAAAGAAAGTTAGGAATTGACTTAATCAAAGTCCACAAATATTTCACTTGAGAGATAGATTTCTAACAGTAAACAATGCTGGCAGAAAAGGTCTTGTTGAAATCTAGGTTACACCTACACTGGTAAATAAAGCGATCCAGGGTTAGTTCTCTGAACCTGAGGGCAAGTGGCACAGCATCCATCTGAATAAAATGTCTTCTCCCCCAAAGAAAGTAGCCTTGCCCAAATGGTTTGTTAGGAACGATGCCCTGACCCATGCTGTCAGAGCCAGCCCTGCTGTTAGGAGAGTACCCTCCAGTTGTTCAGAGAACACTGGCTGCCACAAGCCAAAACTTGCCACGAAGCATGCGAACAACACAGAAAATTGCCTGTCAGGGCTTGTGCATGTCTTGAACTGCTCAGCTTGCTAATAGAGAAGTCACCTCACTGGCTGCCGGTGAAGACCATCTAGAAATTGGGTGTGCACTCCGAACTGTGAGGTTGGTTGGCTAGGGGGACAGTTGAGGGATGGTAAATTCCTTATCATTTGAAGTTTTTCAGTCCAGCTTGGATGTCACCCTAAAAAGACAGAGATTTAAGAGAAACCATGGCCACAATGTGGGCAGGAGAGAGCCCAAAGGTGAATGCTGTGCACTGGGTCAGAGCAGGTATCTGCCTCGTCCAGCAGAGGCACCTGTGTCCCCGAGGGGTGTGACCACTACAGGGAAAGCCTCCGTGAGAACCTCCAAACGATTGTAGAGAGAATCATTCTCCATCCTCACTGCTAGGAGCCCTGAGCTCTGTGGAAAGCACTTGATTAAATCTCTGCCTCTGGGATAGGAGATTGAAGTGGCACTCCCTGCATTCCCTGCTGCTCTCTTCTGTGGGAAATCTTAGCGCCTACACATAACCTAGTAGCTGAGAGAGGCTCTGGGCTCAGAAGAAGAGTGAGAAGTTTTTGGGGGTGGACATAGGCATCCCAAGCCATGGCTATTTTCCAAGCAGTGGTGGAACAAGCTGGTTAAGATCCTGCAGACATCAGGTCACTTTCCCTGCATGTACATTTTGGTTATGGGCTAGTGAGCCGGGTGTCTGAGTCAGGACACCAGTGAACACCTGGGAAGGTGGAGAAGGAATAGTACAGCAGTCTTCCCATTAGGAAAGACAGTAAACAAAGCCAGATTGGATGTATGGCTCCTCTGACACCCCCGCCTACGCTTTCCTGGATACATCCCCAAGGCAGGAACTGGTGCTGTCTGGGACAACCTGTACCTTACCAGATTTGATCTGCGACCCACAGGTTTTTTCTTTAGCAACAACAAAAAGACATCAGTAGCTCTTCTGTTCTAGAGGATCTCAAAGCTTCTTGAGGACCTCAGAAGAGCTTTTGAAACAACAGTCTCTAGCTCTTCAGTGCAGAGTTTAAGCCAGCTGTAAAAATGGTTATGAAGGTCTGTGGGGAATTTCACTACAGATTTTAATTTTCATTTAATAATTAAAAAATGCATTTTAATCTATGAAGAGAGTGGAACAGCAGATCTGCTCCAACAAAGCCGTGAAGCACACATTTAAGGTCTGTAACAGGCTGTGGGTGGAAAGAAACACCAGTAAACTCAAGAATGGTTTCATTTGGAATCTTAGCAACATTGTACTTCACACATCACCTTTGTACCAAACCTGGAGCACGCTGATTGCAGAGGGAGGTGTTTTCCTGGTCTGCTGTGTTAGCCCTAACCAAGAGGTGTTCCAAGGCTGGAATAATAAATGTGGTACAGTAGGGTAGACTGAACCTTCCTAGGGCTGATTGGGAATTGCTCAATAAGGTTGGACTTCAGGTGTCCCTCAGCAGAGCCCAAGGGCATCCTTAAGATTGCAACACAGACAGATTTACCTGAAGCAGTAAAGGGCCATAGCACAGGCCAGTGACCTGCTTTGAAAGGGGAGTGGCTGACCTGTGACTGCATCCAGTCATGAACTGAAATGCTAGGACTGTTGAAAGTCAGGATTGCAGTGCATTGGTAAAGCTGTGTGTGAGGCTTCATGACTGATGGGACTAATTGAGGATGTTTATTTTCCAGCACGGCATTGGAGTGAAAGACCAGCTCTTCAATCCCTGTTTTAATCCAACGCTCTGAAAGCTGAGTTCAAACCAAAGCAAAACAGAAAATTCTTGTTTTAAAGAGGAGAATGGGAGACAAGCCCCTAATCAAAATGCTCTGATACTTGAAAAATCTGTTGATGAAAACTAATATTGGAGAGTCATGCAGAGAGCGGGAGCTGAGCCTTGCCACTTCTCACCCAGAGCTGAAGACTGACCGTGAGTGACGGCAGCATGCTTGGGCAATGTCACTGCTCTCTCAAAGCCACCCTCTTTACCACTGGCCTAGCCCCTAACTCCTCAGCCATGATGTCCTCAGTGTATCTCATGCATGTCTCAGCCTGACAGGAGCAGTCCCTCCGAGCTGTGTTCCCTCCTTTTCTCTCCAGCCAGTCTCCTAGTTTCACAGCCTCTTCCAGGATGAAGGCTTCTTTGTTTTTCTCCTTTGTGTCATCCAGGAAACACACCCACCTCCCTTGCTCCAACCTCATATTCTGCCTCACTCAGAGATTCTGTAACTCGTGTGAAGGAATTTCAAGCAATGCAAACTGTGGCGATGTTTTTTAAACCATGGAAATTAGAGATTGGAAAATCTTGCTAGCTCATCCAGTCCCTTATTTTACATTCTAGCCTATCCCAATTCCCGCAAAATTCTTGCCTGCAATGCATTTTCCAGTGCATTATCCAGTCTCCATCCTTTGCTTCCCATGAGAAACTGTACCACAGAGGACTACTTTTCACTGTTTGGAAGAGGTTTCTGAAGTTTTCTTTCCATTCTGCCTGACCTAATTTCTTTAAGTTCTGCCTGTGGTAACATGCGAGCTGGGTTCTCCTGCCTTTATGCTTACCTTGTTCAGGTGATGGCACATAATTCTTGTTCAGTCAAGCTGTTTAGCCACAATGCTTAATACTGGGTTATAAAGCTCAGCAATAATAGTCCTTGGCTACCTGGGAAAGACTAACGTTGAGATTAGCATGTTAATGGGTACACAGAACACAGCAGACTCTGCTAGTAGTGTTGCCTCTTTATTGTAACAGTCACCTGACACATTCCATCACAAGGTCTGGCTTTGGTTGCTCTTGCCTTTGCCAAACTTGAAGCCAACATCATCTAGCTCATGTCTGCTTCAGTAGTTTTATAGGGTTCTTTCGGGTTTTGTTTTTAATTTCAGTCAAGACCACTTAGCTGTTTCTTGAGAACAAGGATGGCAGGGGAATATTCTGCTTTATCCACATAAAAAAAAAAAAAATCCTAATGACTTTTTCTCTAAAAAAACCAACGAACCACATTTTGAGCAATGTTTTGCATTAAAATAAATCACGCTTTTTCTGTCAGGAACACGTCTTTTGTCATCTATGACAAAGGCTGCTCCCCCCAGTTGGCTAAATAATGAGCTTTTGAGTTATTGCAGCTTGAGCCTGCTCAGAAAAAATGATGGGGGCTAGGAAGGACAGTTGTTTATCTTTTTTTTTTTTAACTGTGAGCCTGATGGAAGTAATAGCATGTGATTTAAGACCCAGGTTATAATGCACTTGCACAAAGGCCCCTGGCTGTGGCTGCAGGGTCACCTCGTTCTGGCGTCCCTTGGGCCAGGATGCTGTCACTGCACCCGGCTCTCTCCTGCCCATGGCCGGGTCACCCTTGGGAACTGATGTCCTTGCCCCGTGCATGGAACTGGGGTTGCCTGGGCATGCGGAAACCTGGCTATGAGGAAACAGGGAGGTGTGGAGAGAGGAGGAGAGAGAAAAGAAAAAAACCCAACCGAAAGAAAGCCAACCAAAAAAAACACAGCAGAAGAGAGGCAGTCGCCCCATTTCTCTGCTGGCTGTCTCCAAAGTATTTTGTGTTTGTGTTTTCAACAACTCAGGCACTCCTTTCCCTCAGGACTTGTAGGGAAGCCTGGGTGCCCCGAAGCTCCCCTGGCACGGCACACACGTGCTGCATCCACCCCACGTCCATGGCAGTGACACCATCTGCTCCCGGCATCGCCGGCTCCCACTGGGCCTCCAAGGCATGGGGCCAGGGCCCCAGGCTGGTGTCACCGCTGCCCTGTCCTGACCTGTCTCCTCCCTGGTGCACAGGCAGCTTCAGCGTGCTGCCACCACAGCATGCACGGCCATGGAGATTAGGCTCAACAGTAGGACTGTCTGCGAAGCCGCAGCTCCAAAATGTCATAAAGGAATGGAAAGGAATCCCAAATCCTCATCAAATCTGAGGAAAACAGGAGATGCCCTCAATCCTGGATAATTGCTGGGACATCCAGAAAGATAAAAGGTGCAATTGTAGTATCTAGCTTGATTGTTTTCAAGGCACCCACTGTAACAAAACCCCTCTGCTCAGCACTGTAAGGAAAGCTGGTCTCATTATTCTCTTTAGACAGCTTATTAGACCTTGGCTCCACTGATTTGTGCTTGCTACCACCTCTGCTCTGTCAGGGAACCCAGCCTGAGAAGCTCGCTTGTGCCTTCTGGCCACCAAGCTTGCTGCATCTCTTGCCATGTTGCCTCTTTATTCATTAATCCTTCCCCTCCCAGTTTTCTCTTCCCCTTTTTTTTCCTTGTCAAAGCAAGGAGTTTTTAATAGCTAAAGAACGAAAACACCTCCCACGCCTCGCCTCAAAAAAGCTAACTCTCTGTCTTACTCACTCTTTTAGATTTCCAAACCTTTCCTGCTAGCTTAGATTTCCTTTGAGGCACTGGTTCCTCAAATACTAGCATGTGAGTATAACTTTAGTAAACCATGTCGCTCCAATGGCCTTGAGAGGACAATCCATGTGAATAAATAAATCAGATGTGGAATGGACACAGGGCATTTAGCAGAGATGGAAAAGTTTTCTGTCTTATATTGTGATTTGATTGGAAAAAAAAGATATTATGAGGGACTTTATTCCAGGATGGAGTAGTATCTCCCTTGCAAAAAGTTTTAACAGTAGGCTTGAAGTTCTTCAGGGTGCTAAGGTCATAGTGAATGCAGATGGATTGATTAGATAATCTTTGGAGGCTTCTTCTAACTCTGCTTATTCTGATTCGCCATGGTGAAATGAAGGAAAAGATAAATTGAAGCAAAGAACAATTGCTTTGGCTTTCTCATTTCCATGAGTGAAACCAAAGTGCAATGTGGTTTAACCGTATTGTTTCAATGCTTTTTTTTGCTTTAAAACATATAAAACATATCCGTGACTCCGAGATCACCTGCATATAGTGAAATACTCCTTGCACAGATTAATTTTAGATCCTCAAATTTTGTTATTACCAAAACAGAATGTCTCCTGCTGTCTTTGTGCCGATTCCAATATCAACAAGGATCCCCCATGCCGTAGATTTGCATCTGTGGGAATGGCTCCAAAGACCCAACCTTATAGTGCATGGAAACAAGGACTGTTTTTGAACTATCAGTCCAGCCATGGTAATGCGGAGTTTAGCACAGCTTACTCTGTTTCTGGACTTAGGTTTGTACCCTGCGTTGTGCTCCACAGTGCCGGAGTGAAATTCCTAGCAACACCCAATTAAAACAAGCACTGAATGTTTACTCCCCACCATTGCCACTGCTTTGACTGCAGTGTAAACGCACCACTAATGACTTGGCTGATGGGAGGGGAAAATTACGTGTCAGAGCCAAGTACAGAACCAGGAATTTGGGCCACCAGCCAGCTGGTTAGATCACATTGTGTGCCTCTAAAGAAACGCATTGATTTGTGACTCTTACAATAACATTTTTAGGAAATCACTTCACTAGGTGTTTATTTGTGTGTTGGAGCAGCCTGGTGAGGTTGGAAAACTCAAGCAGACACTGCTTACAGAGCACAAGCAAAATTTTAAGAATGAGGTTAATTAATCATTGGAATAACTTTTCTAAGGATGTGATGGGTTCTCCATCATATTCTGCTGCACAGTCAATACCAGTTAGTTGTATAAAACATGTGCTACAGCTCCAGCAGGAGTTCTGTGTATCACTAGAAATGATTATCCAAAGTTCTTTGGGGTCTGTTACATCTGAGAGGATGTTGTTGCAATGGTTCCTTTTGGTGATACAAAACCCCACGAGCCTGTGGTAGTCATTGAGTCTGGTTGTTTGTGATTCTGTGTAGTAACAGACTGAGATCTCGTAAGTGGTAGATTTAAAAGTAGCAGCAATTTTCAGAGAGGGAATTACCAAATTACAAAGACTCATTCCGCACAAGTGGACGCCCTGCCAATCTTGCAGCTGATATAATGTGCTATGATGATTTAGCGAGCTCAGAAAGAATTAAACCATCAATAAAATGCCAGACTTGGTGCATTTCAAAGCATCTGGTCAGATCTCATGGAATTTCTTGGCTACTACATGTTCAGTCAGACTGAAAGACATGGGGGAGAGTCCCTGATCACCTTGTAGTATTTCACTGGATGCCTCAGAAGAGCAGATGGGAGTAGTGAGCAGTGGATAAGGTAAGTGTTCGTCTACTTGGAGTTTTGTATGGACCCTCTTCTGGTCTGGCACCTCTTTAATATCCTTGTAGAGCTATGTAAAAACTTGTGGTTTTCTTGCCTGTTTTCAGTTTGCGGTTAGCTAAATTTCATAAATGCTATTTTTTTTTCTGTGTGCTCAGATGAACACATCCTAGAGTTTAAGTACTCTGTGAAAAGCAACCCCTAGCCTTATATATAATATATAGTCTTGTATTTCCTATCCAGAAATTGGACACCTAGAATCTCTAGTAAGTCCTCAAAGTCCTTGTTGATGCATCTGATTTTTTTCCTTTTCATGTCTGCTTTCTGTGTGGTTTTTGAGTGGCTGATGACCATAAAGATTAGAAAAAAAAATCCAGCCAACTAAGACTTGTTTCGAGAAAAAAACCCAAAAGTACAAGGAAAATAAAAAGTAATTAGGTCCTAACTGACCGATTTGTTTGTCCGTCTTTAAGATGCATTTACTTAGTCCAGTTCAATCTTTATTTCTGCCACAGTCTTAGTGTCTAGCAGTGTAAGCTGATCATCTTTGAAAACAGAATTCACCTTTAAATGTGCTTAGACTAGAAAAAATATGCCTGGTGAGGTCATTTTCAGAGCCAGAGTTAATGCATCATGCAAACAGCTAAATAAAGGTTACAATCTGAGTGGAATTATTCAGAGCTCAGGGAGAAATCTGGCATTTGCAGTCTGTCACTGGGTTTGAGAAGTCTGGCTCTCTCCATGTCACTGTCACTCGGGGGACATCCTGCTTTCTGTGTGGCAGTAAGGGAGGGGACAGCGGCTCTGAATGATCTTCCTGTAAAAACAGCAGAAACAGGAGCGGTGGGAAGTGTCATGTGCGAGGAATGTGTGGAATGAGGGGTGAGTATGAGCCCATCTTTGTCCAGTTTTCACAGAGCGACTCTATGGGTGTAAATAGCCACCCTTCCTCCTCCCCTTTCCTCTTCAGGTCAGCTGAAGAGCCAACGTCAGGACAGCAAGTGATGCCTGGTATCCCTGGAGGATCGCTGCATGGGGGGCTGGGAGGAGTCGTGTGCCTCTTGACACCCTCCAGTTAAATATTGCAAGCTTTGGGCCCTATCTGGCAAGGTCTCCTTGACCTTCTTTTCCACCGACATCCCTGGGAGTTGTGTGTCACTTTGGGGCAGGATACACCCAAGCCAGGGTGTAGATGGTGATAGAGCCAGGATAAAAACGCATCACTTGTCAACGCCCAGGCTTTTTTAGACTTGGCAATCTCCATAGCGGTGCTGTGCAAAGATTTTGGGGTTTTTTTAGTGTTTTGTTTCCTTGTTTTGTTTCTATAAGTCAAGTGCTTGGCTGATTGCACAGGAAATCAACTGCTATGGGCATTCACTTCAATGGGAGAATTTTAAACGAGTCACCAGAGACTGGCTGCTGCTGAGTTCAAAGAGAAAGAAACATCCAAAAACTCTAGCCAAGCCAAATTATGGTGGGAAATATCAGATACAAAGAGGAGAAAACTGGAGGCACAGTAGGGTGAAAGACAGATACAGCTTGATTTTCCTGTCTACAATAGGTCAGATTGAGGTGAGGTTAAAATAGAGATTTAAAACACAACAATCAGCCAACCAAAATCCAAACCAAAACCAGATAAAATCCCCATAATTTTGCTAAGAGAATTTTGTTGAACATCAGGAGACATGCTCTGGTGTTGGTGTTCTATGAGTTGTGTGCAATAATCTGGGGAAATATAATGTGGTACTTGACAAAATATTATGAAAAGTGTTAGAATCATTTCATGCAGGGCAGAAGGTGAACAAAAGCTAAGCTCCTGCAATCATTCCCCTTTTTTTTCCTTTTCCCAGTGATTTCAAGTGTTCCCAGGCTCAGATAAATCCAAGAGACGGACCCACACCCCATTTCAGAGTCGAGGTAAAGAGTTTGCGTTCATAAAAATGTAAAAAAAAGAGGGAGGGGGGTGGAATTTCAAGGGAAGGAATAGAAGTCTAAACTTGGGTGTTGCTTCCCCACCCCGGCATACACATGAGCAGCAGAGACTCCCAAAGAGAAGACTAGAGAAAGATTGCCATCTTCTGGAGGGATAAATATCTGCCATTGTTCAGAATATTAAACCTGCTGTAAGCGTATTTTTTAAACCATAGCATATTCCTGATAAATTTATTTCCCAATTCTTATCCATATAAAACTAATTCAGTTTAATTTCATCGATATATATGCCATGAACCCAGCTTTAGAAACTGACATAGAATCTTGGGTTTTAATGATGCTCTCATCAAGCTTAAAATGAGGAAGGTGTTAAGGATTATCAGTAGACATGGACTTTATCTATTCTTGAGCCTTTAAACCAAGCTTTTTCTTTTTTACTGAGCATTTAGAAGTCAAATTTAAGGTGTCCAGATGTGAACAGATGGAAAAAAAAGAAAGAAAGAAAAAAATCACTCTCCTTTTAAACAGCATCAGCTGTTGTTCTACCTACTTCAGTAAATTAAGTACATCTGTTTCAAACAGAACCTTTTTTATTAATCAAAAACCTGCAGGCAGTCCGTGGAGCACAGGGACATTTAGCATTCCTTTCAGTTAGTCCGTCTTAGAAATGCTTATCTATATTAGAGGAGTTTATGCAGCGACTGGGATTAAAATCCCCCCAGAGCTGCTGCCCATTCTGCTCAGGGCAGGAAGGGTCAGGAGCCCGGGATAGCACAGCCCACGTGCTGGACCGTGAACTTCTCCGTCTGCTGCCTGTGCTGTGAGGGGCTGTCACGGGCTGTGCTGTCACCCAGAGCTATTCCCACACCTGCCCCCAGCCTCCGGGCTCTGGTGTTGGACATGGGGGATGAGAATGGATGGACCACTGGTTTCCTCTGTCTTGGCAGAGCAGCATGCAGGGAATCTGCCTTGTTCCCTCCCAGTGGCGGTGCGAGCTTCACCTGCTTGGCACTGGGCAAAGTCCTTGTGGGGAAGACAGGATGTGTACCTTTGGGATGCTCCTCTCCCTTGCAGTTTGATTCAGTGCAGCTCTGCTCCGTGGCCTCTAGTACATTCTCATCAGAGGTGATGTCATCCTTACTTTCCATGGTTTTGATTTCCATGATTTTGGGAGCCTTTAAACGTGCAGGACAAGAGCTCAGAGGGGACTTCGTGTGAATGTGAATCTCTGTCTCTTCTTACTAGGTTCCCAAATTCATCCAATGTGAACTTGCTGGGAGCTGGGATTCCCAGGGAACTTCACATTTTGGTAAATGCTGCCACTACCAGTGACACTGACAGTCTACCTCATCCTCCCGTGCTTTGAGTATTGGCTTGACTTGCTGCTTTTTCACATACCTCCTTCATGGTGGTGAGTCTGCCGCTCCGCAGCTCTTCTGCTAAGGGGCTCCTTTTGGCATCAAAATTTCCAGTGCCCATGGGGAGAGGTGCACTGGTATCTCTTCAGGGACTGAAATCCTCAGTCCTCAGAGCAGATGCAGTTGCATAAACTTTCCTGTCCCCATTTTTTTACTCTGCCCTTTCTGCAACTATCAGGTGTGGCCAGGAAGTTATTTTAGGGCTGGGATGCCTTTGGTCTTTGCCATGTTGCTGAGACAGTGCACAGGACAAGGGGTGACCTGATGCCCAGGGTGCTGGCAGATTCCAAGCTAAGGTCACTCCTCCCCTATAGCATTTGCCAGAGCTGTCAGCTTGCTCCATACAAGCTCCCAAACAGCTTCCACATGGAGATGGCTGGAATCTTTCAGTGTTTTAAAGAAACTTTCTACTCAGTCAATACAGGTCACTCTTCTGCACTTAATCCCAACCCGCAGCACCAATCTCTTCCCATATAATCTCCCAGAACAGCTGTGCTGTGATTGCATTGTGGATTACAAACTGACCATTTTCCACAAAACAGCTGCTGATCAGAAGGATAGCATTTAATAATCACTGGGGGGGCGAAGGAGGAGGGGACCAGACAAAGGAGGAAGGGGTTTTGCAGCAACTGGGTTTCTTGGAGGATATAGAGATGAGCAAAACAGCAGACAAAGCGTGAGTCCCACTTCTGTGCTGTTCATCCAAATTAACAGTACTTCAAAGACTTGCTGCTAAGGTAAATTCAACTATCTTTTCTGTTGGGGCTACCTAGATATTATGGTTGGTTATTATCAGTGAGTGCTTGGCTTTTGTGGAGGGAAGCTTTTCTAACAATGTTTTCAGGAAGTAGTTCAGATTTGCTTCTCATTCCACATGTCTTCTGCATCCTTGATCCACTTCCTACTTCTGACTCATTTGTTTCTTGTATTTATGTCTTTTCCTTAACACTCATCCTGAAATTATACAGCCTTTCAACTACTGTCATAAATCAACTGGAGAGAATATTTTTCCCACTGTTGAAGATTTAAATTAGAAAGATGATTTTTGTCAATATTGTGAGTGGAATTTTTTTTTGTTAAATAAAAGCATTAGCAACCCAAAACCTGATGACAGAAAATCTTACAATCAAGCAGTGATGAAAAACTGAAAAACTTTGTGTGCTGGAGGTTTCAATTTTCAGGTGAAAAATTATGTTTTTCGAGGAGAGCAATTTCATCTGTAATTTCCTTTTCAGTCATAAGCCAAATTTTCCACCAAAAAAACTTTCAGTGAGAAGTTTGCCACTAGCCTTAGCCAGAAACAGCTCCTAGTAGGTGCGAAAATGGTGATATTCAACATACATTCAAATCATGAAAGTCATTAGTTATGGCATCACCCAGATGTTACCATCTCCAGGGTGCAGAAACAAATGTCCTGCTGAAGAGACAAAAGAAGCCAGAGCATGAAACAAAACAGGAAAATTTCAGGAGCTGAGTATTCTCTTGCTTTCAATGAGGGTGTCTGGGGTCAGACACTGCTTTCTCAGTGTGATGAGATGCTAATAAGGTCCTGCTTTTCAAGAGGAGCTTCAGCACCGTCTTTGTTGACCACGTTTCCAAGCTTGCTAGTTAGCAGGAAAAATGATTCTAACTGCACCACTTTTAGCTGTGGTGCAGTCACAAACAATGCAAAGCTCGGGCTCGCATTGTTTATTTATAGTGGTGTCCACAGAATGCTGGGTCTTTCTCACACGTTCGGCGTTGGGTGAGTCAGCCGAAGTTAAGTGAAGAGGACCAGCAGCAGGCAAAGTCTGCACAAACTGAATCTATTCATGGGTAAATAGATTTTCAGAGTCATAAATAGGAAAGGGTGGGAGTATCTGGATGAAGTTGTGCCAAACATAGGGAGTGCCATGTGGGAAGAGACATGCGTTGATTACATGAAAGTTGATGTGTGGGTAGATGACATCTAATCAATCTATGGAGTGATATTTTGGGGTTCTCAGGAGTCAGTGCAGGGTTTTGCAGGAACCCTAAAGTCTTTAGCTTCCCTCTGAGTGGGAAAGTCCACAGGACCCTGGTTCACGAACTGCTTTCTGAATTACTTTTAATGATGAGATGGAACCAGTAAGAATGTTTGTGGCAACGTTCACTCTTACGGGAAAAAAACCCTTTGGCACTATGTGTGAAAGCAGAGACACTGTCATCCCATCACCCTACCAAATTTCTGGTGTGCAGATGAGAGCTCAGGTGGAAGGTGCTGTACTTCTGGGGCTTGTACTCAAGATGTCAGGTCTGGACAACTGGGTGTCCTCTCTGAGCAGGTCACTGCTTTGATGTGTGATCTTCAGCTATATGGGAACATTTTCCTGCCTTTTCCCACTGTGAAATCACTATATTCTCTACATCTTTAGGTACGGTAATGAACTGCTTGAAAAAGTGTTTTGGGACACTTGGCAGCAAGAGTTCTCATTTAGCTGGAGAGAGCATTCATTGTATTCCATGTAAAGGCAACACATGGTATTCAGGGAAGTTGGTTAACAGTTTCTCCCCGTCATCTCTGAGATGGATGAATGTGATATTCCTTTCATTTTGCTCAGACACCTCAATGCCCACAGCCCTGCTATGTCTGCTGGTCATCCTCTTTTCCCCAGTACAGATATTCCGCATAATTTGAAATGGTTGAAGCTGACCTACTGGTCCACTGCCCTGGCTTTCAGAAATGGTTCTTCCATGCTGGGTGAGCTGTTGGGATGTTGTGAGGAGGGCAGTGCTCACAACCCCTCCCCACAGAAGCATGCTGGGAAAAGGTGGGATCCATAAGGCCAGGTGGGACAAGTGGTGTGACGGTCCCTCCTGTTCGTGTGTTGTAGATGGAGCTGCTGAAGGGACTGCCACTGCGCCGTACTTTCCTGGCTGTCATCCTGAACCTGCTGGCTCTCACCCTCTCCACCACTGCCTTGCTGGGCAGCTACTGGTGCACCGGGACCCAGAAAGTACCCAAGCCTTTGTGTGGGAAGACGAAAGCCTCCCAGTGCGTGGGTGTCCCCATGCCATCTGGTGCAGATGCTAGCAATGTTTCGTCTGAGGACACAGTGCACTACAGCTGGGAGACTGGAGATGACCGCTTTGCCTTCAGACACTTCCACACAGGGATGTGGCTTTCCTGTGAAGAGAGCATGGAAGGGCCAGGTAGTGTGTTGCTCAGGCAGCCACAACTTATTCCCTTGTATTTACTCCACAGAAGTTTGAAACTGAAAGGTGGGAGGCTGGCAACACTTGGGAGAAAAGTCTTCTTCCTTTTCCTAGATGGTATCAGCCCTGTGCACTGGTGTGGTCAGTGTATTTCTGTCCTTCACTGGAATGTTCACAGAGCAGGGAAATGGAAAATGGTTGTCTCTGGTGTGCCCTTTGGCCTGGAATAGGGGCTGTGAAGTGCAAGTGATGGTGGTGATGGCAATGACTTTGTGACGGCACTGTTCATCCTGATGGGAACTGCCATGAGCCTCCTTTCCCTTTCCCCGTATCTCCATTCCTACACACAGCTTACTTCATGCTCTTCAGGGTAAATTTGTGCGTGTCCTCTCAGAAATTTAAGCACAGTGATTTTATGCAGATGTTAATTTTTAGCTATCACTGTGAGGACTACAATAGTCGGTGTTCTCCTTGAATCACTGAACTGAGTGGTTTTGTGTTATTAAACAGAGACTGGGCTTTTCTTAAAAAAAACCCAATAAAACAGAGAAATAGAATTACTACCTTGCAGATACAGAGAAAACCTAGAGGATCTGAACCCAAAGGAACTAAAGCTAGGAGGCAAATTGACTTGAGGTTTAGAGCTGCAATATTGTAATTGTTTTTAGTTTTTGTGATATTGTGGCAGGTTTCATTTGTGGTTTTTGACCATGTGGGACTGGCACTGTAAATCCTGGAGTGCTGGGGACTGGTTGTGCAACCTGTACTAGAACCATTTGGTGCTTCCCTTTACCCTTGACTTGTTCCTGCCCACACCTGCTCAAGTCCTTCTGCTGGAACCTGTGCCATGCCAGCACAGGTGGGTGCTCTGCAGTGCTCAGATGCCCTTTACTGCCTGGCACACACATCAAGGATCAGAACTAATCCAGAAGCCAACAGGGAGATTTGTACCTAAAGACAGAGTGATGAAAGTCACTTTCATCAGGCCCATTCCCCTGAGCCCACCACCCTCCTTTCAGCTCTGCCCAAGTACAAACATCTCACCTTCTTTAAGCAAGCCATCCTTCCAGTATGGCATTTTTCATCTCTGTTGCTGTCAGAGTTTCAAAATAAATAACTGGTGAAGAAAAGCAGACAGAAGGAGGGGCTGGAGCAGAAGGGAATGTGCTTGAAACTCTCATGTCCTAACAAGTGGGCTGCTTTTTGTTATGAACATTTCCAGATGGGCTGTGGAAGGAGATGTGTTTATTTAGGACTGGTTTGGGTTGGGTTGTGTTTCCACAATGCTTGTGGGAATGAAACTACATCCCTTGACTGATTTCTCTAAATGACTTATCTGGCCACTGGGCAGTCCTGGAATAACCCCAGTGCCTGAAGGAATGCAGAAAGTACGTAACATCTGGATCGCAGCAAAACACGGGATAGAGCACAGTCTAGAAGCACAGTCAGTCTCAGTCTCCTGCTTCCTGTAAATCAAGCACAACCCACCCACCACTGTGCATCTTTGAAGCAAGTGCATAGACAATAAAAAGAGCAAAAAAGGGACTACTCTGAACAAAAGGAGTTTGAGTTGAGCTGGAGAAAGGATTTCATTATTCAGGCTAATCTCAGGATCGGTTTAGATGAGCCGTTACTGAATATCCTCATTAAAGTTCTAGGTGAAGTAGCAAATTGCAAGTTAATGAGAACTGCAGATGGCACTAAACTGGGTTGCATCCTGAGAGCTGTGGATGACAGAAGTAACACAGGAGATTTGGAAAGATTAGAACTGGAGATAGAAATTAAGAAAATGAGATTCTTACATGAAGCGGAAATGTCTGAGAGAAAATACTGTGCCAAGTGGAGGAGAGGACCCTCAAACACAGTAATGCAGTATACAGGGACAGAGACTTACAGATAATAATGATGGACCCTCAGCTGAGACAGTAGTTTGCGCCTGGCCAGCATAAAAAGCCAAAGCAAATATTAACATAATTTGTTGAAATAGCATGCCTAAAATGTGAGAACCGAGGACCATATTTCTCTATGAGTCTCTGCCACAGAAGGGGGACTCACATCTCTGTCATAAAGTATTTCATTTGGGAAGTTCTTTTTTCACTTTCTTTTTTGAGAAGCAGTGCTAGAAATGCTCTTCTGAGATTAGGGTGTGTGGGAATTCAACAGAAGTGGTGGATCTGCAGTCTTTTACAAGCTACACCCTTCATAGACCTGATCATCAGTAATGTTGTGAATGAGTAGCAATATATTTTTAGATCCAGCAGAAGCTAGTAAGATTTATGAATTGCTGAAGCTTTTTTTCTGAAAAGGCCATTTCTAGTTTTGCAGGCAAATGTTGCCTTCCTGTCCTTTGCCTCAGTGAAGGTCTGGAAAGATAGTCAGAAAAAGACCAGAGGTGAGAAGGTCTGATGGGTAGATTCAGGGATGACTGAATGCATGCACTGAAAAGAGTGAGATGAAGAGATTTTCTTTCCCCTTATGTTCCCTGCATTGTTTTGTAAACTAAAAGCTTTGGTTTTGTGTTTCAGAAGAGAAATGCCGCAGCTTTATTGAGCTTTCACCACCAGCAGAGAGAGGTAAGAGCAAATCCTTGTATCTCACTGTAGCTACCCAGTGTGCCTCCTTGGGACGGGGTCCTGCAACATTTTGCCTGTGTGGGGACAGCAGGGTGAGTCCCCAAAGAGCCAGGCATGAAATCCTGTCCTCGTGGTTGCTAAAAGAGCAAAGATTTCCTCACAGATGTTCACATAAACCACTGCCATTTGTGAAGTCAGTGCTAGAAACCTCAGATTTCCTCCAATATGAAGTGTGATTTGTCTCATGTAGTAAGTTGCCTGGTCTGGGGTTGTCATCTTGCTGTTGTAAAGGGGAAGAGGACACATGCTGCCTCAGGGCAGTTCCTCACACACAGGCTACGTATTAACTCAGTGCTTCAGTTTTGGGGTCTAATATGATGAATCTGGAAGCTGAATCACCTCTTACTTTGTGGTAAGTAAACGGGACATCTAAAAGTCATGTTTTCAAGGTGAAGTCCCTGCCTTATTAAATACAAAACTACATCTGGGTAGGAGAGATCACCCCTCCTGTCATTGTCACATGTTTCAAATCACCGTGCAGATAGCCTCAGTATACTTTGATGTATGTATACATATGCTACGGAGATTTTACTTAATGAAGGCTTTTCAATTGGTGTGGGCTTGCTAACTATTCCCTGAGCTGAAGGCTGGAGGCAAGTTGTTTCAGAAGATGTTCATATGTCAAGGGAAAGGCCTGGGGTGCAGAGCCCGCATCAGCATTCAAACCCTGACAGCAAGGGTGTAATAAATGCTGGGAATTTGCAAGCATCATTTTCACCCCTTCCTGCACATAGTATCATCTTAAGGTGACCGGTGCAGGTGCTATTGTATAGCTGGGTTAGCACTGGACAAGGTGGTGTGGCTGCTGATTGTGGGATGGGCTGGTGAGCTGGGTGTGTGCAGAGCAGCTCCACGATGCACAGGCAACATTACAAGACCAAATTACGCATCACCAGTGGGAAGCCTGGACTCACAAGGAAAATGATGCAGAGGTCTCTTTGTATGTGTGGTGCCTGCAACCTTCAGAATACTTTTGACAGTCTGACCTTCAATGAAATATTTTCCTTGATGGTGCTGCAGCAAGCAAGCCAGCTCGTTTGAGCAGGGAATGCAGCCCATCTATTTCTGCTAAAGAGCTGGGTGACTATGGCATTAATGATGTTGAGTATTCAAGTCAGTGCCACATTAATGAGGGTTTTCTTCACACTCCTTTTCCCCAGCTGAATGTCTCCTCTACAGCCATTAACAGTTGCTAACAGTAGTGTTCATAGTGCTGCTTCATTTGTCAGATTAATGTTTCTTCCTCAGTGAATCCTGTGCTTTTCCACAGCCCAGCATTACAGAGTGCCTTTCTTCATTCTCCTCCAATTCCTACTGCACAGCTGTAGAAGTCAGCTCAGCTGTGGACTCTGGTATCACTTAAATCCCACTCAAAATCCCAGCATGAAAGTACCTGTACTCTGTTCAAGAAGCAGGGTGAGTGCTCAGTGTTACTGCCCTGGCTGGATATCAACCCCAGGGAATGTACTTTCATTCTAATTAGGGTTTCAGTGAGAAATACAGGCTTGCAAGGGGCTTCCTGAATTCCAGAGGCCACGTCCCAGACAGTCATGGATGCACCATATAGCTCTTAACTAGCTGAGTCCCAGCTTAAAAGTTGTTTGCTTTCATAGTTGTGATTAGAGCTCAGATGTGTTCATGGCCAATCTATGACCATTAGGTTTTATGCTAATAGTCAACAGCTTCCCCAGTCTTTTTCCTTTTGCTTTCCTCCTTGCTGTTTATGAATAATGCTGGCTTGTTTACAGATGGCATTTTAGTTCCTCTCAGCTCTGCCATGCTAGAGGAGCCAAGCCATCCTCTGTGACAGGCACTCTGTCCCCTACAGCATCCACAGATCCCTTGCTCACAGGCTAGTGAGATTGCTTTTGGGTGTTTGCTGTTTTCCTTCGTTCCCGTCTATCCAAAGGACATCCTTTCAGGATTGGGTTGAGAGAGGAGTGTACACTCCCTTGAACATGGTTTCATCCTGTATTCCTGGCAGGAATCCTGTGGCTGTCACTGGGATCAGAGATGCTGTACATCAGCTTGCTGCTCATCAGCTTCATCCTCCTGATGCTGGAAATTCTGCATACTGGCAATCCTGTCTGTGGGATGAAGCTCAATGCCTTTGCTGCTGTCTTCTCAGTGCTGTCAGGTGAGTGTATTACTGTGGTCTCGGAGTCTCAGCACTAGAGAGCCTGCTTTTCCACTCAAGGCTGAAGTATGCTGCTCTGGCTCCTGCTGTAATTGTTTTGCTTTCTTGTCTTTTGTGTCCAGGTCTCCTTGGGATGGTGGCACACATGATGTACACTCAAGTCTTCCAGGCAACAGTTAATTTGGGACCAGAGGACTGGAGACCACACACGTGGGACTATGGCTGGGCATTCTAGTACGTGAGCTCCGAAGCCATCTTCACCTCCCCAGCCATTAGAGCTTCAGCCATGCCACCTGCTTCCTCCTCCTTTCTTGACCTTCTATGTGTTCCAAAGACAAGTGTACCATGGTTCTCCTACTACTAATGTTCTGTCTTTGCCTCACCCTGTTTTAATAAATAGTGGCTGAGCTACTTAAATGAATAGCTACCAAAGGACTGGCAAAACAATGGAGTCACACCTAACCAATTGCCTTCAGCCCTGCCGACTAATCAGGCCTGCCCCTCTGCTGGTTTGCCCTGTTTGGTCTCAGCTCTTCCCCGTGCGCAGAGGCCAGTGTCACACCTGTGATGACGCTCCCAAACACACTTTGTTTTTCTGCAATTTTAGTAAGTCGCATGCTGGTTTGGCATCTTCACTAGCCAGTGTTAGGCCAAAGGGCCTATTCCTGCAACACCAAGCCTAGACATGTGCCTAAAGATGTGGGCACAGCTCAGCCCCCAGCCAGCAGTCACACCATCTTTTCCAGTCCTGGCCCAGCCATATAATGGCAGCTGCACTGGAGGCCAAGGTCATCTCAAGATGGTCCTATGTGCAGGAAGGAGAGAAAGCAGGCGACAGACCACAGCGTCACTTGTGAGCCAGGAAGAGGAGCCGCACAAAGCAAGTGGCTCAGTGTGCCTTTCGCTAAAGGATAAAGCACAGCCAAGCACAGCTGATGTGACATACCTGACTTGAAAAACAGTCCGATGAGCCTCGCAGGTGCCCATGGAAAGTGCAGGTTCAGTTTGCAATGCTATATTGATGATGACCACATTGATTCTTAAACACTCCACTGCCGTGTGCCACTTGTGGACATCAAATGCCAGGATGGCAATTTGGTTACGCTCAGGTAGGCAAGCCTCACACGCAGTAAGACACCGAGCAGCCCTGCAATACAGAACTTGCTTCCAAGCTGTGCTCTCCTGCTCTGACCAGTTACAGATGTTCCTGCTGCCCTTTTCCCTGTATCACTCCCTTCCCTGTGATGGGGATGACCAATATTTATCCCACTGATCTAAGAAGGCTGTTGTGGTGGGATAACCCCTAAGAACTAATGCTATTAACCTTAGTCATTCTAGTTCATCTCTGTGCCCAGTAGGTTCTGCCTAGCAAATCAGGGAGAATTGGGGTTTGTCACAGTGGTCTTTACCCTACATGGCTTTTCACAGCATGTGCTTCTTCTGTGTGTCTCTGGTAGCATGGCCTGGGCCTCCTTCACCTGCTGCATGGCCTCTGCTGTCACCACTCTCAATACCTACACCAAGACGATACTGGAGTTCAAAAGGAACCACATCAAGGGATACGATGGGAGCCTCAAGGATTACCCTCAGCACCACCAGTGCTTCATACAGCAAATAAGCAGCTACTATGAGCCCAAAGGCAAGGCCTTCCACTCAGTCTCTGAGGGAGTCGACTTCTACACTGATCTGCAGCAGAAAATACTACAGCGGGAACCAGAGCTGGACCTGGATGAAGTCTTGGCCCAGACAATCGGGGAGGATCGCTGTTAGGGATGAGTGCACAGGGACAGAGCAGTGGGGTTTGGGAGGCATAAGAGCTCTGAACCAAGCACTGGCACCACTGTTAGCAGGTTTTGGAGAGCTCTTCCTTTCTCTACAGTTCAGGGAGTGAGGAGGCAGGCACTGGGTCAGGGCAGCTACAGTAGCAGTTTGGGGGTCCTCCTTGGTCATACACAGCATGATGGGTGCCCTCATCTGACAAGGATGAAACTGGAGGGACATGCTGTCTCCAAGCACTTTCAGAGCTGAGGCAGATGTCCTAATCCCAGTATTGCATTTGGGAATAGATAGTCAGCACCATCCAGATGGCAAATTGCACTGCTGGGTGGTGTCACATTGACCTTCCATCAACCGCTCCAGTTCAGTGCTATGGTGAAGGGCATCAGTGTTCATATTGATTGGCTGTCACCCTCTCTGAACACCCTGTTTATTCCTACTTTCCAAGCCCAAACTCTTCTTCTCCCTGCCCCCAGATTAAAAGTCCTGCTGCAGTAGAAATAGGGGGTAGCTTTCAGACATCTCTCTCCTCTTTCCTATCTGTAATGACTCCCACTTATTCCCTTCTTGCTTCTTGCCCAAAAATCTCCCATTCTGAGGTACTTTGCTGTCTGCCTCTTCTTACTGTTTCTTCACAACCTTTAAGAATTTGGCTGGACTTTGCTTTTTACATTACTTTTATTCATCTCTTCCTTTTTGCCCATTGTAAAAATATTGCAAACAACCTGTGAATCAAAACCCCAAGCAAACTGATAATCTCTCAGAAGTGAAACACTGGTTCACATGACACATGATGTTGTACACAGTATTTATTTTTGTTTTGCTTCACTGCAGTTCAAATACATTTTCCCAACAATATACAGACAGACTCTTTATTCACAGTGGGGGCGGGGGGTGTGGACAGGGTGAATTCACATTAAGGAGGAGCTAACATCACTGCTCTTGAATATCAGTTCTCTCAGGAAGAATCTCAGAAGAGTAACTACTTAGGTAACAGCCGCATCACCTTTCCCAGCAAGGTGGTGGCTGGACAGGAGGGAAGAGGCACTCCTGTTTAATCCCTCATACGTTACTGGTCCTCACACTTTCAGTCCTATTATGCAGCTCTATTAACTGACTACATATTATAAACACTAAACCCTGTCTGGAGGAAAATGCCAGGCCTACAGCCGTTGCTACAGTTGTGCTAATATATACAAAGCTATTTACATGAAAATACCATTAAACATATACAAACTGTTCACAGGCTCTGACATTAGGAGATCAGGGCCCAAGGACCAGCCTTGGGGCTTGCAGCTAATCCTGAAGGGCTATCCTGGAAGCTTTATATAGGATATGGGATGAGGGAGAGGGTGATACAGCAAACAGAGGTGTCAAGGGCCCAGGAGAGTAAACCCATGGCTAACGTGCCCATCTGGAAGGAGGGTCTAAGTCTGCTGTCACCTCACCACTCATGGGGAAATGTGGGGAGGCTGTAAGAGCACATGCTAGACGGAAGAGTCCTTTGCAATCCTCATCTCAGCCTGGCTCTGCTTAATGTCAAAGGCCAAACTTAGAATGGCACACTAGGAATACAGTTCCTATACTGTTGCCCTAAACTGTGGGGAACTACTGGGGCACCAAAAATGGTTCCTTTCGATATGGTCTATTACAAGAAAATTCATACAGATGCTCTTCAAATGCAACACAGGAGAATGATGGCACACTCTGGGGCACAGTTAAAAACACCTAACACACTGTGAGCAAATGTGTCCCAGGGGTAGCTTGTTCCTCCTGCAGCTGCACACAGGGCTGGGCTGGCAAGGGAATGGCAATACTGAGCCCAGAATAGGGTTAAAACGCACAGAAAAGCTTTCTAGTTCTGTCTCTGTCTGAGCCTCTAAATCCTGAAGCAGTAGTGTAAGAATCAGCTTTTCTGTGACTAGACTGAGTGACCTTTACAGTGACAGTCAGGATCTACTGGACTTCTATGCCAAGAGGTCTGTGATACATTTGCAAAGGGGGACTCTGCCCACTGGACTGCAGTGTGATGTTACAGTGACAATTTGGGTTCATACAAAGCTTAAGGATGGAGAGAAATAAGCTGTGAACCTTTCACTTCTACGTCACCCACATACACCTGAATTTGGTGTCCTGAACTTGGAACTGGGAAAGAAAGACACAAGTGCAAGGTGCTGGCAAATGCTGTGGAGACCATCTTTCTCTAGATCACATAATTCAGCCAGAGAACTAGTTTGTTTGTGAGTCTGGCAGCAGCATGGACAAGAGAGCTGAGAGCACAGGGGAAGTTGTAGATAAGACTAACCTTACAAGAGTCAGAGGCTTCTCTCCAAAAATAAAAAGATTAAAAGTGTCCTTCAGCCACACCACTTGCCTTGACTCATCATGGCCCACTCTAGGCTTAGAGCTTGTTAGACTGCTTGGGAACACTGTTTGGACATAAAAAGGTGTGTCCTAAATCTCATTCATAAATTAAACATACAAAAAATATACATATATTGTATAAATTAACACATACATATATAAAGCCTGATTTTATATATATATGTATACAAATTCTAAATTCACATTTCTGTGTTACCTGGAAGGAAGCATGCAAGAACAGCATATGGAGGGAGAGTTGCTGAACAAGGTTTCCCTGGTACAGGACAGGTCTGCTTAGGACAAACCTGCTTCCAGCAGCATTCCCCAGATAGCTGAAGAAAGGGGAAGTGCTTTTAGCCCCCGTTCCCTCTATGTAGCCGTTTTCCTGAAGATAGACAGAGCAGCCTCCTATATTCCCCATACAGGCCACAGGTCCAACCAACATCTGAAGAACCACCAGGCTAGAGCTGAAGAAGGAAAGGCAAACAAACATTAAAGCCAAAATCTATTATCAACCAGTCTGGTAAAGTAGTAGTTTACAAGTCAGCAACAGAACCTGGGCACCACTATATGGAGAACCCTTGTTTGCCTCTGTCAAAACAAGTGATCTCAGTCCCACCTCTCTGATCCCTCTGCAAGTCTCTCAGTCTCTTATGATCACCATCCCTGTTTCTTTCTAAGATCCTGTGCTATGTTCAACTGCCAAAGTACATCTTTGCTTCACAATCTGTCCAGCTTGTACCCAAAGGGGCAGCCAGTCATCTCGCAAACAGTCTCTTCGCATCCCACCAGTCGCTTTCCATCCCAAAGAGCACCTTAACTGTGTCTGTAGGGAAGAGACCAGATGTTTTCAAAGGCCTGGATTTCATTAGGGATTCCTGCACAATCTCACCTTCTGAGGAAAGTCAGCAAATTTCATCCGGGCAAGAAATCGCCTCACTTCTCCACGGCTGATTTTTGGAGTGCTGCTGTCCTTTAACCACACCATTCGACCTTGACTCATCATGGCCCACTTCAGGCCCAGCTTGCTGACCGAGAGAAATCCTGGCTGTTTTTCAGAGGTTGCGGTTGTCGTCACAGTGATATGAAATGCATCCTTTTGGAGATCATTAATTCCAACTGGTCCATCAAAAAAGGGCAAGAAAATAGTGGTGAGGAGTAAATGATTATGTTTCTTCCAAAAGGAATTTTATAGCCCTTACTCAGTCAAAACATCCACTGGACTGAGAGTATATTCAGTCTGACTTTTCAATTCCACATACCTTAGTTGATAAGGAAAAAATTATTTTAACATTTTTCCATGGAATGAAACCGAAATATAGATCAGAAATGGAAGGGTTTGGTTCCAGGTTATGCTTTTGGGCTTGACATAGGATATGAACATATTTCAAAAATACAGTTCACTCTCAGCTTTCCTTCCCACATCTGTTAGTAGCTATTGTTTACCTCTATAAAAGGGGAAATTTGTAAAGCACTGGCAAGTCAGGTGCCTCTAGCCACTACAGAATGATCTGTCCAGACCTCAGAAATCCCAGTTTCTTAAAAACCCCTGTAAAAATAGTATTCTATTTGTTCTTGACTGAACTGTGGCAGTCAAGAATAATTGTTTTTGATACAAGTCCAATTAGATGTTATTACTATGCAGCAGTTTTTCTATGCTTCCTGGCCTACTTCTCTCAGTTCTGGATGAACTGATCTTTTATCCCACGCTGCCATGCACAAGAGGCTGGCTATTTGCCGAACTCCTTTAGAAAGAGCAAGGAAATCCAACGGGGACTGTACAATCTCGTAGAGATGTTAAATGCAGATCTACTTTTCCCTGAAAATATGCTTAAATATTTTGGATTCCCCCTTACAAAAAGAAAGAGGAAGAAGCAGCACAGCTGCTATCCCAAAGAGCAGGAGATGGCCAACAAAAACAGAAGTGTATCTAAGGCAACAGAGAAAAGTTTTATAGTGATTTTTCATGCACTGCATTAAATTATAAATAGCTCCATGGAAGGCAACACAACTTCTCTGGTGTAAAACATGCATTAAATCAAACTTGAACCTTTTGCTGGTTAAACATGTGTAAGAAACTTTGTGGGTCTTTTATTTGCAAACTAGGGGGTGGACAGGATGCTCCTTCGGGAGGAAGATTAATCTTATTTTCCACTGTTATCCTATGTGTGGTGGACCTTAGGTGCTACCTTTAAAGGCACAACTACAGCCTGTTGTTTCTCACAGCTACTCCTCTCTCTGTATTTCTAGCCCAGGTTGCTTCTCTCCATTTGTACTCACCTGCTGAAGCAATGACTTTGTCTGTTGCATTGGTGAGGTCCAAAAGGACTGTAGGAAAAACAGGATGGAGGAGATAGAGGTGGTGCAGCCCTGGGCGCTCAGGTCTGGGACCAGGTTGCTGTTGGAATGCAAGAGACAAAAACTTAACAGCTGGCTAGCAAAGGGGAGCCTAGCTTTGTCAAAAAATAAAGTTTTCTGACACTGCGTTGTTT
The DNA here is from genome assembly GCA_013397865.1 of Struthidea cinerea. NCBI lineage: Eukaryota > Metazoa > Chordata > Aves > Passeriformes > Corcoracidae > Struthidea > Struthidea cinerea. The sequence continues at coordinate 5,558,044 of VZTI01002652.1, forward strand.
TCACATGGGTCAGAGAATGAAAAACTACGGTTTTACAAAGACGAAATCCTGAAATCTTTTTCTCCCTAAAACAGAATTTGCTCCACAACTTCTGTTTGCTAAGCTGAAATCTAGCTCTGTCATATGCAGCCTGACGGGCAAAGCTACAGGCAGGAAGTTTGAGTCTCCATGCCGAACTGTGCCCCTGCATGGACAGAAGAAGCACTCTGGGCTGGGAACAAATCTGCAGTTACAACTCCTCAGTGCTGCACGAAAAAAGGAAATTCACAAATTTTTGGGTTTGTGGATGCAAAATTTCTGTCAACAAAGCTTTATGATGAAGAATTTGCACACAAAAACTCCTGTGCTCAGGTTCAGAGAAGTCAGAATGTCAAAGTAAGAGATGCCCTTGACAGACTTGTTATATGTTAGGTTTCAAGTTCAATGACAATAGGAATAAAAGACAGAGACTGCATGTGCTTCACAGAGAAACCTCGACGTGAAGAAAGGATGTGTGCTCACCAAACTTTGTAACACAGGCTGTGTTTCATCAGCCCAGAAGAGAAAAACAGACTTCTTGTCCAAAGTCATGACTGACAGTGCATCGAGTTGTTGCCTCTGCCATGGAAGTTCCTGGTTCCAAACAGGGAGGCCAGATTTGCCGTCTACCACCACCACCTCAAGGCAGGGAGAGATCAAGCATTAATGGGTGTCAAGGCGTGGGTATGCAGAGCCCCCTTGCAGAAGCATGGCCTGTGCTGTTCCCTTTCGTGCCTGTGGCCATACAGTAATGAGTGCCAGCCAAAGAAAACGGGAAAAGCGAGGAGCAGAGAATGTTTGTCTCTTTTTAGCCAACCTCCCCCACTCCTATGCTCCCATTGCCCTCCTTGCCTTCACCTGTTTTACCTTTTTGTTCCCATCTCCAGTCTGTGCTTGCAGCATGAAGTCCAGAGTTTGGTCAGCACCAAAGTAACCTGGTACAGGCTGGCTGTAAATTTGGAAAAACAAACACTCAGCCCCATGGTAGAAAAAAAGCCATTTCAGATGGAGGCAGAATAATTGCCTTAATCCTCCATTCTGCCTCTTAAAATGGCAGGATTTGTCATGCTAAATACGGTCTTTCATCCACTCAGAACTATTCTGACTGCCAGGAATCATTTGTTGGTGGATCAGAAAAGTGAAAAATGGTAAAGCAGCCCATGGTGCTTGTCAGCCATTCTTCAGAGTTGTCCGTGTGGGGGGCATCCCTTGATGGGGATGTAGACATCTGTTTATCTCCCTGTACGTGACTCTATCATTCTTTCCTTTGCACGAGAACCTGTACAGTTGTTGCTGTAATTATAGAAAATTATCCAGCCCTTCCAAAATGCATTGGCACATTTGACCTCCTGCTGAAAGTGGATTTCCCAGGCTGCCTTAGCTGTGTGAAATGTATCTTAATATACTCACCATTAATGTCAGCCCATGATTCCATGTATTCTTACTGCTGGCAGGTTTACAAGCCTTTTTATGACCTTAAACAGGTTAAATGAAGTCCCTTGTCATCCTCTTACTTCTGGGTGACATAACACATTAATATCTCTCATTATAACTGTTTTTTAACCATCTTGCTTGCTTTTGGCTTTCTGAGCCTTGCCTCTGTCTTCCTTCAATTCACCACAGCTAGACACAAGGTTCTCAATAAGCACAGTTGAGTCCACAAAATTCACAGAACCAGAGATTTTATGGCAAGGCAGGATCATCAGAGTATATCCTCTCTCCTCTTATTTATGACAGATTACTGTATTTCACCCAATTAACCAAGTATCAGTAGGCTGACTTTGCCTCATCTTTGATGAATTCATCACTTCTCATGACAGTCAGTTCTAATGATTAATTTCACCCCAAGAAACATCCCTGCATCTTCATTTTCATGAACATGAATGGCTTTTGCTTCAAGGCACTTGTTCTTGCTATGCCTGTTAGTTTCTATTTCTTACACACGCTTATGAACTCACCTCTCAGGCTTCTCTTTGATCATATAAACTCAGGAATTTAAATCTTCCATGCTAAAGCATTTTTTCCAGACCTTTTCTCAATTTTTTTTTCCAGCTTCCCCTTTAAAATGTGCATGACAGAATGGTTCCCGAACAGCAATCCCACAGTACTGCAGTGGCTTGACTTTATACTTACGACATCAAACAATGTCATTTGCTTTACAGGCACCTTTGGCAACCAGGTGTTGCTTTCAAGGCAGTATCATGAGACACCCCTATAGCTTGAAAGCTCTCCAGTAACAAAAGGAAGTAGCAGGCAATTCTATCCTATGACCACAAACTCAAAACGTCTCCTAAGGTGCCTCTTCTCATGTCCCTTATGGGTTACAGTCAGTGGCAGATCCCACAAACAGAATGCAGACAGACGTAAGTACATTGGATGCTACCAATCAAGTGAAAAATCCCCTGGGCACTTTCTCAAATGAACCAGAAGGTTAGTAATTATTCTGCCCAACAGTAATCCCCACAGCAACCTGCTATTAATCCTCTCTCATCTGAAACATCCATTTCCAACACAATTTGCAACTGCTTACTCAATTTCATGGTCTCTGAACTTCGCCCTTGTTTTATGACTACTGATTCTCCTTTATGGTTTTCCAGGGATCTTGTCAAAAGCTATCTGGAAATGCAGCACATCTGCAGTAGCCATGTTGGTTTTCTCAGAAATTATTCCCACAGGTCTGGACTTAGTCTGCCTGGATGACGTGGTGTGCCTGGGAGAGGTTTACCCAAGAAAAGGGGCGCTCACAGCTGGCTCTGTAAGCTTTGTCTAACAAGGAATTCAGTTGGTTTGACTCTGTGGTAACATCCCTGAGCTGAATTTGTCTCCCAGCCTGTGGTGCTTAAGTAGAACTCAAGTTCTAAAACAATCCAAACAAACCTCTTAATTAAATGCTTGCCCACAATACATTCAGTGTGGCAAATTTTGTCTTTCTTAACTCTGAGAAAACAGGTAGTCCAGGACTTTAGCACAGTGGCCTAGAACATGAATTGCTTTCATTATTTTCCAATTATTATCTGCCAGCTCCTCTACATGTATTGTACTCTGTCCCTTAGGAGGTCAGGGAACAGGAAAAAGCAGCAACCTTGAATACTAGCTGCCCAGAGATGTTGTGAAGTCTCCATCCTTGGAGATTTTTAAAACCTGACAGCACACAGCCCTGAGTAATTTGCTCTAGCTGAGTCTGCTTGAGCAGGTAGGTGGGATTAGGCAATCTCCAGAGATGCCTTCCAACCTCAACCATACTGGTAAAGAAGTTTTCAACCCTTCTTGATTTGTGTTTTCCAATTTATTACTGCATCCATTTAGAAATTTCTTGTGTATAACTGATTCTACAGCACCTATGAAATGGCTTTGCTTAGTCAGTACATACTCACCCTTTAAATTTGATGCCAGACACATTCAGAAGTCTGCCAATTCTGGGCCCAAAACACTTCTAGTCCATTTCCTTTCCCCACACCACAATCAACTAGCCATAACCCATTCCTAAAGTCGTGGCTTACGTCACTCATCAGCTGTCAAGAATGTGGACATTACCTGAATATCAAACATAGCTGACTCCCTTTTTTTTTTTTCTTAATGAAGTTCTAGTGCCTTCTTCTCGTTTATGCTCTTGACAGTTGTGTAACACTGAGCTGAGAGCTGCTTTCTTTATTCTCAATACTAGAGCAAGCAGTTGTTTCCCATATAATTTCCCTCAATTGTGCCTAACTGCCCTTTGCAAATATTTAATACTGGGCAAGCTGAAATTGCTGGTTATTACCAACCCAAAAGAGCTGGAAAATGACTTAATTTCCATGTGTGAAATTAGAGGATGAGCAGTATTATTTTAAGGTTTACATTTAGTATAGATGGTGTGCTGACTGTCATCAGAATGCTCATTTTCAGCTTTCAAGGAACATTAAGATCTCTGGGCCATACTCATTCACCTGCTCTAAATTCTTAACATCACTAATGTAACTGATCCTCTCCACTAAAGCCCTGGACAGCGGCTGGGCTGAATCACACATCAGTAATTCACTGAATTCCAATGCCACATCATTCCCATGGCTTCAGTGTCGAGTACTTGAATCAAGCCCCTTATTTGTGATCACTCACAAGCACAGCTCAAGTTTCCAGTCTTCTGTTCCTTGCTCCCCCTGCCCTCCTCACTTGGCTCAACAACACACACCTCCAGTTCTTACATTCCTCTGCAGACTTGGACAATTACTGTCAATTGCTTTCTAAGGAACACATGTGCTTCCAACTGAAAGTCAGGAAATGGTACAGGAAGAAATAGGACAGAAAAATGTTCACACTAAGTTACCTGCTGATATTCTGCAGCTCCAGGGTCCAGTGGGGCTCCAGGTCCTGTCCCCTCAGCAGGATCAAGCTCTCTTTGGTTGTGATAAGCAGGTTGCTGCAGTTTGTGTCAGGTGTTTTAACTGTCTGCAGGAAGTCAACTCCCTCACTGTGACAAATGGAAAACAGAGAGGAGATCAAGGCTTGTGTCTGCAAATCTCAGCAGTAGCTGCCTGTCCACATGGCAATTCCCACCAAAGATTTGAACTATACTTGGAGAAGTCCATCTTTTCCCCAGTGATGTGGGTTCCTCAGTTAAGTGAGCTAAATTCAAATGTGGGGTCTTCTGAACATCATGAGTTACTACAAAAAGCGTGAAATTTGCGAGTTCACATTTGCTCCCTCCCTTTATTCCTACAGAGGCCTGTCCCACAATTTGGCAGTAAAAAAGAATGAGCTGAGAAATCCAGGCCCACACAGACTGAGCTTCCCAAAGAGACTCCATTAGCTGGGAATATCTCTTTTTTTCCCTTCAGCTATGCATACGGGGCTGAAGAAAGGAACAAGGAACAGGAGAAGCTAAGGTCTCCCTTTTATTAAACTCCACACTTCTTTTGCTGGGACAACCAGAGGATAGGGAGGAAATGATGAGTTCCCCACAATATTCCCAAGTTATCAACTGGACAGTGAAGAGAAGGACAGTATTGAAGTAGAAGCGACCACCTCTAGAACCACTAGTAAGTGCCTACCCTTCCCTTCCTCTCCCAAAAGGAGCAAGATGACAAGTCCGTCTTCTACCTGTAAATGCCAATGAGCTCTGACAGGTTGACAGATCTGCGTTTTTCCCACTCTGGCTCCTCCTGCTGCAGCATTGCAGGAAAGTTGTCCCGGTTTCTGGCTTGGGTAAAGATATCCCTCAGGGCAACTGCTTGAACATTACCTGCCAGAAGAGTAAAGATGAAGAGTCCTGACTGCAAAAGATAACCTAGTAGAATAGAGGGTGATTGGGACCACTGCAGTTGTGGTAGAAGGCGATCAAATGCCCAGAGCTGGAACTTTCCTGGCATGATGTGCCTTTGGGAAACTCCAAGGTTTTTGAGACTAGTAGATATTGGTGCTCTTGGACTTTTCCACACCATGGCAGTGAGACTTGTGCTTTTGCCCTCCTAGCTTTTACAGCAGAAGGCATGGCAGAAATATCCCAGGGACGCTCTGGACCATTATAGGCACAACAAATGTTTTCTCAGGAAGGTGAAGTGCTGCAGATGCAAGGTGCATCTTACCAAAACCAAACAGGATGTAGATGGCTCCCCGGCTGGTGATGTGGACTTGGGGGCCAATCACTTTCCCGTCTCCATTGGTGCTGTACTTCACAGGCCCACCCAAAGCAGTTCCAGTCTTTCCTGATACCAAGATGAAAAACACATCAGGCTGCAAGGAGAGAGAGGTAGAGATTTTTATCAGTGCTTTCACGCACCTCAGAATCTTCCCCCAACCCCACAGCAAGAAGCTCCATTGATCTTTTCCTCCTCAGCAAGGTGTAGATAGTGTTTGCTTTCTCTTTGCTCAGTCCAGCTTCCTGGGCATCTTACAGTAATGTTTTTCTCTTGACACAAATGCATCAAATATGAAAGGACTTCAAAAACCTGAGCTCCTCTAGCAACATCAATGTTAGGATTGTGGGGAGGGATGAGCATAAAGGAAATCTGCATCTGAATTAATCACACAAGTATTTCTTTCAGATAAGCTAAATACTCCTTTCTCCAGAGATCCATCCCTACACTGCTGCTAAACACTCACTTCAAACCACACATTCACTGAACAGAAACAGATAATTCTCAAGTCTCAGTCAGGTGCAAATAATGACCCTTCTGTTCATTACCAGCTGTCAACAATGCAGGTAGTGTCATTATTTGATCTCACTGCTCTGACCTACTGGAAGAAAAAGGGTGCTTTTCAGCAAAATCCAAGAGAATGAAAATTAGGGGCTCTTGTGGCTCCCATTATAGACCTTCCACATCAGGCTGTTTTTCCTCTACACAAATAGTAAAGGTCCTTCCAAACCTTGAGTAGAGATATGCTGTACCTGTGTCTCCTTGAGAGCCAGAACAACAATATCCCTAATCCCATCTCCATCTACATCTGGAAGAGTTGCAGCTGGTGCAGCCAGGATCCCACTTGAAAGGTGAATGGAGTTCAGTGTCCAGATGGTCTTGCCTGTGGGAAGAACAGGATAAAAGGGACCTGTATTAGGGCAACCAGAGGGCATCCCTAGAGTGATGCCTTTCCTGGTCTTAAAATCAAGAGTCAAACATGGTTAGAAGGGAAAAAGGGATTTTACCTTGGTATTTATTTTAAGGATCCTTATGTGCACTACATCCATGTCAAATGCACCTCCATGCCCCCCGCAATGCATACCCTCAAAAGATCTGGTATTACGTTATAGGTCTTACTAATTAGCATATCTATCAAAAATTTCCCAATGAGAGGCTTGAGTGAGCCCCCCTCCCCAAGGAACCTTCCCCTGGATGGTTCTATCTTAGTTTACAAAATGTGTTCTGGAGAGGACCTTGGGGTCTGGGGTACACTAACCCCTACCTATGAAGCTTCTGAAATGTTTAGTCTCTTAGCTGAACCAACAAGTCCAAGAATGTAGGCAAAAAGCACTAAGAATACAGAAGTTGTAAAAAGGTATAACAGGGGTATAAAAGAAAAGGCAAAAAATCACCACAGCATCAAGAGGGTTCCACAAAACTTTCTTGAAAAGGGAGCAAGAGAGATTATTTCTCCCATTCTGTGTGAAGGGGAAAAACAAACCTACAAACTGAGACAAGCTGCAGTGGGAAGCAAAATTCTTCTCCCAGCATTTCTTCAGATTGCCTTTGAGTCAGGCCTCAAGTCCTGCTGTGCTACCTTCTTAGCATCTCTCTAAAATACCTGAGCCCTAAACAATTTTTGAAATAGCAGAGAATATTTAAGGTTCACTTTTGGAAGGAGAACCTAAATGAGAGTGCTGCTCTGCAGGACAACAGTTGTTTGCCTCAGCCAGCAGTAAAGGCTAGGTGGATGCAAGGAAAGGGAACAGATGGATAGGTCTGATATTCACAGTGCAAAGCTGCGTTTCAGTTAAATTCCCAGCAGCAAATTACCACTCCAGCATGACATGCTCACTCCACCTCAGGGTGAAAGCATGTTAGCAGACGGGATGTCAAATGGTTCAGCAGTCCAGCATGGACCCAGCTGGAAACTCAGTAAAACCAGATTTGCAAACTTGCAAATAAACATCAAAAAAAGGCAACAATTAAATTTGATGCTTTTACTTTTTCATCATTCTTTTGCCAACACTTCTGCTTTTTCAATCTTTAAAAATGCTCTTCTGCTGCTGCTCCTCTGTAGGATAAGGTTTGCCCCTGTATGATAAAGTAAACCAAGCGCCAAACTTGCACATTAATAACACTACTACTGCTGGTAAAGGAGGCAGCTCATGGTCCTGACCATGCAAACACTTTGCAAGTAACCTGGTCCCGAAAAGCATTTGAAAAGTATGCAAAGATAGCTACGAGTAAAATTAGAGGAAACTTGAGAAGTTATATTCACGTCCTAACAGAAGTTCTAACGGTATGGAAATTATAGGGTAAAATACAGTTGAAGCCCCCGGTTGGAATGTGGTTGGCATGCCCGAAACCTATTCCACCATGATTCCCCAATCTGCAACCATAGCACCTGCTAAGGGGGATGGAACACAGGGTGGAGTGGAGTGGGAATACCACGGCCAGACTGTAGAAATCCTTGCAGGGAGGGGAACTTGATGTCACTTTGCAGCTGATAAACTGCATAGCACCTGTCAGCCAGGGGAGACAGGAGAAGATGTTGCTGAGCCAGCAACTGTGGTGAAATCATTCTCCTTGGATGAACTTGGTTCACTAAAACCTAACTGTAATATTAACACACGCCTCCATCCCAAAGTTACCCGCCTTCAACGTACCTTTTGGTTGATTCCAAAAACAAGCCTATACCTGCCTATGAATATTTCTGCCAATGAATTAATGTGGTAGAACAAACAGCAATCAGAGAATGAAGGTTCACATGATCAAGTGATTAAAAAAGCAATATTCATTCACATCTAATCAATTCAACTATGGGCCTAATTTCTCTGCAAGGTTTCCTGGATGTCGTATATATTGTTATATAACTTCTCCAAGAATGCTGTTCAGTTCTGTGGTGCCGTTAGGTAGGTCCTGAGTTGTACCAGCAGCTCAATGCTAATGAGAACAGACTTTACGTATTTTTTATGATATGGGGATGCTACAGGATAAGATTAACACTTTGAAATATTCTGAGATGTAGGACGAAAATACTGCCACAGAGATGAAATGTTTTGGATTCTCTTATCCTTTGTAACTAGAAACTCATTAGTGTTTTTGTGCGCCACTAACAGCCACCGTGACGTGCCAGAACCAAATTACTCACACTTATTAGTCCTTCAAAGAAAACAAAAAAGCAGTAGCATATTTCTAATATGCTGATAGTTGACTTTACCTGTGGAGGCACTGAGAAGGCTGAGGAATTTTGACGTTCCTGTAACAAGGCAGACAGGCCCTGCAGCTGCCCCCAGCGATAGCCCATTGCACTGCAGACTCCGAGTCTCCTCCGGAAGCTGGATGGACCACAAGGTGCTGCCATTCATACCAGAAAGTGCCACCACAGTTACGGAGGGTCTAGAGACACCTAGAAGAGGCAGGAAAGAGAGGATGTAATGCCTTGGTACAGGGGGATTACTATGACCACGTTGCCTTGGGTCCTTGTGCTGGAGTTCTAGCTCTAGCTCCTGGAGCTGAGCAGTTCAAGACAGACAAATCCACACTGCTTGAAAGCAAAGGTCAAATGTCACCCCATGGCTGAATTTCTCTGCCACAGAGCCTAGCAGTGATCTCCAAACAAATTGGGCTGAATATCAACAGCCCAGAAAATCATGGAGGCTGGACATGAGCTCATAGCAAGAAATGTGGTCAGCTGGGCAGAGAGAACCAAGTTCCTGGGGACAATGTGCTCAAGTTGTGCTGACTTCCTCCTGTGAAATTTACTGCTGTCAAACCAGATTGATTCTTCTGATCCCCTCTCCCTTAACAAAACAGCTAGCACCAAGGGGAAACCTTAAGCGACTTCCAAGGCAGATGTCACCTCATATGAAAGTGCTGGCTTGTTTGTAATTCTGGAGCAACAGAAGGTGATTGGTGGTCTGAGAGCTTTTTCCTTTGTTTTCCAAAGGAGTTTCATTATTGTGAAAAACAGACTGAACGAAACCAATTGGTATAACTCAGTGTTCTTTTCCCAATTCACCAGTTAGCACAAAATAATTGTGAAATAAAGTAGTCTATGATGTTTCAATTGACAGTCAGTTGGCTCTGACTCCAAATGTGATCAACTTTTAGCTCAGCTTGCCCTCAGCTATCAGAGTGGTTATTGTAATTAATCTCCACCTAGTATGGTCATATCACAGTTTAAGATTAACTCCCACACATTTCAAAATAACAACAGACCCAGTCAACTTCTGTCTTACTAGCAACACATACAACATGAGACCTGATGACAAAAAGGGCATATATGGGCCACTGGCTAAATACAAGTCTAAGTCCACTCTCTAAATCAAACTCACTCTCTTCTCAAACTGAAAATCATGTGGCTTATGCTAAGGGGTTGCCCCAGATCAAGTTATCTTCGTTACATTGATAGGGACCAAGAATAACTAACTCCTGAATGCAGCTCACAGCCGTTGTGTGTACAAGCTGGAGAAACAGTTAAAAATGTCACAGTTTACTCCACTGGGTACCTATCCCCAAGCTTATCTCTACTTGGCACTGTGTGAATGCTCCAAGCACAAGCTACAGGTGGGCTGATATCCAGCTAAGGGAGTTTTGGATTGTGATCTGCTTACACCTGTTTTAGTGTCTGGTTTTTGTCTTCCAGCCCACGATGCAACTAGGTATGACTAGTTTCATTCAGAGCATGCTGACTATATGTATATCTGGGATAAAAAATAAAAACAATGCAATGGCAAAAATACAGAAAGCAAGGACAACCTATATGAACTGAATACAGCCTTTATGTCAACAGTATCTTCCTCTCTCACTTATTTTTTAAGTTACAGTTTTCTCTATGTTCACAGGTTTCTTTTTATAGGACTTGCTGTGAAATACCAAGGGGCTTGCTCGGGCCATGGAGAAAGGCATCTTCCCTATCCTCTAACAATAGCTCTTTGAAGAGCCAAGGCATTTTGCTCCCACAAGATTTTCTTCAGGTTGTGCAATGTATGCTTGCTCCCTGAATAAGTCTCTGAGACTGAACAGATTCACCTAGATGCCAGGATAGGCAGATGCAGTACAGCAGGCAGCCGGGAACCTCCAGGACTTCAGAAGCCCAGGGCAATAGGATGCCACTGGATTTGGCAGCCTCTGCGTAATGGTGGCCAGTATCAGCAGGCTCTGCTATGTTACCTGAAGGGTGTGAAGGCTAACAAAGAGAGCAAGGCAGCCAGGAGGAGGAAGCAGGGCAATACCTGTGAAACAGCCAGGCACAGTAGCTTCCCCATCATCAGTCTATTATTTGTGAATTAACAATGATTTGGAGCCCGGCAAGCATATGGAGCGACCTGGACAAAAAGGCAGCAAAGTGAGGGTGTTTCCTACAACACTAACCTACAAACAAAGTAAGTGTGCACAAATGCAGGACAAAGAGATGGAGTTGCCCCAAGATGAGGTAAGGGCAAACACATGATGTTGACCAAAAGGTATAGGAGCACAGGCTTGTAATGAAAATTTTAAGCATGACCAACCACAGGCACAGTACACCTGCAATTTTAAGGAACTCTGAAAAGAGCAACGCAGTGGATTTGCAGTGGCAGGAGCTCTTCCTATGTGTAAGACAAACACACAAAGGTCCATACTAACACATGAAGAGGAATGGAAAGGAGCTGCAGTGCTTACCCATGACACTGGCATTCATCAAAGCAGTGAAGACAATGAGGATGTCAGGGAGGCCATCACCATTCACATCACACAGCTCCAGTGGGGATAACACACCACCTGCAACAATTACACAGTCACCACATGTCAAAAAGGCCACCCTCATTTTTCACACCGGGAGAGGAGGGCTGGCCCAGAAATGAGACTTGTGGGTACACAAGCCTCACAGAGTCTGCTAAGGAACCACCAAGGGCAGGCAGCTCACACCACGGTAAGATCTTTCATTGCATGGGAAGGCAGAAATGTAGCATCTGGGTCAGAGAAAGGAAAAGGAAAAATGGAGGAGCTAACAGAAAAAGATTCACGTTTCCCACTTCAATTTCTGAGGCGATGTGGAGCCACGTATCTTATGAAAAGCTTAGATTTGGAAGCCAGGGGCAGAAAGCAAGGAGGGAGAGACATATCTAGACCTGGCAGAAATTATTTCACAAAACAGTGTTACTTTATTGCAGAAGCCAGAATGGGAGATAGTTTAGAAATGTTACCAGTGGCCCATACAGGATAACAAAAGATCTCAAATGTTGATTTATAAATTCAAGCAGGACAAAAAGACAATGGAGTAAGGTTAGTTAAGCTAGTTAGAAGACACAAAGACCTCTAGCCCTCTCCTCTCGAACACAACCACATACTTCAGCATGGAGGTACTGGTAAAGTCCAGGCTGTAGAAAGGGAGGCACTGTATTTTAAAGTGGGCTGGGCCATCTCCATCTGGAACAGAGCACAACATCCAGACAAAAAGGCAGGATGGAAGAAGAGTCAAAATAATTTTTGATGTTGGCAGAAACAAAATTTTGTGGCACTGTTATCTACTGATGCCAGATTTCACAGGCCTCAGCTTCATAAGTGAGCAGGACACAGCCACCTGTCTATTATCTCGGAGCATCTGCAGTGGTGAGGGAGGGCCTCTGCTCTGACCTTGCCCTCCCAGATAGGTCTCTCCCACCGATGCCCAGCCTGGGAGCTGCCACCTCCCCCATGCCAGATGCTGTTCCTGGGGCTTTCTCACCTGCTCCCTGACCTAGGTTGCGGTTCCAGGTGTTATGCAAGTCTCTAGGGGGACAGGGAATTAGAAATGCGCACACCAACACAAGAATCATTGAGATCACCACAGTGAGCAAAAAGATCGCAGTGCGCAGGTATGGCATGAGGGAGGGAGCAGCCTTCTGCTCCAAACTCCCAGCTGTCTCTGCAGGATAACCCTCGGGCGCGCTCTCTGACGTGTGCTGCTTTGTCATCCCAACCTCCACATCAGAATCGGGGTCCTGTATCTCTTCAGGAGGGCTCTTCCCGTTCTTGACCCCCCCATTCTTCTGGATGTTGAGTACAAGGTCATCTTCACTTTCATCACTGTCAGCCTGAGTGAGGGGATCATATTCCCCAAGGTCTGGGCTCTTCTTTCCTGAGAGAAAAGATGGAGAGAGACAATAAACATGAATTCCTCACTTTTGCAGGATCTCAGTGGAGAAAAGGCAGCAGTGGAGAGTGACACAGAAAGGATGACAGAGTAGTCTGCATTTTGCATGGATCCAAGTGAGCAGTGTGAGAGAAATGACAGGGTCTCTCCATGTTTCACAGTAGCAGCTGTGGGAGAAAAGATGCTGACAGTTTATTTTCCTCAGACAAACGTGTGTGTGTGTGTGTATACATATATGTATGTGTATGCATATGTCTGTATGGAGTTCACAGACGATTTAATTCTAATACTTTCTTGATTCGTAAAGAGATACATGAACTCTCCCTGAAGATGAGGGAAAAGTGATTTTGCCCCTTTGGGCCAATAATGTGCTGATGTCTGGAGGGATCAGGCTGCTCCTCCAAGACACCACCTTCTCTGCATGGCTCAGCTCTGTGGGAGGGAACGCTCCAACCCCTGCAGCAGGCAACCACAGTGCACCTGCTCTGTTCCTGCTCCCACTAGAGCCAACAGCCTGTGCTTAGCCTGGCCAAGATAGATCACTTGGTACTGATGCCTTCAGGTGGTGGTACAGGAAAGTAGCTTAGCTTTAGGTGTCTCCTGCACAGATGCCCAGCACACAGACGACTTCTCCCCCAAGCCCTAGACAGCCACAGGGAGTGTGGTGAGGGCAGGTGTAGAGGCCGGTCACACACCCTGGCGTAAGCCCAGCGCCATCTGTTTATGGCGACAGGAAAGATCACGCAGACTCACTGCCCTGAGCTACGAGTGGAGGGTCACGTCTCAGGGAGCTGCCCTGTGCCACAAGGCTGGGCATGGAGCCACGGCCACTGCTCTGATAATTGCAGAGTCTCAGTCTGGTTCTCTCTCTCTCCTATTCCAAGGTGGGACTTTGCTATCCGAGGTATCTGTCTCGCTTCCTTTTGTTTAAAGCTGATTTGAGACAGGAACTAGCTTGTGCCCAAAGATTCCTGAAGTGATACATGAAAGGCATAACTAATAAGCAAAAATACACAAGCTGTAACCCCTCTCAGACACGAAGACGATGGGAAGGCCTTACAAAGCAGAAATTTTAGAGCTTTCATGATTATTCTTCCTAACTAAGATACTGTACCTTACTTCTGGTTTTCCTGTTAAAGACAGACTCAAGTTACAGATGTACTGTAGTACCTAGTTAGTGCAACACACCTATTTTGCATAATCTAGAGTGTATTTTGCAGCACAAGTATCTCATTTCTTCCTCATTTCTCACCCCACAAAAGGACCTTCACTTTCCCTTCGTCTACCACTTATAAGTGGTATTCAACTTCATTTTTATGATTTAAGAAAAACTTTCAATCCCACTAAAAACCAAATGCCCCACACTAAGTGGAACAGCCAGGACAACTCACCTACACTGAACAGAAGGAGATAAAAACATCCAACAAGTTCACATATCTAAGTCAGACTCTTCCTTTTTGAACTAGGGCCTTCTACAAAAGGCTCAAAAATCTGGTGCACATATACACTCCAAAAAGCAGTTCCTTGTAGAGGCAGAGCACCCAACCAAGAGATACTGCATTCTTATGGGTTGCAGACACATTGCATTGTTTCACATAGGTCTGCTCTAAACATGTGTTCAAAGTGTGGGCTTTTCAGGAAGTCTTGATAACCTTGGCTCCATCCTATAAGTGCACAGAAGGCCATGGACCTTGGTGGCACACAGCTCTCTGCTTAGAGGTTGCAGTGTAAATTTCACAGGTGTCTATACCGTAGGTTGTGCTAAAAAGTGACTGAAAGACTACTCGGTCAAACAAAAAATTCCAGAGAGGTCTCACTGCCAGGGTATTTGCAGCTTCTCACAACAGATCCAGACGTGCCAGTTCAAGCCAGGTCAGAATGGCATGAAAAACAAATGTGGCTGGCCCAAGAGTAAATGGTATTTAGCCTGGGAAGTCAAAGTCGGACAGTTATGTTAACTAGACTGCTCCCGATTTTGGAAACCGGTGACCTTTCAGTAAAACAACTCAAAGTGTACTTATGCTTCTGATATACTATGATTTAATTCTTTTATTTCCAAACTGTCAACCAAAAGACTGGAACCTGCTGTTCATCCTTGGAGCAACCGAAAGCATTGGTGTCAATCAAATTTATCTGGAACAGTTTTGTTCTGGATCCCTACGAGACAGAAAGGACCTTGAAAATATGGCTCACCCACTCCTTGAAATGGCAGGGACTGAGATGCTGGCAGTGGTGCCAACCACAATCTGTAACAGGAACACCTGTCCTACTGAGAACCACTGATCAGTGGCTAGAAAACAGCTACTACACAGTAATGACAGCTTTTGATGATCTACATAGGAAAGAATCTGCAGAATTATAGGAGAGCTGTAAAGCAGAGAGCTGCTCAGTCTTAATTAACGTCTAAGCCTGACTAGGAACCAGAAACTGGCACTCCTTTGCCCTATCTTTCCTCAAAAGGTTATCTGGCATGCCCACAAGGCAGCCACTCAGTAGTCAGGCATAAAGTGCCCTGCTGATTTTTTTTTTTTTTAAGTCAAAAGAAGGGAAGAAATTGCTCTTTAAGAAGGGCTGTTGGAGCACTCATCTAGCACATGTCAAACCCAATTATATATCTAATCTCAGAGGATTCAAATGCTTATCTCCCACTGTTCAGAGACAACCTTAACCAATCTGTAGGTGTTTTGCGAATGTGTCTGGAATGCTGGCAAGGATGTGCTCAACTCGGCCTCCCAAGGCTGTTCTGTGGTGCAGAGAACATGTAACTCATGATTCACCTTGCTGGAGAGAGAGCAGAAGGAACATGACTCTTCATCCAAGTTTTAGGTCACTTGCTGTGGGAAGGAGAGATAATACACCTGGCTTTCACTAATCACTCCCAGATGATTTTTCAGCACAAAAGCACAAACAAACATAAAAACCAGTAAAGAATGTGTGAAAACAGAGGCAGTCTCACACCATTTAGAGAATGATGATTTATTTATAAGTGCTCCAGATGTCAATTTCTTTCCTTTCTGGTCAACAACAAGGCTCAGGCTGGGGGAAAACAGCTGGTCCATCAATAGAAAGCTAAAACTGCCTCTGTTGCAAGCAATCAGCTGTCATGGAATACATACAGTTTTCAGTTTTCCATCGTGGAAGTAGAAATGTTAAGATCTGAGCTGGCCTCTTGGTCAAACTCTTACCGTATCTCCTGAAACAATAATCACTGTGTAGCCTTCGTGAGAAATTAGTCTCTGCACTAAAGCAAGTGGCAGTTCTGTGACCTTATGTAGGTACCAATCTGTGTAACTCACATTTTGTTATCTGTCTTCCAAAGAGACTCCAAGTGTATATAAACCTTGCATCCACTTTACAGGTATGGAGCAAAGTCAATTTTCCTACTGCTCTGTGTTCCTTCCCTCCTACAGGCAGAGTCAACAAAGCGTCTTCTGTTCTGACCTGCTCTAAATCATATTCCATTTTTCCACGGCATCAGTGATAAAACAGAGGTTCCCATTCAGAGGCCCGTGGTTACAATCAGACGAAGCTACAGGTCACATCACCCTGTATTTTCTTTTTTTTTTGCAGCCACTGGAAGAAAAGCAAATACTGATGATGGAGGTTTTCAAAGGCAGAACAGAGAGAAAATGCCCCAAACTTACTGGCTTTCAAGGGCAGTAGGTCTCTAAACTGCACTTTATGACTTTGAAAATCCCCCATGTATTTGCCAAATGCTGTTTTTGCACAGACAGCTCTTGCAACTACTGCAGTAGAAGAATGTGACCTCTCAGTGAAGAACAGATGATCATCGCATAACCATGATCTGGAAAGAAGGCACCCATGAGGTGATCTGTGTTGAAATGAGGCCCCAGTCATAATAAAATATTCGTTTCTCGTGCTGATGGCTTCAAAGATATTAATTGTAATCGTATTTTTGTGGTTTTGACTGACTGGAAAGGCTTTTCTTTGTACTCACTTCAGAGTGAAAAGAGCAGATTTTGAACTTTAGAAGAGTGCAATTTTCAGTGCATTATTCCAGTGATGGCACACTGGTTCCAGTATCTGTTGTACTCACTTCACGTTCTGTTTATTTTTCTGGCAGTTGGCAGGCACCAGTCACCGGGTACTGCAGACATATCTCTAAGCCCATGAGGAGATAAGTCGCTACATACTGATTTTTAATTAATTTAATGAGATGCAGCAGGAAAAACAGATATAGCAACAGGCTTTCTGTTTTCTCATTGCTGTCAGAAGTTGCATTTTTCAAGAATTAAACACACAAGAAAGGTATGATTTCTGCAGTTTAACCTAAGGATTGATGCAAGAACTGTTCTCTTAAGTGCAGCTGCAAAGGCCTGTTACGATCTTTTCCAAATCAGTGTCTCCCAGCAGCAGATATCAAACAGATCATGCTGGTTCCAAAGGTCCCAGAAGAGATCTGTACTTCCAATTGCACAGTGCCCCAGTGGTCCTGCCCTAATGCACACACCTACACCTACCAGTTTGCACTCTTCCTAAACAAGACCTCATGGTAATGTATTCCTTCCCACTCTGACATACATATATTTATATATATACATGTATGTGTAAAACCAGTAAGAAACCAACTTGCAAATAAAATTTCTTTGAATGAGACTCAACAGGCACCACATAAACTAAAAGTAATGACTCCTGGCATGGGTTATGAAAAGACAGCAGGAAGGACCTTAAAGACATTACTGTGACCTTCATGGACTGATGGAGGAAGAAAGTACGATCAGTCCACTGAGTGCAGCCTCACAGACTGGGGCAGTGCAGGACCACGGTGGTGTGGTGGTGCCAAGGAGGAGCCCTCCCCAGCAACGCACAGCTGGGCCCTGTCTCTGTCCCAAATGCAAGACACTTTTCGGAAGAGCAATGAGGCACTTTCCCATTGAAGTTAATGCAGCCAGGTGCATTGGCACCGTCTACAGTACACCCACCAGCAACTATCATGCTCCCAAGATCTGGTTTGGCAAGGTATTTTAATTCCCTTTTAATCTCCTTACTGAAGAGAATGGCTGTTGGACTGCTGCTCACCGCACACAATAGCCCCTTATGCCTGAATATCCTTTCATCTCGCTGAAGATCTCTGGCTAAAGGTGCAGTGGCGGCAGGCAGCCTTTAAACATTTACCTGGGTAATTGCAGTGGCACTTTCCGAACTCCTGGACTGGCTTCTGCGAGTAGAACCCGGCAGGAGCGGATCTGAGAGGGTCTGCGCTGTCTTTCCCCCGCGCAGTCCCCTCACAGGGCCGCAGCCCAGGCCCCCTCTGCTACACACGACGCCCTCCGGCCCCCGAGACGCTGCCCCGGCCCCTGCGTCCCTTCCTCGGCCGCGGGCCCCGCGCGGAACCCGCCGGCCGCCCCTCACCGCCTGCACCCCCGGGCCTCACCCCACATCGCCACATCACTATGGCAACGCGCCCCGCAGCCCTCAGGCAGCGGCACCCGCGCCTCCCGTGATCAGGGCTGCCCCGGGCGCGGCTGCACCTGGCCTGCCCTCGCCCCGCCCCGCCCGGCCCGGCC
>VZTI01002652.1:5576972-5592408 GCA_013397865.1 Struthidea cinerea
TATTTTATTTTATTTTATTTTATTTTATTTTATTTTATTTTATTTTATTTTATTTTATTTTATTTTATTTTATTGTTGCCATTGATTCATTACAAAAGACGGCCAGGTTGTTTTCCAAAGCTGTCCTCAATCATCACCGCAGCCTTCCGAGGTTCGTGAAGAAGTGCACTCTCCCTTTCCCACAATGGGGAAATTGAGCAAGGAGGGTTTTGTGGCTTCCCCAAAGCCACAGGGCTCCAGCTTCCTGATTCCCAGGCCCACACAGGGGCCATCCACCACTGCCACTTCTTCAAGTCACGGTTTATTTGTGTGAGAACTCACCAGGCAACGTCCTTTGTCACTGAATAAAAGGAAGGAGTATCGGCTAAATACATCAAAAGAGAGTCCGCTTGGCTAATGAACACATCACATTTCCTCAGCATCTGCTGCTGCTCTTGCTCTCCCCTGTTTCAGGGGCTGTTTCTGCAAACAGTGTACTTAGTCTTTCGTGTCCAGGTTTGTCCTGGAACTCCTTAAATAGTAGCAACAAATAAGGAGCAGAAGAGAGACACCAAGTGGTCTAGCTGGTGAAGAGAAATTTTTTTTCAGATACGAATGGGAAAGAGAATAGTTCTGCTCCAAAATCTTTTGGTACCAGAGGGTTTTTTCCACTGATGTCACCAGGCTTCAGAGACCTACCTGAGAACACAGCACTTGCGGGGGCAGTCCCAGGTGGAAAACTCTGGAGAAGCCATCACAGTTGCTGTTATTCTTTCCCTTCCAGGTCTTTCTGAATACAGAGGCTTTCTGTTCCATATGCCATTTCCTGTCCTCCAGGCTTTGATTTAAGAGCAGTGACAGCCCTGTATCTATGTAAATATTTACAGGCTAGATCCTGGATCCTTTTCAAGTCTCAGTTAGCAAAGGCTGTGATAGACAGGGCAAGAGCTGTCCAGCAGAGTGACTCCTTCTAAGAAAATGCTTCTGGTACCAATTAGAGCTGGGAGCAAAGAAATGGGAGAAAACAGCCAGAAGCAGGAACTGGAAAGTCTGGTGTCCTCATTTGTGATCTTCTAACATCTGGCACACATACATACAGTGCAAAAGCCCATAGTTTGCAATGCTTTTGCATTCATGGTACAGCATAGCCCACTCTTAATTTCATGCCTCCCCACAAAAATGGCTTGTTCCCCAAGCCCAAAATTCTCTGTGAGGCTAATGGATTGCAAGGACAAGTGATTTGTGGTTAAACTGATGCTTTTGAGGAACATATGACTAAGCAATATGTTCAGAGGATTTAATGATTTGCAAAGCATGAGAAATGAAGTTTTCCTTCTTTACACTGCGAATGAAAGCTGATTTGCATATAAATTGGACCTGTCAAGTGCTCTAGTATCAATCAAAAAGTTGCAAATAGATCATTAATTTATGTGAATGTCACTGTTCATTTTATTTATTTTTTTCCAAAACAGTTTGAAAAAACCAGATGCCAAAAAATGAGATACTTGGGGTTAAGCTTGGAAGTCTGAGAGCTTGGTGTAGACAATGTGGTCATTTAGAAAAATGTTACAAGCCAAAAAGCATGAAAACACACAGCCACCGGCCCCTCATCAGTGTTAAGCCCGTGCCACCCCTTGCTTCTTGCCACCTGTCTGCCAGAGATTACAGCCTTTTCCAGCCTGCTGGCACAGAAACCTCTGGTTGCTCCTTGACCCTGAAAGGAGCCACATTAAACACTGCTATTTAGGTCCTCAGGCTAGAGAAGGTCACTCATGCAGAGCTGCACAATGGAGTGATTGCACACACAGCTCTGCTGTAGGGTCAGAGGGGCAATCACCTCCTGACGGGCTGCTGGGGCAGGAGCTGTTCTCAGCTGTACCTTTTTCCAGGTGTCCAGAGGGAAGAAATAACCTGTATCTTTGCATTCCTGTTAGTGCTAAGCTAATGCTTTTACCTGTTTTATTCATCCCATCCTTCTATTCTGCATGGCTACGTGACAAGGCCAGGAACACCAGCCTCTTTCCTCCTGTGCCTGGCTGCGTCCTTCCATGACAGAGTTGTCACACAGGAGTAGACACTGCAATAAATAGGACGTGCTTGTTCAAACAACAAAATAAATACAATCAAGCAGTGAAGGATAACGGTAAGAAACAATAAAGGCAATTACACTTAGGAAAAGTGATAATAACATTTCTAGCAGGTGGAAAACAGCAGGCACACTTCAGGAAGTTTTAAGTAGTGCAGATGACCATGGAGTTTCTAATGAACCCATGCAGGAAAACCAACACCAGTTCACCCCAGCAGAGAAAAGGCCAAAAGATGGTCAGAACTGTACAAAAGTTTCAGCTGCACAGCACCTGAGGTTGTGGGACGTGCCCACATGCTGCCTTCACAGGGTCTGGCACGGGGTGTGTTAGTTGAGGGAGTTACTGCAGAGGGCTGCCCCAGCCAAACTCCTGATGGTTCTGTCTCTGGTCTCAGTGTTGTTCTGCCAGTGCTGGGCACTCTGTGGCTGAGAGCCCAGAGGGAAGTGCCCAGCGGTGCATGAACTGGAGAAGCAATAAAGAGAAGGAGAGGGTAGATAATAAGGGGATATGTTATACAAGAGGGAAGGCAGCACCTGCTGCAAAATCCCACAAACTGCCCAGCAGCAAGCATGCATCTTAACGTGCCACTGGGAATTGCCCTCTTCCGCCTGAGCAGTTGGGTCTGCCAACACCGGATCGATGCGTGCTGTGAAGTGCCATCAGGTTTGCTCAGCCGGTGTCTCTGTGCCATGCCCCCGTGGAGGGGTTCTGGCTCGGAGCATTCAGGCTGGTGTCCCCATCTCACACTGACCATCAGCAGTTCACTTCCTCTTAGCAGGGAGATGCAAAGGCGTAACAGAACTGTGTTTGCCACATGCTGAATGGGGAACAGCTGGAGGCAGATGATTGTTTGGGTTATTTGCCTGTTGCCTGGACATTTTGTTTGCTTGTTTGAGCCCTGAAAAAATATGTTTCCAGTTCCTCCGGAGGCTGGTCTGTGTTAAGCCTGTATATTGTGCACTGATTTTAAAAACTGGTGTTTTATAACTTTGCAAATGACTGTCCTGCTGTTTCAGTGGCAAGGCTCCATAAGTAAGGCAGTCTTCTCAGAAATTTCCCTGCCACAGAGCCAGTGGGACTGGGGGAGCAGGAGCAGCCAAAACCACATGCTTCTGGTATCAGAGAAGCAGATATCCCTGAGTCTGGTTCCAGTGGAACCTCTCCTTGACTGGATTTAAGTGGCTGACTAAATGATGGTGCTGGCTGATGTTTATGGACTGTGCTTAAAAGCCACTCAGCTTCCCTCACAATCAGCTCCTCAACTGGTTTACACCAGCATCACTCTGCTGCGATCACAATACCGCATTTGCAACGGCTCTATCTGTAATCACTTGCACATATCCTCTGGTTCCCTGCTCCTGGGTGTTTGCTTTTATTCTGAGTGGCTGAACAGTCCTTTGCCCTGTGAGAAAAACATCTTTTTCTCACTGTATAGTGCAGCGTCTTGGCTGTGGAAAACTGAGTTAAGCAAAAATAGGCTGGTCAGGAAACAGAGAGGGTGTTCTTGCCAGTTGATACTGGAGAAGTAATATCAAGAAGAATGCAGATTTGGCCAAGGCACTCGCAAGCAGTGCCATGGGTCTAGTCATGAGCCGATGCGTACAGCAATTCTGCAGCTTCGGGCTGTGGCGGCTGCACATCCTCTCAAATCACAGCAAAATATCAGTTCGACATGGGCATGGGACCTGAATTAGGCGTTCACTCCCTGTTTCACAAAATTAATCCCTTTAACGCCTTGCATTTGTTTTGAAATCTCTTTATTAAGTACTGACCAGACCAAAGCCTGTTTGCTTTGGCAAGTGCAGACCTGGGGGAGGGGGTCAAGGGAAAAAAACAACAACACTGCAGCCGATTCATCCCTCCTTGTTTATTCCACTAGAAATAGATTTGGCGGAGTGCATCGGGAATGAACTAGTCAGCAGGGAATTAATTGGCGTGTTAGTTAAAGGGCAGGAAGAATGCGGTGAACAAATTCATGACTGGATGGCTGGAGGGTTCAAGCAGCCAGAGAGGAGCACCGCATAGTGGAAACTGTGACTAGTACGAGAAGTCATACAGCTGTGCCAGAGAGCCAGCGGTTGAGAGCTGCCCAAAAGAACCGGGGGCAAAGATAACACGGCTGTCCTTGGACACAGAGCTGTTTTTGAGAAGGGCTCCATTGCCCAGGCTTTCCTTCCCATAAGGCTCCCATGTGTGGGGAGAGATGGCTAGTTTGCAGGAGTGGGAGGGAGGGGTAAGAGAGGTACAGCTGGAGGAGGCTCCACGGAAAGACTGTGGAAATGTGGAAAGCAGGGAAATGAAGAGGGACACGTCACTCGTTGCAAGCTGAAATGCAGAGAGGGTAGTAAGGGAAGAAAGGAGCAGGGAGGCAGAGATTTGGAAGCTTCATCACAGAAGAACTGGCCTCAAGAGCAAAGGTAATGCTTGTATACAATTCTCTGCCTTCTTTCCCAGGAATGTTTTGTTTCTTCCTTTGGAGGAAACATATCCATACACCTGAGAACCAGGTTGTTGTGTTGAGGGACTCTAAAGGTACCTGTGGGAAGACCAGGAGAGGAGGGAATATGTGCAGACTGGCATGGACGTGGAGGTTGGAGGATTGCTACCTACATTTCCAGAGAACGGGGGTGTGCAGAGTGAGAGAAGTAGGGAGAAGAAAGAGAAAGCAAATCCTTAGAGTCAGGCAGACCGTCAGACAGACAGACATGGAGAGTGCAAGGTCTGTGGGTGCCTCTGTAAAGAGAGAGAGGGAACTTCCTAAGAGCAAGGACCAAGCACTAAATGAGAGAGAGCTGAAGATAAGAGATATCCTGAAAAAGCAGGCGCACCTGGAGAAGAGGCAGAAGGTGAATATTACCTCCTCAAAACCAACAGTACTTTACTAATGTTACAAATTGCAGCAGATGTATTGCAGTAGATGTGTGCTTTGCACCTGGATGGCTTTTTTTCTCCTTTATCACCAGTATGGCTGCCTGCTGGCAAAGCATCACCCTAGCTGTCTGTCATCGGGGCCGGCATTCAGAGCTCCTTGTTTGACAGGGTTGTCAGGCTATTTCAGGGATTCAGATGCTCTTCACTTTCACACAACATCCAGGTAGAAAATGAGCAGTGTAACTCTTAGTTATATGAAAAAGCAGTATTTAACTCAAATTTGTAGCCAAACTTGAAAAATCCAGGATATTGTTATTCCTACATATCGTTATTCCAACCCCAAACTGAGTGTGTCTGTGTGTGTCTGTGTGTGTGTGTACCAACATACAGCATTATACCCACACACATAAATTGGAGAATATTCCATTACAATGGATTTATAACAAAGACTTTTGAAACAGGTGATATTCTAGCTATACCACTGTGGCTGGGTTAATATTGTAGGATCCAATTTTTAAAATTATTTTTGGCCTTTTTCACGATCTTTCCACCATTACATAATTCTACAAGCATATGCTAATGTTTCCTTTTTTTTTTTTTTTTTTGCTTGGAGAGCTAACAAATGCCATCCGCTTTGCAAGTCGAGCTTGCAAATACTTTGATTGTTCTGGACTCGCAGGCTTGGCAGCTTTCTCCTCTAAAAGCTCAGAGACCTTTCAAGATCCCAGGCTGGGAGTCTCACAGAACTGGCATTAGAAATTGTATGCAGCTACAATATGTTGGGTTTTTTTGTTTTTGTTTTTTTTTTTTTAAACACGAATCTGTTTGGTTTATATAACATAAATCTTCTTGAACCTAATACATAAACCAGAACATTTTAGTTGAGTGTGGGTAAGTAATATAACCTTAAAATATTGCAATGGAAATAAAAGAGATAGAAGGAAAAAAAGATAGAGGAATTTCAACAGTCTGCAAAAATAGTTTTATTATCTATTGAGATCCTTTACAAAATAGAGAATCTTAAACATACTTTGATGTTTAAATATCCATTATCATTGGAGTGAGAGCTACATTTTATGTATTTATGATTTATCTGAAATGAAACTCCCTGATTCACTTAGAAGTATATTTTATTTCTCTGCAAACAACCCAAAATCTAGAATCACCCTTCAGCTTCAGTCTGAAAGTAGCTTAAAAGGAACTTGGAAAAGTTATGAGAGGAGAACAGACCTCAAATGAAAACCATGAGTGTCATTCACTTGCAGTTCAATGTTCAAATGCAGAAAAAAAATCCTTCATTTTAGGTATCACTACAGCGCTTGATAGCTCTAATCAACAACATCCTCTTCTCAAAGCAAGCATGGCTTGAGCTAACACACCAGGATGCTCATGCACTCAGGAGAGGGCATGTGTGTAGAGCAGTCAGAAGCACAGGGGAAGGTTTCAAGCCCTCTTGATGTACAAGGGGCAGGCAAGCTCTGCATCGTAAAGCAGCAACTCACATGTCTGCAATAGGATGGGTGTGTTCTCCTCAGGCTTCAGGGAGAGATGGCTCTCTAAAATGAAGCTGTGTTTGGTACCAGAAGCAGGTAACCTGGGCAAATCTCCCAGATCCTGGCAGGCAGGCAGTGGTGAGCAGTCATGGTGCTTGACCTCAGTTGTCAAAGCCTGGGGCAGATACCAAGGGAATCTCAGTGCTCTGTTGTGACTGCCCACTACATTGTAAGGAGGGATGAGCACTGGAAATTGAGCTACAAGAAACCAAAGGGGTTAATGGGAGAGGGACAGCGATGGGAGTTCAAATCCTGGCAGTACTCTTTTGCTTTGGGGCAGGGATTCTGGCTTGGATGACACAACTGCTGATCCCAGCAGGGCTGTGCTCAGGGTATTAAGCTGTCGTTGTTAAGTACCGAGAACGGCGAGTAACGACACGATCCAAGTTCAGGAAGAAAGTAGTTATTTAATTAATTATAATTGGGTTTATATAACTTGGTTCCCAAAGACGACAGGAGGTCATTGGATCTTGGACCAGCCACCCCCTGTCCTATTGGCCAAAGCTCACAACACCTACTTCAAAATATTATTTCACTGTGTACCATAACAACTCTGAAAAATAAATCCCAGGTGCACAGATAAAACTCGGTTTACAAAAAACCCGTAGCAGTGTTTATCATAGCTTTCATGAGAACCACAAAGTTCTCACAGAATGCTGCAGAAAGCTGAAAAATTTCTCTACCAGAGCTTTTCAGCATCTACATTAAGCTACATGAGCTCTTTTATCATGCTGAAGTGAGGAAGCAAAAGGTTAAAAGATGAAAAAAATATTGTGTAAGAATGAGACAAATATGTTGGTCTTCATTGTCTGCAGATGAAGGGACTGTCCAGTGAATCACTGAGCCTACCCTGTTCCAAGGGCAGAATGTGATGTAATTTTCTGACAGCACTGCATATTATTGTAATTAATAGTAACAATGACAAAGCTAATATGTTGCTATTGTTATTCTCTGCATTTAGGAAAGGGTTTCCATCCACGGATGTGAGAGAGTTCTCCCTGCTCGTTCATCTGTGCTCTACCCTGATAGTACTTTCCAGTGCAACTCTGCAAAAGAGCAGAAGACATATTTGAATCAGCTGGGGATCTGGTTCCTGTTACAGATGACCCTGCAGACTTTTTCAGCTAGGAACTTAGTTAATATCCATTTGCTGTCTACAATTCCACCTAAGAGAGGGAAGATTGCTCATTTTCTGTGTGTCTGAGGTATGAGAATCTACTTCAAAGATGATTATAACCTGATGTTTACTGTGATAATAAATTACAGTAGACCCTCAGGAATGCAGGGAGCAAAGCTACAAAGAAACTGGTCTGTGAGGGGCCCTGCAAATAGAACATGTGGGTATTGTGATTCATTTGGACACCTGATGTTTTAAAAAATTTGAACTCAAGTACGGTGGATTTTCAGTACCAGATGTAGGTGGAATTTATTAACACCCTTCTTTTAACAAATACAGAAAGATCAAAGTATCCCAGCTGTGGGGTATTGAAACAAGTGGGAGGTGGAAAGAGTAAGGAATGGACAATCTCTTCAGGAAGTTTTCCAATTAGCTTGGAAGCCACACTGTCTCCTTGATGTTGGCAGCATTTTCAAATCATTTGCAATTAGACACATTGGTGTCTGGTAAGTCCTTTCCCATCAGGGAAGATTAAAAAGGCATGTGCAGGGCATAGTCATTCAAAGAAAGAGAGAGAAAAAGAGCTGTAAAGGCTGGAGCATTCATCGGAAAAGCTGAGAGGGGGAGGAGGTGTGGTATCAATGCAAATAGTTTCAAGAAGGCCCATGAAGACCTTTTCATTATGAGCCTTGGTGATATCGTCAGACCTTCTTAAAGATCTTTATTTTGGCAGCTCTGAGTTAGGGGGAAGAAAAGGTGTATGCATGTGTGAGATAGGAAGAAGGTAATTTATTTTTCCTTTAAATGAATACTCCAATTAGATGAAGAATACTAAATACAAATTACATCCTGACAGCTGGAAAGTAGTATTTTTAAAGTATCATGACATTTTCCATTAGTATGGCTATATTCATACTGCTACTTTAAATAGTGGAAAAATAAATGCAGTTTCAATTAAAATGCACCAGTGATCAAATGTAAGAAAGGCACAAAGTGAAAGGAAATATTTATTTACTGCTTTATCTACTACAGCTTCTGGTAGGTTTTGAGGTGACTGAATTTTTCCCAGATGGTTAGGAGATGAAGGCTATTATTACATTCAAAAAGAAATTTAATGTCCTCATATTTTGCAGTGAGATCTCAGGCTTTTGATGCATGTACCTGAATAGGAGAATAATTTGGATTTTCTGGATGTGCCTGCTTCTCACATGAGCCCCTCCATCACTGTGACTACAGATGACCGAAATCATCACTAAACCCCATGAACTTGGCAATGAGTTTTTTCTGTTTGCTATGTGCAATATGTGTATAATGGATATTTTCAGCCAATTTCTAGCAGAACAGCTGTTCATTACATTTTTTTTTAAAAACTGAAATACCAGATTGAACACTGAGGGACTAATTTATTAGGACAGAATAACAAATTAGCATGAGTAAGCTGTAGAGAGACTGATCTATCCTCTTACGTTTAGAGATGGTACTTGCCCAGGAGGGCTTGGAGGTTAGGGTTGACTTCCTTGGCTTGAGAATGATGGTCAACTTGAAAGAAAACAAGGTGTTAGGTAAGTGTTCACATCAGTTCATGTACCTGTCTTGTTGACTCTGCAGCTTTGCTCAGGAGGAACTGACCCCGTGACACCAGGGCAAGGTGGAGACAGTACAGAGGGGTGGGGTTGCCTTTGAGGCTCCATCACTGGGCAGCATCCAAGATACTGCCACTGGTTAGTGGATCAGATCAAAAAGAACATTTTTTTATTCTGGCCGCTATGAGACACTTGATAAACTGTTTAATTGTTGTTTACCCTTTTTCTTCCAAATACAAAGCAGGGATGCAGCGATTTTCATACCTCGTAGTGCCTCCTCCTGACACTGCTAGAACAATTATAGCTATAATGTGCTTTCCCAACACGGCTACATATGAAACAAAGCTACTTCCCCAGCTGCTGCCAGTTGATGAAGCATTTCAGTACCCCTCTGTTGCCTGAAAAGGAAGTAAAGTTCATACCTGTGAAAAAGGAAAGTCCCTGTGTTTCTGTAAAACTTAGACTGCGCAACTTGAACAACATTTTAAATAAAAACATCACCAAAGAGAAATTTGGTGTTGCGGTGACAGATGGGAAGTGGGGAAAGAGAACAAAAAAAGAAATAAAGCACTTAGCAAGACTTTTTGTCTCCACAGAGACAGGGGGAAGTCAAGATCCTACAACAGCCATCATGGTGACTCTTCTCCTCCTCTTCATCCTTTTGCCCTGCAGTAAATCTCAGGAGGACTTTCTGGACCAGCATCAGAAATGGAACTACAGAGAAGGCGGTAGGAGGTCACAGTGGTGGTTCAGCATGGGAGGCGTTCAGTAGCTTGTACCTGCAGATTCACTTACTTTGTCCTTGGAGTGAGATAGACAGTGCTCATTCATGACTGCTCTTTCTTGATTCCTGGGTAGCTGCTGAGACTTCTGGAGAAAAAAAATGGTTTTAGAAATGATCAGCTGGGGTATCCAGTGACAGCAGAAAATGGGGGCACCTGAGGCTGAGAATTACACTTTGAGGGAGAGTTATCTGCTTTTTAATTTAGATCCTCCGTGTGTTTAATATTTGGCATTTCATTGCAACTGAGTTGTGATGGGGAATGGAATCAAACTCGGAGCACTGGCTCATATTTTCTTGTTCTGACACATTTGTTTTCCTCTCTTCCATGGACATCCTGCTAACCTAGCTGACAAGGTCAACATAGAAGGTGTTTACAGCATTACTCAAACTCTTGAGAAATGGGGAAATGACATCTTTTGGCAAATGAAGCATACCCTGCTGAACAACCCAAATGCTCTCCTGCCTGAGTTCTCCAGGTAATTCCTCTCATCTGGAGGTGGGATTCAGTCCTCTCCTGGGTGTCCTCCTGGGTGTCCACGATTCATCTTCTTAAAGATGAATTTTCATATTTCTCAGCTGAGGGGAAATAAAACACACTGTCTCAATACCTGTTGTGCTACCAGCTCTGATTAGTAAACAGCATACTCTGCTAACTATTTATTGTGAAACATTCTCAACTGCCATCACTGTATTGTAAGAATCTTCCTAAAGAAAATGCCCTTGGCAGCTCACACTCATAAGAGCAGAATGGAAAAAGTGAATTGTACTACAAATCCACATATGGGTTTGGCCACAGGGAAAAGAAGCTTATTTGGTCTGTCATGGTTTTTTTTATTTCAGTCTCTAACACCTAGATCTGAGAAAGCTATTCACTAGTTCATGTCATCATATTCCCGCTTTGCATCGCAGGAAATATTAACTGTTGAGCAAACTCACAAAATTTACTTCAATCTCATATTTCCAGAAAGAGAGTAGGAAAGGCAGTGAAAGAAAGAGAGGAGAGGGGAATACTGGGAACGACTAGAAACCTAGTATCACTTAAATCAGAATTGTTCATAAAGTAAGGTGGCTGTCTTCCATAACTCATTGTTCTCTTTAGGAACAAGCAAAAAAATCTTTGCAAATGCTACTCATTGAATCAGTTGAAGAGGAAAGGCTAGAAGAATAAAAAGGCACTAGTCAGGTGGTCACGTAGTATCCGTACAGATCAGGGTTTCAGGAGGATATACTTGACAGATTGTACATTGGCCTTTGGCATCCAGTGGATTTCTCCCTGGCTGTATGGTAGCTGTTGTTACCAGCACAGAATTCATCACAACTTTCACACTGACAGTGCTGAAATTCATTGGCGCCTCAGATTATCGGGGGGTGATATTCAGTCTTGTATTTGGAGAGTTCTAACTTTAATCCAGGAAGACGTAATGAGACTATCCAGCCATATATCCTGTACTGGGCTTTGAATAATGAGTTTGCTGGCAAGGACACAGACTGGTTCATTAGAAATGTTGAGAACTAACAGTACTCCATGGCAATCTCTGGCCGAGCTTCCAGTGTACTCCTAGTTAATGAATACTAATTAAAATAAGGTGATGGAAAGAACACATTGCTCACGCTGGTCCTGAACCTCGTGGTTTCCAGGGTTCAGATGGGGCACCTCAGATAAATTCCCATCACCGAAGGGGCACAGTAGCTTTGAAGCATCTTTTAATGCTTGCTTGCAACTCTTTTATCATCAGGCACCCTTACCCCCCGAGAAACAAAGGTCATGGTAAAATACTTTGCATGCTCAGAAACACTCCCTAATTGAGTTATTCTTCTATATCACTCTCTTTGTAGTCTCCGCCCTGTCTCCGCAGCTGTGGACAATCTTGTGAGGGAAGTCCAGTCGATAAGGAAAAGGCTGGAAGAACTGAACGAACGTCTCAATGTCATCAGCAAAACTATCCTTCCCCTTCGACTGAATGCTCTGCAGAGCCAGAGGCGTGGAAATACTCAGCTGCGGAGACTCCCGGTACATAGGAGAAGGTTGTATGCTCGCAGGAGACCTCAGAGAACTTAAATCTCTACCAGAAAAAGAAGAACAAATCTTTATTCTTTTTCATCTGCTTAAGCCTTTCTCAATGGGACACTGCTGGAGAGAAAAAAGTAAAGCACACACACAAGTCAGCTTTGCTAAGGAGACCAGAACTTCTGCATTTTGTTGCTGCCTTCCAAACCTAGGTCAGTAGGTGAAACCTGACCCGGTTCTTTAATGATGGCTGTTTTGTGTCCCAAGTGAAAAAAAGTTGACAAGCTCAGTCTACTTGAGCGTGAATACCTTTAGTCTATACAGGCATTCTTTCTGCTTACCAGAGGAAGCTCTTTCTATAAGGGTCAGGCGAATTTCTCTCTCTGCCCTATTTGTAAAGCACTCCATCTGAAACAGCTGGGGAATTTGAACTTCAAAAGTGCTGAACAACCGATGAATGCAGAAAGATGGATTAGTGCGTGGCACTTCCAGCTGGGCAGGGAGAGGGAGAGGAAGTTATATTTCAAAATATAGCCTTAACCTCTCGTCCATGTTCACATGTTCAGAGGGTGGGTAGGGCTGGAAAACCTTGGTCTGTACATCATGCTTTGACACTGAAGATATATCAGTTGCTAGGGACCAAATCTGAACATCCACCCTCTGCAAAGAGTGTTTTTCTAGATACCTGGAACTGTGCACTCAGAATGGTGTTATTCACTAGATATGTTCAGAATTTCCAGCACTCTGAAACACAGTGAACTGATTTTTGCCAAGACCCATGGATTTTTTTTCAAAGCTATTTAGATACCTAATGGCAAAGATAGGTGTCTGGAAGGATTTTCCAAAATAGCTTAAGAGACTCTTCAGTCCCCAAAATCACAGATAACAATTCAGCTGGTGTCTAATTCACAGAGTATTTTCTCCACATGCCAGCACTGACCTCCAGACATTTCCCAACATCCTTTAGCACAATTAAGAGCTGTAGAAAATTAACAAACACGCACTCCAAAGGCTTTGGTCCCTCAGGGATTACCCAGAATACCCTGCTTTCACCTTGTCTTTGCCTATGTCTTCCTGACAATGAAGCTGGTGATGACAAAGAGTGCATAAATCAAATTATGCACTGAACAGAGGACAGAGTGGGCTTGCCCTTCAGGTCTCTAAAGATAAATCCAATACAGAGATTTTCATTCAGCATTGCAGTCAACTGTGTATATGAAATGTGTTGAAACATAAGAAGGGGAGCCAGAGAGGAAAAGAAACAGGTTTTCTTTAAGGTCTGGATGAAGCAATTTATGAGAACACAAATAAAGAATGGATTATGTCTAAATGATTGTGGGGGTGTCTGGCATGACAGTTGTTTTGAAAACACTCTCCAGTCACAGTGAGGATGCAGACTAGCTATTTAAGGATTCCCAAAGCCTGAGTTTATGGAAAGAAATTCAGTGACACTACAATAACCTCCAAAAGAAAAGCAGGAAAATACTAGTTTCATATGAAATCTTTCAGAATGGACCAGAAGAATTAACACAGTAAGAATTTTAGCTGCAACCTGGGAGTTACTTGAGTGGGGGAGGTATGAGCAGTGTATAAGACAATCTGATAAGTATTTCCGGGATGTAAATTCTCTGAGTTCAGGTTTTCAGAAAATAACAAAACTCTAGCTTGGCTCTCCTTGGCTTTTGCTGGGGAATTTCAAACCCTGCTTAGCTAGAGAAGGGAAAAATCAAGAATGTGAAAAGGCTGATAAAAGGATAGAGTTGTGCCTTTGTTGAAGTTGTCATCATAATTTCTCAGGAAATGTAGAGCATTTTGATCCCAGAATATATTTACATAAATTGCAAGGCATAACAGGAGAGAAAGGCCCCTAACTTCTTGTTATTCTGCATTCAGAGTTTCTAGGCTGTGCTGTAGCAACAGCTGCATCCTTGCACAGACTGCTGATCCCTCCAAGGGATGCTTTGCTTGGGGCTGCAGGGACTGCTGGTTATTTTGGCCTATCTGGAGGAAGAGTACAACATAAACGTTAGCTTTCACGGTCATATTTTAGACACAAGCATTTTATCAGGCAACCTGAAGTTGGATAAATTGAGGACTACTTGAAACAGAAAGATGAGACTTCCCTAAGTCCCTCGAGTTCAGAGGTGGTGGTGGGAGGCCAGACCAGATCATTACGTACTCTTACTTTATGCCTAGATGTCTACCACCAGCTTCTGCCACAGACAGAAGACAGGACAAGACAGACCCCCGTTTTAACCCAGTCCATGCATTCCTGCGCTGATATGTGCACGTTTGTAGTCTTGGCAAAACCTCCTCAGCACAATGGAGAAACTCACCATTTGCTTTAAAACAGAACAAATAAGCTGCAGCACGCAATGTATATTACAATTCTGCAATTTCTTGCATAATGGTGAATAAACCAAGTCATATAAATGGTTAATAAATTACTAGTCTGTGACCTTGTCACCACTGATAGCAGCCCCTGTCATTCACTCTGTGAAAGCCCATGCCAGGCTCCAGCCCAGCTCCCTGACCTGAACACAGCCTGTTTGATCAGATGATAACAGACACCTTCTTTAACTTCTTTGCCGTTGCACGACCCTCTCTCTAGATGGAAAAGTTTTAGTGTCCTATTTCTTTTATAATTGTATTTTTTGCTGTTTAAGACTGTAGGAAGGTTATGTGCCAGCCTATTTCTGCACTGCTCACCTTCTATTTGAGGAGGCAGCAGTCCAGCTGAGCAACCACCTTGAGGTGTCTGTGTCTCACCTGCTGGGGAAGCTGGCCTGACCCATGGATTCACAGGGGCTGGTATTTGATTTCTGCCTCTGCCAACCTCTTCTTAAAAGATCCTGGGTAAAGCGCCTTCTTTAGCTGACACTTGTCCTTTGACATGGCTTATACAACAAAAAAACCACTTGTTGTCACAAGATGTCTAAGTCTTCTATGCACATAAATGTATCCAGCTACAGAAGCCATCTAAGCTCTCTGTTGTGTTCATTTACATGTATTTCTGGGAAGGAATCTGGACGGAACTTTTAAACAGAGGTGACCAGTTGGGTGGTCAGTGGAGGGAGATCAAATATCATTAGGGGCTTCTAAAATCTACCCCTCACCTAAAGCTTACAATATCCAGCGACACAGATCACTTCCTTAAAAAACAACTACGTTCCCCATTAGTTCTGTTTATTTAAAAAAAAAACCCCAAAGAAACAAAAAGAGGTTATGATTTTGCAGTTCCAGGAGCACAGTACCCTTCCACGCTACGCGTGACACACTTTGCCAGTACTTCCCTTTTCCCGTATTTAATTTCTTTCATATTCCCTCTCATATTTCCCGTCTCCCAGAGGTGAATACCACCTGTTCCCGCACTTCATGACTCCTCACCCTTCTCGGCGCCCTCCATTACTTCCCCCTCCGGGGCCGCCGCCCCCGGCCCGGCGCTGCCGCCGCT
>VZTI01002652.1:5592469-5664106 GCA_013397865.1 Struthidea cinerea
GAACCGAGCGGGGCCGAGCCGAGCTGAGCAGAGCCGAGCCGAGCCGAGCCGGGCAGAGCCGAGCCGCGCGGCACCATGCTGGGCATGGTGAAGAACTCGCTGCTGAGCACGGTGGAGGCATGGCCCTACCGGCTGCTGAGCAAGGGCCAGAAGGTCTGTCTGCGTCGGGGCGGGCGGCCGGCGCTGTTCCCCGGGCGGCTCTGCCAGCGGGACCGGCTGAGGCGCTGCGGGGGGCAGCGGGGATCACCCCCGGGCAGCGCCTTCCTCCTGGCAGCGCCTCCATCCCCATCTCCTTCCCCAGGATCAGGTCAGCTACGAGGAGAGGGCGTGCGAGGGCGGGATGTTCGCGGCGGTGGAGCTGGTGGGGAAGCCGTTCGACGAAGCCTCGAAGGAAGGGGCAGTCAAGCTCCTGAAGTACGTCGGAGGAAGCAACGACAAGGGTGAGAGATGCTGCCTGCCCCGCGGGGCTTGTGGTTGGGGCTTGGTGAAAGCAGGATGGATGGAGGCAATGGCACTGCAGGCCCGCCTGGCTTGTGGCTCCCGTCACTGGGGGTCTTTGATGGGGATAGCCCCTCACTGGGAAAAGTAAACTTGCCACAGGTTGAGTCGTGCCCAGCCAACTCATGTTATGAGTCCACTTATAACCCGTCTATGTTTCAGGGTGAAATCTCAAAAATTATTTGTTTAAACAGGAATGAGTTACCTTGCAGCTGGGATAGCATGAGGACAGGCAGGCATGTATGTATCACAGCTCCCTGGGTGAGCAGTAGCTGATGAAATCCAGGGTATCTGGGACACTTCAGTTCTGTGATGTGCCCTTGTGAGCAGTGAAGTAACAGTTACGACCTTGATATTTTATCTGGCTATTTTTATTCATGAAAGAGTAATGAACAATGAGCTTCCTTTTTAATGGTATTTTGTAATGTTTTATGGCAGTGCTTCCAGGTGGTTGCTTCTAATTCTCGTTTTACTAAAGTGTGCACATTTTAACCATTCATAGCAGGAGAAGACCACAGAGTAGCTCTGAGAGATATACATGTTCTTGCACACCTTTCTCCAGCATCTAGTAGAGGGACTAGTGTAGTCTCCGTGGGAGTAGGAGGTGGATGCAGTGGGAAATGGCATTTGCAGCAACATGTTTTGGAAAGGTGATGATTGCTGTTGCTGTAGTAGAAAGGGTGCCTTCTATATAACATGTGACACAAACACAGGTATGACATCAAAGGGAGATAAATGAGAAAGATGGCTTGATCTCAACTGTTTTTGTGGATGCCTGATCCTGAGGTTGAGAGGTTCCCTACTCCTGCACGAAGAGTGAAGAAAAATGGTCTTCAGTGCCATGTGGTACCTCTTGGTGGTAATGAGTGGGAAAAAAGCGTGCTGTTCCTGGAGTGTGGACAGCATGGACAGTCCGTCTGAAAGCCGTAACAGCATTGAGTTTTGGGGCACTGGAAGTTGTAGGATGTCTGGAAGCATTTGGAAGGTTTTAAGAGAAAGCTCCTGTCCCCCACATTGGCTGTGGGCTCATGGCTAAGTGCAGATAGTATTAATTTAAATGCTGATGTAGATTTATATGTGCTGCTGGCCTGCCCTGGAGCTACAGACCCTGCCGTCTTACAGCTGATTTGTCAGAAGAACAAAGTGTCTCAGAGAACCACAAAAGCAGCACCATTAACAAAAAGCATTCCAGAGGTCACTTGGGACACTTATTTCCCAGGGTCCTGGTGTGGAGAGAGAGCTTGGCCCAAGCAGAAGCCTGATGATGGCTGTTCCGCTTCCCCAGAGGAGCCCACTCCTGACAAGGAGCTCGTATGAGGAGGATTCCAAAACTAAAATGAGCTTCTGTGAATTCCCTGTTAATTTTGTGAGTTCCTGAGAACCTAGACTTCTTTAGTAATGCCTGTGTGTCTGTTTCAGGGGTTGGAATGGGC
This sequence comes from Struthidea cinerea, assembly GCA_013397865.1. Taxonomy (NCBI): domain Eukaryota; kingdom Metazoa; phylum Chordata; class Aves; order Passeriformes; family Corcoracidae; genus Struthidea; species Struthidea cinerea. The sequence goes on from VZTI01002652.1 coordinate 5,594,401, forward strand.
ATGACTGCTCCTGTCTCCATCACTGCTTTTCCTGCTGAAGATGGCTCCTTTCAGCAGAAGGTGAAAGTCTCTCTGAGGATCCCGAGCCAGTTTCAAGCCAACCCACCTTGTCCTACTGATGAAAGCATTAAGATTGAAGAAAGAGAGGGGATGACCATTTATTCCACGTAAGGAATGCATCCTGGGGTGTCCAGTCCCAAGTGCTGGGGTCTTTAGGGTGCTCTGAAGAGCAGTGTTTCTTTTACCAGGTGACTTGCTGGACAAGGGGTGCATGTGGTAGAAGGAGATGGAGGCGTATGTCTAGACTGAAGACAGGCATTTTATGTCATTTCTTACCCTTGATCATGCTGCACTGATTTGGAATATGGATTTTTTTCCGCTGGGTAAACAAGTGTGGAGGCTAGCCCTGAAAGATACTGTGCCATTTCTATGATATGAATCTATTGTTTTTCCCACTTTCTGGGTTCCAGATTGTTCATAGTCATTAAGAATGTTCTTCGGTGTGGTTCACATCAAACTGTCAGCTGAAACCTCATTCGGATGGACTCATACCAGACCCCACCATGGAAACAAGCAGCCATTGCATTGCTTCAAATCACCTTAGAATGTCTTCAGCTGTTGACTGACAGCCAGGACTCACACTAGCATCACAATAGCAATAAGCTCTTCACCTTGCCTTTACCCCTTGGAGGTTCCCTGCCTACTTTCTTGAACTATTTTGGCTGACTCTTAACTAGCTTCTTTCTTGCCTCCGGCTGCTGCTTGGCCTTTGCTCTGGGCGTGGGCCACTTCTGCAGTATCAGCCTGTTTTGTCTCTAACGTTGGCCCTGAGGGAGGGTGGTGAGGTGCAGGCTGATGTGGAAACAGTTCCTGTTGGTGGGAGGTCGACATAGACCAGACCCATTTCAGCCCACCCCTTTTAAATAGCATCGTGTTCTGTAATTGCCAATTGTCTGTTCCTACCTCCCCTTTTTCTTGGGCTAGCTAGAGTTTGGCTTTCCTTTGTGACCTGGCTTCCAGCGGATGGTTGTTCACACCGCAGTGAATGTGGTTGTTGACAGCATTGGTGAGGACTATGGGCTGAGCTGACTTGGAGATAACCTTGTGTTTTAGAAAGTTGTTTCTCTGATGCGGTGTTGATTCACAGGGCAGGGCCATTCTGCTGGCTGACATACATGGGGCTGTTTGGGGGGATCCCTTTGGGGTCTGCCAATGGATGACTGCACCTTGGCTGTGTCACCCGTGAGACTTCATCTGTCACAGATGAAGTGTGCTAGTTCACAACGAGCAGTGCATGCATGAGTGCGTGTTGGCAGGACCTGGATCAAAATGCGTGTCTAAATATACTGTGGCTATATATTGTTCTCTCTCTCTTCCTTTCTGTGCTTTGCCAGGACTGCTCAACACCTCTCTGGTTTCTTTGCAGGCAGTTTGGTGGCTATGCCAAAGAGGCAGATTACGTGAGCTATGCTGCCAAGCTGAAGGCTGCTCTGGGGAATGATGCTGCATACCGCAAGGATTTCTACTTGTGCAATGGTTATGACCCCCCTATGAAGCCTTACGGACGCCGCAATGAGGTCTGGTTTGTGAAGGAGTGAACATTTGGCTCCCCGTGGTGCTGCCTCGCACTGATAACCTCCCCATTCTATGTCCCTGTCCTCTTTAAAATAAACTAATAATTCAGCAGAGGCAAAAAACTATCATCTGCCTTTCTCCATGCCTGTGCCTTAGTCTTTTATGGGCCATAAAAGTCGTCTTAGAAGAACACTTGCTGACCCTCCTGACAGTCCTGCTCCTTCGTTCCAGACCAGGTCCTCAGCCACATAGACTCTCTTGATCTCTCCGTGGCTTGTTTTTATCTCCTTTGTGCTTCCAGAGTTCAGTGCTGAGAAAGCCGAAAGTACTTAATTGACTGGTGCCTGACAGGAGTCACGTCCAAGTGGAGGCAGACGGTTAGTCTCAGCTGAGCTGGGCAGGGGAACATGTCAAAAGTGCACTCAGTGACTTTTTTATCTGCTTCAGTTTGCCGCAGCTGTAAAATACTGCTTTTATCTTTGCCATTCCACAAACAGTCTAAAGGGACACGGGCATTGCTGCCAACACAGCATAGTGAAAATAAGCATCCTTTGCATTAATTCAGAGTGTGCAGAAAATCCATGCTTCTGTCATCTGAGAAATGTCATTTAGAGAAAGATCCAGGTTCTGTTTGCAGCTTTCTTCTGTTTGAGGAGAGATGTTTTGGCATGTTCTATGTCTTGATCTCAGCTAGCAGCTGGACAATGTGACCTGGAGACCTCAAGATCATTTCCTCACCTTCCTATTGCTTTTGTGCAACATTTCTTTTAAAACTAGCCTGTACAAGGGCCAAAGCAGAAACGTGTGTGGTTATCTAATTGAATTAGAGAAATGCAAGGCTGGGAAGAAGGCAGATGCTTATTACTTGTGATCTGAGGGTGCATTTGAAGAAGGGTGAACATACAGTGCAACTGCCATGGGTGCCAATCTAAAAAACTTCTTAAGAGCTGTCAGTTTTTGAAGGGCTACTCAGACCAGCTGTTTTCTTTAGAGGAGGAAAAGGAAAACATGCGTGTTCTGGAAAACAGGGACTTGGGTCAAATATTGAGTAGCCTTTCGGAAACTTCAAATACAGTAGCAAGTGTGGGTCATGTTTCAGGAAGAATGGCAATGTTGAAATGTCAGGCATCAAGCCAGCATTTTGGCTGGCTCTGCCAGGGAGACAGCAGAATGCCCACGGTGGGAACACTCACCCACCATGCTACTGTGGGTGCCTGTATAATTCGTTACCTGCACTGAAAGAGGTGTGATGCTCTGGTGGTGAAGTGCCCCATAGTCAGGTGCTTTCCAAAAGCCATTTTCCCCCGGAGCTGAAAGAGGCATTTGTCAGATGGCATCTTGGCTTCTGGCTGGTCCAGCTGTTGCACGTGCCTGCTTTCTGAGAACAAATCTCAGCAGTAAAAGCAGAAAACCTGAGGTTTTGATGTGCTTTCCTTTTCTCTCTTGCTGAGCCATGTAAGAGCTTTGCTGTGGACTTCACGAGAGTTTCAGTCACACGTGTGCAAGAGCAGCGAGTTCAGGATGGGTAAAAAGAGCAGATATCATTTAATTAAGCAAAAAGCAAACAACAACAACAAGGGAGAGCTACTGGCTGTGGTTAGTGATTGCAGTGCAGGGGAGGAAGAATCAAAAGAGAAATCAAGACAAACAAAGAATTAGGCTTTTGAAGGAATTTTTGAAGCAGCAAATGCCCTATTAAGCTTGTACCTGAGTCCAAAGGGACCGTTCATGTCCCAGATTTTTTTAACCTGTGTGGGTGAGGAATGGAGGAGCACAGTGTTGTCCAGTTTATGCCTTCCCAGGTTCTTTTTGGAACTTTTTGATACAGTCTGGCGACCTGTGGTGAATGTCCTTCAATGATCAAAACCTCGAAATTTCTCAAAATTTATCTTGTGAAATCTCAGGTGTTAGGGATGCCAATAATAAAGCTGGTATATACAGAGCTGCACATCTCAGCAGCACGGCGGGGTTCTTTTATAAAATGCATACACTCTGAACAGAGAGTGAGAGCTTCAGACCCAACAGTGAGAGCAAACATCTGTAGGCTCTGCCTGTGCAGCCCTGCTACTGGCCTTTTGCATCAGGCAGGCAGGATAGAATTTCATAAACATTGTTAAATGATGCCAAAGCCTTACGCAAACTGAATGGCCTTTCTGTACACACAAAGATGCCAGGGGTTTGTCTGCATTTTCTACAGTTTTGAAATTAAAAAAAAAATATTGTGATTTACAACTTCTGTGCTGATCACTGACTTTGTGAGCTCAGTGGGAGTTGTTGATTTGCTAGACTGTAGGTTGCCAGTTTGTGTTTGGGGTACTAAACATGTCACAGCATTTATAAATAGTCATAATGCTTTTTCCAATAAATCTCTATTTTAGGTATCCTGGTGTGGCCCTGCATGATCTGACTGTGAGAAGATGGGAGCTGATGGAGTAGTCTCCGTCATTTGTTCCAGCCATTGAGAGGCTTTGAGCAATGTATTTGTGTTAGTGTAGAAACAAGGGGCCTGCTCACCTGAGGAAGATTACACGTTCCTGTGGCTGGGGTTCACAGGCAGTGAACACATGAATGTTCAGGCAAATACTCATGACTGATTTTCAACATGATGTATGATCCAGAAATGTTAGACATTTTGTCCCATTGAGGTCGATGCAGCTTGGTGCCCTGTCCCTGTGATGGACAGTAGTGGACACCTGAGACAAGATTACAGGAACAGTGCAACTGTGGGCTCAGACCTTCTCTAAATATTTCCCTGTCTCTAGTACAATGTCGCTCAGGGATTTTTGTTATTGTGCTTGGTGGACCCAGGTAGATTTTATCCCATGCATTTGTCAGGATGCTTTCTAAAATAAGGTGAAGTTACTATCCATGGCATCCTTTTGTCCTTCCTTGGTTATGGAAGGGTAGAAATACTCTTTGTCTCAGGGTTTCCAGCAGGCTGTCTCTCCGCTCCTTAGGCAGCTGGGTCAGTCAGCTTTTTGATACGCCTCCGTCACTGCAAGTGAATGTTTGTTTGGACAGCCAGAGTTGCTGTTGACACTGGAGGATTTCCAGCCACCTCTTTGTGCTGGGGCCAGAAGTCAGAGGTGCGTTCTGGATTTTGACCCAAGGCCAGCATGGGTTACACAGACACCGCGTTACACACAATTGACTCCCGAACTGATGTTAAAACAAACACAAATTTTTCTCCATCCGCTGCAGTATTTGTTCTCTGTGAGATTAGAGTGCAGCAGATTGCCTAGAGAACTCCTTGCTTCTCTTCTGTGCATGTGCAATGTCCTTTTCTGTCTCAAGTGAATGCTGAAATGGAGAGATTTTGGTGCTCTTCAGTTGTTCGACAGGGCATCATGATGTTGCCTGTTCTGTGTTGATTTGAGAAGGCAGCACAGGGGAAACTGAAAGGTGGATGTTTCTCCTTGCTAAGGCCCCTCAGCGCTGCCGGAGTTCGCCTTGCTGGGTTGTTGGGACGTGGTGGGTTTGTGCATCAGAGACTGCCTTGCTGCCCGTGGCCCCTTCCCCATCACCTCACTGTCAGTGCAGTGGAACAGCTGCACTGCTGCCCGTGCTTCCTGCTGGGCTGGACAGGCTCAGCAGGGGAGTGGCCTTGGGAGTTATCTCTGCCTTCCAGCGACAGGAGTGCCCTTGCTGCTTATTAGGAGCTGGGCAGGTCCCTCCCAGTGCTATGCAAAGCAGTGGTATGATGGCCATAGGACTGGCCACGGCAAGGGCTACGTTTAAACAGAGCCAAATTTAAAAGCATAATTATACACATGCCATGTAGATTTAGCTGTGTTGGATATACAATCTTCCTAAGCTACTCCACTTGTTAGTAAGGAATTTTTCTGCTGGTATTAACGGTGGCAAACCATATCTATTTCTATATATGTCCGTGCATATGGGTATAAATTTATGTATTTGTAGTGAGTATGTAGACCAGCTACTGTGATGGATTGTTTGGCTTCTGTAGTCACTGAATAACTCACTAGAGTGAATGCAGCCACAGGGTGAACTTTTGCAGACTGAAGTTTTAAGACTGCTAGAATGAGAGCTTTGTTAGCTTCAGAAAGAAATACTTTGTTTTGTAGACACATGCCTAAATATATCTAACACTGCATTAAGAAGACGACAGCCTTTATAAAAGAGCTAATTGGTTAAGTTGTCCATGTACATCTTGCCAGCCTTATAATACTCCAGTCACTTTGAGGGGATGGGTGATTTATGGTGAATGAGGAAGTAACATCATTATTTCCCCATTTTCATCAATCCCCGTGGCAAAGAGTGTGTGAGCAGCTATTGTGCTTATGGTCGCAAATTTTCAGTTTTGCAGTGCTGCCCCAAGGCGACGGGTCAGAGGAGGAAGATTGTGGCTCCTAGCTCACGTCGTCCCTCCCTATTGTAGTTACAGCAATACCTCTTTTAGAACAGCACTCTGAGCAGCAGCTCTCTTTCTTCTGTGACAGCATTTCAGCCACACTGAGCTAAAAAGAAATGCATCTCTTTTAACAGGACCATAAGTAGCTTTGGATGTATAACGCCTCTATAAAACTGCTTGGCAACATGATTTATTAGAGCGGGATCAGTGGTAAAAGTGACTTCTCTGACAGTAATGGATGAAACACTTCCAGCGTAGCTACTCTGTCTCTGCTTGGTGCCTATGCCAACAGCAGGCTGGTTTTGTCAGCTCATTCATAATCTCTGCTTTGCTCTCAGCAGAATCCGTTGCACAAGACAGGTTTCAGCCATGGCAGATGCTTTTTTTCTAGTCTTCTGTGGGAGCTGCTGGAGAAGATGGGTCAGTGCAAATACTGCTTGATTCCTGAGAATCTGTCTGCTTCATTCTACATCCAGACCCCATACCTAGGTGAGGGTTGGGTGCATGCCGCTCCCATACCCCTCACTGCTGCCCACACCCATGAAGAGAAATTTGAGTGGCTGGGGTAGAAGGAGCTGCACAGTTCTTAGACTGTGAGGTCTGACTGATCATCAGGGTTCCAGGGAAATCTGAGACATATGTTCTGTGCAGTGCCTGTGAGAAAATTGGGTTGAGGAGCCTAAGGTGCAGATTTTTAAAGGTACCAGTGGAAGTGAAAGATCCCAGAAACCACATCCTGAAATACACCATGTGCTGCAGCACCCTGATCTGCATTGTGACTTGAGTGACCTTGGGTGCGCAATGTGACACTGGCAGTGTGACCTGACTGTGGGGCTCCTTGTGGTGGGACAGCAGAGTCCAGCCTGTGCCATGTGGGCGGCTGCGCCACCCACCCCGCCCGTGCCTGGACTTGGAAGCTCGGTGGGTTCTAAGAGACGTTCATGTTTGGGATTTGTCTTCTTCAGCACATGAAAACAGAGAAGGATTGCCATGGCAACTGTTCTCCCTTGAGTGTTTTTCCAGTGTTTTCCAATCTTACTCACTTCTTCTTATATCCCTAGTGTTTAATTTAAGTCCTTTCCTAACTGGAGTCCAAAGAAGCAATTGAAGTGAATTCTCTGATTAGAAAAAAAGTTCGGACACCTTCCCACACAACTGATGAAGTACAAGATCAACAGAATTGAATGTTGCTGTGAGTAAGAGGAGATCTGAAATTTGGAATGCATTGTACCCAGATAAAGGAAACAAATGAAGCCTTTTACTTGAAGCAAAGCATTGAAATAAAAGGTAGTGTACAGCATGACAATTTTGGGCACTCCCCTGCTGGTAGATCTTTCTAGCTGTTTAATCACTAATTGTAGACCTTCGCAATCTTCTTTATGACTCAGCTTTGTGAAGAAGCATCTTTCCAAATCAACATGTGCTGGCTCACTGGAGTACCTTTCATGAGCTGTAGTATTATTTAGTCAGGGCACTTTCGAGGGGATGGTTACTTCAGTGGTGTTTCTTTGGGGTAATTACCATGCCTCTCATTTGCCAGTACCTTGCTTCCACTTTGTGTGTGTTTTGGCAGGGATAGAGTTAATTTTCTTCATAGTAGCTGGTGTGGGGTTGTGTTTCAGATTTATGCTGAAAACAGCGTTGATAATACGAGGATGTTTTTGCGATTGCTGAGCAGTGCTTACACAGAGCCAAGGCCTTCTCTGCTTCTTGTTGCACATAGGTCAGGGGTGCACAAGAAGCTGGGAGGGGAGACAGCTGGGACAGCTGACCCCAGCTGATATTCCATTCCACATGGTGCCACACAGCATTTAAAGTGGGGGGAAGAACAGAAGGGGGATGTTCAGAGTGATGTCATTTTTCTTGCCAAGGAACCGTTCCCTGTGATGGAGCCCTGGTGTCCTGGAGATGGCTGAAACTCCTACCTGCACATGGCAAGTGGTGAATTAATTCCTTTGTTTGCTTTGTCTGCATACGTGGCTTTTGCTTTATCTATTCAACTGTCTCTATCTCAACCCACAAGTTTTCTCACTTTAATTCTTCTGCTTCTCTTCCCCATCCCACCAGGGTGGGTGAGTCAGCGAGCAGCCGTGTGATGCTTCATTGCTGGCTGGTGTTAAACCATGACACACCTGCACGCCGATACCTACGTGTGGGAAACCCAGGCTGGAGGGGAAGAAGAACTCCTGTGAAGGTGTAGGAAGGAGAAGGTTGATGCCTTGGTTGTGCTGTCTCGGGGGAGGGCGGTGTGAGGGTGGGTTGGCTGAACGCAGTGTCTTCGGTGCCCCGTGCCTCCCGCGCTGGCCCTTTGCCCTGGTGGATGTCGGCAGGGAGACTGACGAGCCCCTTTCAGTAGGGCTTATGCCGTGATGGCTGCAGCACAGTTAATCACAGAAGAGGAACCGGAGATTCCTCCCAGCTTCTCCAGCCCTGCCTTGAGACAGACTATGTCTCCTCCCTACGGCAGGGCCCAGGGAACAAAGATCTCCCTGGAAATTCCCTGCCTGACTCTCCTCCCTCTGTGTTGCCATCTGCTTTGCACAAGACTCTGGTATACGCCTTTGTGGAAAGCAATGCTCTTCCTCTGAGGACATCTTTGGCACTGCTTCCCTGGAGGGGCAAAATCCTGAGGCACAAAGTGCAGCTGAGACTGTTCTGAGCACTCCTCCCTGTCCCAAGGCAGGGAGGGAAACAGAAATGACAATTTTATGATTTTATGAGATACTGTGTGTCTTGGGAACCTGTTCTAAAACACCCTCCAGTTGGAAACCTGCCCAGCTGATTTCAAAATGATGAAAGCAGTCTTGCAGGTTTTGATCCAAATGGGGTAACAGGGCTTGGAACAAATAGAGATGGAAAAAATGGGTGCAGCTTCGAGCACACAGGGTGCCCAGGTGTGGTTTTGTTCCTCCCAGGTTTGTTGATCTGCCCATGTGTTGACCCCTCTGTAGCTTCATGCCACACCTCTCCCATCTCACTGAGCATGGCAATGGCACTGCTCACATGTGGGGTATGCAGTGCCCTGTTCCTCACTTTGCCTCTCAGGTGTAGGCATGGTTTGTATCAGCTTCCAAATGGCTGCACAGGACATCTCTCTGAATCTGGGAATGAAGGCCAGGTCTTGAGCCAGGGGAGTCATTTGGCTGGAGACAGCTCTCCACAGAGCTGGTTTGTTAACGGGCAACAGGAGTTCATTTATTTTTCGTCGTGATTATGCTATTTCTGAATAAGAGAGAAAAATGAGAGTTTATTTCTGAAGCGTATGATTTAGTTTCTGGCCTTTAAAAAGTTGTTTATTTTGAATGGAAGCCCAGAATGCACATAATGTAGCAAAAAATTGCAGATACAGACAGGGATTTTTGTTTCACCTTTCAAGTTACTCCCACTCCTGGTGCTAGGACAGTAGCATTTGAAAAGGCTCTGAATGTTTTCCCTTTCCTTGGAAAGAAACACACGAAAATAACAATCCTGAAGCAATACTGGAGGCACCTGCTTCCAGATAACTCTGCTGAAAGCAGCAAGGTACAACCAGGCACACCAGGGAGATGAGGAAAATGTCCTGGGAACTGCCACCCGCACAGTTTCCCTGTGACTGCAGTTCCTGCTCCGGGGAGGTGTAGCAAGGGGATGAATACGAGCTCCCCAGACAGTTGTGATGTGAAGGTAAGCACAATTGTTTTCTGAAATGTTTGATCCCATAATCCACAAATCCGTTTATCATAAAGAGCCTTTCAAACTGTTGTAACAAACTCTTCTGGACTGAATCCAGCTCCTGAATTATGAGAAGCTAAAAATGGTGTCTATTCCCATGGCTATAGACAGAGAGATGCTACTCAGCAACAAATGCACCACCAAGTGCCTTAAAAATAGCCCCTGTGGAATTATTCAGTGTTTGGGACTTGTCATATCATAGGGGTAAAAATGGATTCATTTTGGCACAAAATATGCATAATATGTATCCACAGCTTTATAAATAGCATTTATAAAATTATGTGTATAATTTTATCTTAAATTGGTGCTGAGCAAAGAGACAAAACAATCAACAAGAACTTAACACAAGTTTTGTTCTTAGATAATTGTAAGACTTTTCTCTTAGAAATACAGGTGTCAAGAGACCTTCCTCTCTTCTCCTCTCCCTCCTTTCTTTCTTTAAGACAGCTTTAGGGAAAAATCTTGAAGTTACTGCCATTATGCCTTATGGCAAACGTGACAGCTATAAGCCAAAGAAGAAGCCTGGCCCAAAGTTGTCAGCCCACACAAATTAATTCCATGGCTTTAGCTATTCTGTAGGAGAGGGGTTTTCAAATGCAGGCCTTTATAGCTCTTGGGGATCCAGGTTTTGCAAGTGGAGTCACAAATTTGGTAGAAATTCAGTTGGTGAGGTGGTGCTCTGAGACATACCTGGGTCAATAGCTGGAACATAACTGGAATTGACTCTTAAACGAGCATTTGGGGACCATGCTCTTTGTCTTCCCCTCCTGTTATTCTGCTTCCTTTCATCTCACTTGCCCTTGCAGTACTCATGCAGGGCATTGGTACTGGTGGGTGGGGAGGATATGGTATCCTTGGAGGCTCCTGGGCATCTTTCCTTTTCCACTTACAGGCTCTGCTGAAAGGGAGCAGGTACAAATATGAAGGCTTTGCTGCTGCCCTGCTCCAGGCTTTCCTGTCCACCCTCTACCCTGTAGAGCCTGGCTGCAGGCTGAGGGTCCTTCTTACCTCGAAAGGTGCTCAGTCACAATCTGCAGCAGCCTAAGCCCTAGGAAGGGGTGAAAGATAGGGCTGGGAAACCAATATCCTGGGAAAGTAATATCCTGGGAGAACATTTTGCAAAATTGGATCAATAATGTAGCAGAACAAAATGTGAGGCCTTATAGGCATGGACAACAATTTTGTTAGCGAACTAGTTTTGTTCACTCACGCTTGCTCACCTGCACTCAGGTGCAGGTGGATGCCAGCATCCAGGTGGTGGTTTACTCTGGGTCAGATTGCCACAGCCACCACTGGTAGTCCTGAGTGGGGACTGACCACCAGAGGAGTGACCCATGGCCTGCCAGGAAGCGCAGGGTGGAGAGCTGGACTTGTGTGCAGGAGGATACAACGTCACCCCTATACAACGTCACCCCTATACAACGTCACCCCTATACAACGTCATGCCTCGGAGCTGCGTTTGTGAAGTCTCAGGATATAATGTATGAGCAGACTTGGTTGTCCTGTCCTGATCAGGGGGGATGAGGTAGATTAAAAGTGGGATTTGGCAACTGAGAGAAGAGAATAAAACGGGCTTCCCAGAACAGTGCAATGGTATAAGACAGCAACTTCACCAAAATGCTGAGATCCTTCAAATTGTAATGCTTTTCCTTAGAAATCAGCATTTGAAAACCTTTTTTAATGAAATGCATAATTTTTTATTTGAAAAAAACTCTTAGAATAGTACATTTTTAATAAGGTTGTGGTTTTTTCCATGTGATTTCACGAAAGTCAGTAATATTTTCTGGGGAAAATTACATCCCTCTTACCATTTTACTGAAATTATTAAATGGTTTCTAGGGCAACTTACCAATAGCATTAGGGTTCACTTTTCTGTTTCTTGAGGGGTCAGGGAGGTCTTCATCAGAGAAATCAAGCGATAGACAAAAATGTCAGAACTGTGCTTTGATGTTTTCCCACCTCTTGCTGAAGCAAAAAATATTGCCTGTTAATGTGATGAAAAGGAGTGAGGCTAGCTGGAGATTTATGCCCTCCTGGAGACATGGTGTGTCAGCTCTCCTCCAAGTTCTCTCATGCTATTTCCATGGCAACTCCATATAATGATAACTCCCACAGATTTTCTCCTTTTATCTGTTATTTTGGTCCCAGATAGTGATGGAGATGAAGCATACATTTCTTTCACACCATTTGATGCCCATCGACAACCAAAGTAAATAATGTCCTCATTCTTCAGGTCTTTAGAAAGCACAGTTCGTTCACAGTGCTTTCAGGAATTCACCTGCAGAGCTGGACGGAGCTGAGACAGGAAAAGCAGTGCTACAGATGCTCAGAGGAAGCTGCAAAGGATGAGTGCTCACTGTCAGCACAACGTGACAGGATTGCATTCCGCTCCTGCTCTTCTCCTCCCCTCGGCCGGGGTAACAGATGGACACTAAGGAGGAGGCCGTGGTGTAATGGGAGGATGGATGGTTTGGGTGCAGGGAGCTGCATCTCAGCTGTCCTGCCCAGGGAGACAGGAGGTCAATCTGCCTGACAGGGAGATGCTCCCATTCCCCCTGCTGTCTGTCCATGATTGCAAATCTAGTCCAGCTCATGAGACAAGGATCGTGAGTTTCAGCCAGGCGTAGCTGCAGCCAGAGAAACCCTTGACCAAGTGCTGCTAACCCGTGACTTCCTCCCTCTTATGAAATCTCTGCAGCAAGATGCTGCTGGATGATTTTGCACAGCAGAAGTGGCAGGCATGCAGCTTGTTCCTGGAAACTGCACTTACTTCATCTAGCTGGTAGGGCAGGACAGGCCAAATATTACTGCTGGAGTGGAGGGTCCACAGAGATCCTGGAGTCCAGCTGCCAGTGTGGGCTGCACTGAGCTTCTGTGCTTGGTTTGCAATTCAGTCAGTGACAGGGAGGACGGGACAGTCTGAATGTGAAGACCTATCCCAAGCATCCCCTTACTTCATGCCCTGAGAGCATCCAGATGTTTTGACCCTCCTCATTTCCTCCTACAGAGGCTTCCATTTAAGCAGATGAGCAGCGCTAGGTGAGAGGGCATCCTCCTGCAGGAAGGCATCTTAAACCTTATCCTTGGTAATAGTGTCCCTTCTGAGTCAGGCTGCTGCTCAGAAGAGCTGTCCTACCTGTTTGGTACCCTCTGTCCTGTAAACCAGATGTTGGTGGGAGCTTTGCTGGGGCTCAGGCTGTTCTAATAGATGGAGAGGCTACTTATGCAAGAAGTTATTCAGCTCTCTGCATGCAGAGAGGTTTGCAAGGATGGGAGCAAGGATGTCAAGGATCAATGCTCATCTGCTGTGAGAGTGGTCACAACGACTGCATGGAGCAGTGGAAAAGACAGCACTGCACCCGCAGGGACCACATCTGATTTCTGTAGTCCTTTGGGATTTGTGCTGCGCACTACCCTGCACGGTCAGTTAAGAGGGGACACAAAATCTCCCTGCTCGGCTTCCCACCAATCCACTGAGTCCCTCTTACTTCCACCCTCAAAGAAATTGGGGCAGTTTCAGCTCTGAGATCTTTTGCTGCTTAGCTTCGCCTCACGGATACACAATGACGAGAGTTATTCCTCAGGAAATTGGAAAAGGAGCCAGAAACTCCATGCTGTGATTAGCCCCTGCTCCCAGGTTAAACAATGTGCTTTCTGGTTTGGACTGGTGTCCATCACTGCCCAGGTAACCGTGAGCCACTGGCTCAGCTGTGGACCCAGCCTGCTGGTGTGTGAGATGATGTGTGTTGCAGAAGCTGCTGCTTGTCAGCCTCCAGCCCCCTTGCAGTCGCCTCTGAGTTAAGGCAGAGTGCTGCAGACGTGGGATTATCCAGAAATCACCTCCATTACAGGGAGAGGAAGGAGGGCACAGTATCATAGAGTCATATAGGTTGGAAAAGACCTCCAAAATCATCAAGTCCAACCTTTGACTGAACGCCACCATGCCCACTAAACCATATCATGAAATTCCATCTCTACTTGTTTTTTGAACACTTCCAGGCATGGTGATTCCACCACTTCCTGTAGTTTGAGTCCTTGCCTGGAAGCAGCCCAGGTTTGACTCTCTTTTCTGAATGACACAGAGCAATTCACCTGGGTGTGTGGGTGAGCAATCACCGAGGCATGGTGAAAATTTGACCTTGACCTTCTGCCCTGAATGTAGGAAGTATCATTTCCTCATTGTGCTAGCATGATGGAAGGGTAAGCATGTGGAAGACCTCCTGAAGGACTCTCAGCAACTCAAAAGACACATCAAAAACAAAACAGCAGAATTTCTGAATAGCAGATCTAAGGTCACCAATGCAAATTGGTGACCAGCACCTTGTCCACATGTATTGTGATGATCCCATCAAACACAAACGATTCCCCATTCCCCAGAGTAGGACTGGGGTTGAGACAGTGGGGTTAAACACAGTAACAAACCTCTGTTAAGAGGGAGGCCACAAAGACATGTTTCTAAAATCCTTATATGTTTCCAAGTCCATGGGGTTTTTTTATATCTTAGGATTATGCTAAGACACATATACCCATAAAAATGATTCCTTACGTCCTTTGACCTATAGATGTCTCTAAGGTGAGAATTAAAGGCAAAGAAACTTTTTGCCGTTGATTGTACCTGCAAGAATTTAACTTCTTTTCCCAATATTCTCACTTCAAATGTATCATCATGCTTCTATTAATTTCAATGTGAGCATTGTATGCACAGTTGGAGGCAGAACATGCCCCTAAAGCTGACTACATTTGAAGAGTGCACTGTGAAAGAGAAATCAGGCGAGACACTAGCAAGGGTTTCATCTCTGGGGTGCTGTAAAGGAGCATGCAGCTTCTTTCAGTGTTTCCTTGTTCCTTCCATAAAGTTGATTCCACTTTTAGAGAGTACTGCCAGACAATAAAGACAAATGATATTCAAAAAAAGGCAAAACTCGTAATGCAACTTGCAGAGAGAGGACTTTTCCCTCCTCCCACCGCCCTTGTCCCAGGATTTGAAAAAAACCACTTGTAGCTAGAACCAGGGCTAGACACCTTGGTAAATCTGGCTTTAGAGCTCCTGCTGTCAGATGAAAAATGTGATCACCACCAAGAAACCAAGCACTGATCTGGTGCGAACTCACTCGAACGCTTTGAACAGCTTAAAAATTTTTCATGGTGTACCTTCGTGCGTTCTGGGTAACTCGGCCGGAACGGCACCGTGTGTTCGCGGTGGATGCAGATACCGCAGTGCCCCCGCCTGGCTACTGAAGATCCTGTGTCGCGGTGAAACAGAGACGGTTCCAGATTTCCTGTCCTCACACGGGACCGGTTTTTGTTCGGCTTTCAGAGAGTTCACTAAAGTACAGCGGGCAGTAGAGCCGAGGTCCTCCTAGGACAAGAGCAGGGTAGCAGAGAGGGTGACAGTGGCACTGCGATGCTGCAAGAACTGAGTCGACAGCTCTCAGGTCATTTGAAGCAGTCCTTCCATCAGCCTGTGCTCTGGAGAACTGAGCATACCTTGGCTCGGCACACACATCCTTGCATCAGTGACTCCATCTGCTTGTGAGGTGACTTGTGCTTAAGAACTGGGCATTTAATCTTGGCCCTGACGATATCTCACACAAATCATTTGCTGATTTTAACCCAAAAGTCAGGGTGTAACAAAGGAGAAGCACAACCAAGTCTCAATACACAGTAGTGATGGTGGTGATGGGTGAGGAGGAGAGAGGACAAAGACCTGATACTTCTTTGTGTAATAAATTTGTCCTGTCCACATCGCTGCCAGATACCACAGGCTTTGACACGGGGGATCTCCTGCCTTTCTGACTGGCATAGTCCCACCTAGGCAAGCCCAGAAGCTGGTGGCCTCCCTCTGGGAGGCTGGACAGAATGGGGAGCAGAGCTGGTGAGCCATACTTTGCCTCGACAGTCAGTCTGCCAGAAGCATGTCCTCTTGCTGCCCACCCCAGCAATTGCCCACCTCTCGCAGCCTTGTGAAGCACCAGGAATCTGCAGTGCAAGGTCTGGGGGCTGACTGATGTTCCTTGACCACAGACACCTCCCCAAAGATGGGCAGCAGCCTCTCCAGGCAGCCATTTCTCTCCAGCAGCTTAAGTGCAGAGAGTCAGGAGGAGGCTAGTTGAAATCAAACTAAACTGTGCCTAAAATAAAATTAGCTCAGAGACAAGGTCTTTGTGCTGCTGTATAAAACAAGCAAGACATCACAGTGGAAAAGCTTTCTTTTTTTTCAGCTGGAAAGTTACAGTTGCTTGGGTTTGGGGTTGGTTTTTTGGTTTTTGTTTTTCTGGTTTTTTTTTTAAATTATTGGAACATGCTGAGTCAAAGAAATCATTTCGTGGCGGCAAAACTGCAAATTTTACCAAAGTTCAATGTAAGGCTATGAAATAACATTATTACTTTTATTATTATTGCTATTATTATTATTATTATTGTTATTATTGTTATTTTTATTGTTGTTGTTTTTATTTAGAAGAGTTTGAATAGCAGAGCCGTGACGAGATGCGGGTTTTTCCCGGGGCGGGGGGGCTTCAGTCGGAGCCGAGCGCGTTTCCCCGCGCAGGATCGGCCCCTCCCGNCAGCCGCCCGCGGGCTTCCGACCCTGCCGCCGGCTCCTCTCCTCGCACCGACCCTCCTGGCGCTGCCTCCGCTTCCTTTGAGGAACCAGAAACACAAACCCAGCCTCCTCCCTGTTTGCGAGGCTGTTGCTTTCAATTCTGCAAGAGTCAGCGCGGTGGGACGTGGCCCACTGCTCCGGAGAACACCGTGGGTCCCAGGTGGGTGCTGGAGTCATCCTTGGACCCTGCGTGCCTCATTCATTTCTCCCTTGGCACCAGTCTCGGGTGGCTGGGTTAGGGGCTGAGGACGTGGCAAACAGCCGGTGAGAGAGGGCGGTTCAGCACGGCTAAAAACAGAGTGCCTGCAGAAACAGCCTGCTTTTTGGATTATAGGGGCATCCTGGGATGACCAAGTGACACTGAGCAGCACCTCGGTGCCTAACTTCTGAGATTGAAACGTGTTTGTTCAGTCTGGCAAAACCAGTAAAGAGATGATTCGCAGGAAAACGTAGTTTCTTACAGCACTGAGCAAGGAGCGGTACCAGAGCCCAGGATGCTACTGAGGTCCCTTTCTGTCCATGATTAGAGATCTCAGCATTTGATCCTCACTACAGACTGTTTTGAGAGAGAAACCGCAGACAGCGACATATGTTGGAGACACAGCATTCTATTTCAGCTCTTGACTAATTAGTTAGAGAAGAAGATGCCCATTTTGTAAGCCACAGCCTTTGCTTTCTCCTCAAATGCACCTGTTATCAGTTTGATGGGAGAAATCGCTCAGGCAGACCGAGCCCTGGCTGTCTCTGGAGATAGATACAGGTAAAATCAGGCTGGTCAGACAGGAGGGCAGCTCCTGCTCCATGTCTGGCACCTCAGAAAGTCTTTTGCAGAAAATGGCACTCACATCTAGCAGAGTGCTTCATCACCATAGCAAAAGCAAAGCAAACACCAGTTTCCCTAGAAACTGCATGTGGCAGGGCGTGTTGACTTTAAGGGAGGGAAAGAATCCTTAATAGGAAAGTATTGGGTGCAGAAGGGTGAGTGTGCTGCAGATAGGGAGAGGGGACAAGACAGGTCTCAGGCCCACAGGGACCAAGATGGCTGGAGTGGGGCAGGGACCCCCAGCAGAGACTCTCATGCCACTGTCCCTCACTACTCAGTGCAGCGGCAGAGACTGCCTTGGGGCAGAGGCAGCTGAGTCCCCCTGGCTGGGTGCCCCAGAGCTCCACTGAGTGCAGCTGCTCACCAACAGCTCACCAACCCCAGCCTGGGTGCAGTGACACAGACCAGGTGGTACGCAAGGGCTGGGCTTGCTGCCGCTGAGGCACACCTCCACTTTGCATTCAGAGCCCCAGAAAGAAGGCAAATTTGAGCAGGTGCTCTTGGGTTTCCTTCTCCAGGGCTTCCTCCTAGGAGAGGCAGCTGCCACTGCAGCCCTCAGCTGAGTGGCCTTGGATGCTACTTCTGGCTCCTGTCAGAAACCACCTTCCTGAGAGAAGCTCAGGACGCTTCAGTCCCTTCTATTTATAACCACACAAGCTCCTCCAGGGCAAAGGGAGTAACTGGTGCTGGGGAAAATGAATCTGAAGAAGGCATTGTCCAGAGATGCACACTTATGGCAGTGTACACCAACCACATACCAGGCTGTTTGAGTAAGGGTGAAGTCAGCAAGGTGAGGGAAGTGGTTATTTCCTTTTACTTAGTGCTCGGGAGGTTCTGTCTGGAGTGCTGTGTCCAGTTTGGGTCTCTCACTGCTACAGAGCTTGATCAAGGGGAACAAGTCTGGCAGGAGAGCCATTAAGACCACTGGGAGCTGCTTGGACCATGTCACCAGGGGGGAGACTGAGGGACTTGCTCAGTCGTCAGAAGAAAAGCTAAGGGGGATCCAGGTGCTCTTGTCTATTAACTAAATGGATGCTATAGAAAAGATGGGACCAGACTTCTCTTAGAGGTGCACAGTGAAAAGTCAAAGGATGACAGAGAAGTTGCAAGCAGGGAAATTCTGATTAGACACAGGTTTAAAAAAAATCCCAGTGAGCACAGTGAGACACCAGAACACGGACCCCGAAAAGCTGTGTGATCTCTGCCTCTGGAGACATTCAAAGCTTACCTCAAACTGGTCTAACTTGGAGGTGAGCCTTGTTCAGGGCAGAAGCTGGACTGGACCTCTCCAGAAGTCCCATCTGACCAAAACCTTTGAGTAATTCTGAAGCACTGCTAAACCTACTAAAATGTAGGAAAGAGCTGGAAACAAGGAAGAACTCTGTGGCATCTGAGAACCACCAGCTCCCTGCATATTTGTGTGAGCTTACATTTTAAAGGGAGCTTGGGGCAGAATAGAGCAAGAGGCATCCCATGTGTTACCCACACATGACTTTCACACTGGCAGCTTTTAGATCTCATGTTTGTCTTTAAGAAGCTGCAGAATCAGTCCCTCCCTGGGGAGAGTGTGTGTGTGTGTAGGAGCAGAGCATAAGTGGAAATGTAGGGCAAGCTGAATGCTGTCTCTTGCTCCTGAGTGTTGTTGCCCTCTAGGTGCTGCTCACAGGCTGTAGTGCAGCTGCTGGGGATGGCTGGAGGAGACGGCTCCCAGCTGTTCACTTTGCCTCTGTCAGGGCCAGGAAAATGGGAGGCATTCCTCTGCTTCAGCGACCTCTGGTTCTGTGTGATGAGACACGCTGAAACCTACAGTGTAGGGTTTTTATGGGAGAAGGTGACTGCTGTAATTGGGCACTGGACACACCACCTGCACCGTCAGCCCTGCTGTGAGACAGTCAGTGACCTTTGGCAAAGGAGCAACATGCACACTTGGACCAAAAGTTGCCACATCCAAGTTGTGGCCCTGTGATTCTGTTCCTTGGGGAGCAGATCTGAATAAAGTGATCCCCTGGCCCTGTGAGCCTGGAGAGAGTGGCCCCAGCTGAGACCTCTGTGCCACAGCAAGGGCTACAGGACTTGTAGAAAGAAGGTGAATCCCTCTCGAAGAAGAATCTTGTTCAGGGATGGTGGCACTGGCACCAGCTGCCAGAAGCGGCAGGGAGCACTTGGGAGGTGATCCCAGCAAGGTTCCTCCCCATTCCAGGTTGTGTCACCACCTGGGTCTGTGCCTCAAGGGTTTATTGCACCCTCCACGTTCACTCCTGGCCAGGCACGTGGAGCCCTACAGCCCTGGCAAGGCCATGGGATGGTAACCCTGAAGGTCCTGGGACCAAACAGTGTTTTTGTCCTTCTTTGCTCTTTTCCCATGACACCCCCGACCTGAAGTTCAGCAGAGTTTATCCTGCCTCCTGATAATCCTGGCTGCTTTCATAATCCAGGTGTGCTCTGTGCCAACCCTTCTCTGATGTGTACATTTCTGGCTCTCTGGTCTCCTTGAACAGGGAGAGGAGGGACCGGAAACCAGAGGGCCCTGAAGGCAGCGCACCTGCAACCACCACCACCACCACCGAGGGAGCCCTGTGCAGGAGGGAGAGCAGGGATGAGCCTTACTGGGTTTACAGGCCTCCCAGTGAGCAGATTTTAAGAAAAAACAGCACAAGGATCAGGTAACCTTCCTGCCTCCTCAACTCACTTGCTCCTTTTGGGTCTAGTCTGTCTGGCCGCACCAGTTTAGGATTTCCCTGGGACGCGTGTGTGTGACTAAGTGGCCGACTGGTTTGGTTTAAGCTCAATTATAAGGAGAGAGGAAACTGCTGCTTTCCCAAAAGGCTCTCCCGAGGTGTGAGAAACCTGCAGCACAGCAGCACCCCTTACCCAGCGGTGCCAAGTTCCACAGAAATTCATATTTATTTTGGCATCTAAATGAGCTCTCACACAAAGCTGCCTTAATACCGAACAAGTGCAAAATAACCCTGGGCAGATTAGTATTTGTGTCATTACAGAGGTTTAAAAAAATTACTCTAAAAGGCACTGTAAATCCATGGAAGGAGATTTTCATTCTCTGCCAAGCAGCACGCACAGTAACAACCAAGTAATCAAGAAAATCGCCATGCCCTGACTCAATGGGAGTGCATATGATGTCTCTCATCCCTCCTAGTTCTGCTGTCTCTGGGGCCAAGGCACACTGGGAGGCACTTTCTGGTCCGTGGCACTTAGTGAAGGAGTTGGTAAGTGTCTGGGATATGGAGAACACACAGTAACAGCACACTTCACTCCTATTTCTCCTGTTAGGCTGTTCCTTTGCTCCACCAGACGCCACTGAAGCAGAGAAGCTGGCTCTGTTTTAACACATTTTTGAATCATCCTGGGACATACTATAGCTATCAATGACACCACATCTGCTCAAAAAGCTAATTTCTTGAAAGTGTGTTACTGTTTCAAGCATATCCCTCCTACCTTCAGTCTGCAAGTCAACAAGTTGCATCACGGCTTCACAAATCCTTTTCCCAGCCTGCTCTCCCATGTTATATTAGCATCCTTGAGTTTTCTCCCTCATCCTCTGCGTTACACCTGTGGACTGTGTAGGTGGAAGGGAGAAGAAGAGGGAAGGTTAGGCATCATTTCCACCTCAAATTTACTAGAAAAAGGCAAGGTATCCTGTGATACATTTCAAAGCCAGTCCTTAGGAAGGCTCTTTCTCATGCCAAGGGATTCAGAAAGCTCAGATGTCCCTGTGTTGCCCTTCAGTGCTGGTAGGCAGAGTGGGGAAGACCCAGGCTGACTGATTCTAGACAGCACTGAGCCTGAGGCAGGGGTTTACTTGCCAAGAGCATATGAATATCTGGTAGCATAATGCACCATGTAAAATCTCATGGGAGATTATCCTCTAAAAAGGGAAATTATAGCCTCATACCATCTGGGGGTTTAAAAATTATTATCAGCAGCATCATCATCTTCATTGATAATATTTTGCTTTGCTATTGTTCCTACTTTCAAATAAAAATATTACATGTATTCAGAGCATCAGAAAGACATCTTTTTACAAACTGAATTACATACCTACAAGCTCCTTTCCTATTCTTGATTATGCAAGTACCCAACAAGAGACAAGCAAATTAGAATAGAGACTTGACAGAGCAGATACAGACATGTGCAGTGATGAAAAGTTCACATCTTTCCCCTGGCATTTGCTTGCTGTGGCTTGGATTTCTATTTCCTCATTTCTTAAGCACTCCTAATACTGAATCAACTTCATTCAAGAAAAGTAGCACAGAGAAAGTACTAACCCTTCTTCTGCACCCTCAAGCAGCTGGTCTTTGGTCCACAGTGACAGCTTCAAAGAAGCCAGCATCTCTCTGCCATTTTCCCCCGAGTGCAATCTCCCAGCTGGCCCACTCCAACCCATGGAGAGCTATTGCTGTCACCCCACCAGCCATTACAGGAATCACATTCCCAAGGAAGAACACCAGTTTCTCGTAGTCAGGCTGTTTGGGTTTTTATTAATTAAACAGTCCATACACAAAGTACTAAATAAATATACAGCTGCGTCAGAAGCCAGTGTACCATACACACCCAACTTGGAGAGCTCTCTGTAGTTATATGTGAAATACCATGGAAAGCTATTTATCAAATGCAAAGCAGGTTACAGAATGATTCAACTCTGCAGACTCACTGCTCATCACCAGGGTGCAGTCCACACACCACACACACACACACACATACAAACACACAAGCTTTTGCTCATTCATGCCTGGGAAGAAGGGTGTCTGCCCTCTGTAACCTGGCTGCTTGGGAAATGTTTGTTAATGCACAGGCACACTCAGGAAGAGGCCGAGATCCAAGGTTCACAGGATTATATCCCACCAGGGTATTGCAAGGAGACGCATGGAAGAGGTTTTGTCTTTGGGGATCCACAGCCTGGAGTGGCAGGCGTGGGGAGGGAGAGTTTGCAGGGTTGGGCAGGCACCTTGGGGAGCTCAGCTGGGGCAAATGGGTAGGAGTCAGAGCTGGAAAGGAGGCTGTCAGAACATTAATTGGGAAAAGCGTCAGGGTAAATTGGTGCAGCTGGTTTTATGTCTTTAAGTTTTCTTCCCCATTTCCAGCACGGTCCCTAGATGATGAGGAACATGTTGAAAGCAAATATGAAGATGAAAAAATTAATTACTTTGTCTCTTCTCCACTGATTGCTGGAGGACAGCCAGGCAGGGCTGGGAGTGGGCACAAAAGTAATAGTGGATAGATAAAGATGCCTCAGTAGTACCTGAGATGTCTTCGTGGGTGGGCAGGAGGAAGGAATGTGTAGGGCTGAAGCTCCTGGTCCTTCCTCTTCTCCCATCAGGCGAGGGGTGCAGGCACTCCCATGGGCTGATTAAAGCAGGTCCTGTCTGGGGCAGAGCCGACTGATGATCTTCTGGCTTCTCCAGCATTCCTGCTGAAAATAGGCCAGGATGCTCTTCCATCAGAACGGAGAAGCTCCATTCCATGGGGACACAGAGTGAGCAGGGACAGGACTGCCAGGGCTGTGTCTGAAAGCTATGTTTGAAGAGTAAGAGGGAGCTAAAAGGGTGCCTGTGTGGGGGAAAGAGGATCCCTCTCCTCTTTTGCTGGTGTGGCTTGACTCTTTTGCAGGATCATCTCACTTGTCACCATGTGGCCCATTCCCCGTGCCTCTGCTGAGGGGCACTTAAGTCTCTTTGCTCACTGTGGAGCTGCTACATGGGGCTTTTCCCACCAGTGTAGTCATGGTATGGGCTTGTCCGGGCCTTGGGGCGAGGGATGGAGAAATCATTCTGGGGTTCAATGACCTGAAAAGGAAGCACAGAAGTCTTTATGTCTGAAAATTGGACAGAAGTCATAAAACAGGGCTTATAAAGAAAACAAAGGAAGGAAGGGGAAACAGAGCTGAAGGTTTCCTGAGAACGTGACCGGTAAGGCTGTGGAAGAGGATCCTGGTGCAACAAATTAGTGATGGAGACATGTCACCGGAGGACATGTGGGAACATGGTGTGAGCTACTAGACCTGGCTAGGCTGTGGTCTGAAGGAGGACTGGTGAATGGACAGGTGGACATGCAGACTGCCCACTCTGGATCTGCACTGCAACTTCCAGGGTCTGCTGGTGGGAATACATTCAGGGCATAGGCTGAGGAAATAAGCACACTCTCCTGAGGAAAGGGTACAGTCTACTGTAGGAACGGTGCTCGAAAAGAGGACCTCTTATGTGGTACCAAATGCCAAAGTATTGAAAACCACCACCTCTTTACCTTGGGCCCCTCTTGCCTTCCCATGTCCCTGGACAAGTCACAGCTCTTTCCCCCCACCCACAGGCACCTCCATGAACACATCACAGTATCACCTGGCTCCATGCAAAGCATCTGCCTGCCTTCACAGAGCCTGTTCTAGGTCCATCTGTCTATGCCCCTTCTCCTTGCCTTCCTTTCAGTGCCTGAACAATAGCCTGTAGCCTGCATGTGGTGAAACAGGTGACAATGGCATGAACTTACCTTCATCTGAAAGTGAGAAGCGTATGGGGAGTAGTTGAGGTCTCCTGTGTCACAAGACAAAAGTAGGGGAAAGTGAGTGCTTTAGCATTAAACAGTAGCTTGGAGATACCACATCAAGGGAGACTCACAGGGTCTGCGGCTGCATTAGCAGCTGCTTTTAGACTGGTCTAACTATGCAATGTGCAGGCAGGAATGAGCTAAAATCCACAGGTGGAGGACATTAAATATTTCCTTCTGAAAGCAGGAATGAATGGTATTGCAAATAACGGGACATAGGTGGCCTTGGAGTTTAGACACCTCCTGTTGCCTCACAATTACTGTCACCACCACCAGCCAAATCCCTCCCACTTGTATGCAAAGGACCCCCTTCGTGGTATTCCCTGGGAGAGCACAGCCTTTCCTGGCTATCGTTTTACAAACCTGGGGGTCTGACTCCAGGTGATGACATGATACCAATACCAATAGCAAATCCACAGCCAGAGAAATCACATCTCCTACCCACAGACGTGGGAAACCTCAACTGATAGAACATTTTGCTTTGTCCAAATATGCAGAAGACTCATACAGAAAAGGAAGACCTCCTTTCCTCCTTTTTGGATGATGGATTCATTCTTACATGGATAAGGACACCAGATCAGAACCGGAATAAATAACCTTCAAGGTATAACCTAGACAGGCCTGAAGAGCTGATGTGTCAGTAAGAAACAAAAAAACCCTCCTGATTTTTAACATGGACTTCCCAGACGTAGCAGGGTCATAAAGAGTTATATTTCAGCCCTGACATGCAGCAAGTCTCCTACTCAGTCACTCCTCCTACACACCTTTAGCTTTTGCACTGGTCCTCACTCATTTCCCTCTTGTCTGGAGATTAATTTTCATGTGCATTTCCAAAGTTTCATCAGTCTGAAACATTTTCCTAGCCTCTAATTTATCTATCATCTTCAAATATTTTCTTGTAGCTCTCCTAACTCTTCTAGGTCATGAGTGGTGCTTGTGTGCTTGGGGCTGGGGGGACATTCACTTCACCATACCTTGCACGATTTCATCTTGGGTGTAGGCACGGTTCTCCACTCCAGTTGCCTGCTTTATGAACTTGGGTTGGCAGAAGTCATTTTCTGGAGGATAGTCCTCTAGCTTCAGAGGAGCAGTGAGGAAACAAATTTCGGGGACAATATACATTATCAGGAAAATCCAGCCATTGGACACCAGAGCAATGGCCACAACAGGATCATCCCAAATTTCTTTCTCTAAAACCGTGTTGCCTTTTATGAGCATAGTGATCCACACTACCCAAATGGCAATGGAGAACAGGACAGTGACAAAGATGTGCGCCCCATGCCTCTTCCAGCTTTTGTATGACCCACAGAATGTGAACATGGAAATCAAGAAGGTCAGAGCCATCAAGAAGAGCACATAGATCAGAAGCATGACAAAGTCCTTGTTGGTATTCTCCCGAGACATATTCAGAAATTTTTCTCTCTGGTTTACTAACATGGTGACTAAGTACTCAATGCTGATCACAACTTGTACCAGGGCAAAGGAAACAATGAAGAGCAGCAGCACCCGCCAGGAGAAGGGCTTTCTTCCTCTCACTAGTTTGCTGAGGTTGCAGGCATGGGTGAGGAGACACGAGAAGCAGAGAGCAAAGATGACTCCAAATAGGAAGAAGCGAGTGGGACGAGTCCTGTCATTGAGTTTAATGATGAAGGCAAAAGTGAGACCAAAAACGCCGAGCGTGCCTAAAAGAAAGAAAAAATAGACGGAGATCATGTGCCGCTTGCTGTTGTCTTGGACTTTGCAGATGAGGAAGAAGAGCGAGCAGATGAGGAAAATGGTGATGAGGATGCCTGCTGCAGCCAGCGACTCCAGGACAATCCCCCAGGCCTTCTCCGTGTCACAGAGCAGGTAGTAGTCAGCATCGATGCTGCCGCAGCCTGGGGGAGGCGGCGTTGTCATCCTCTCGCCTTCTTGGACAACCTCTGCAAAGCTGTAGAAAAAGAAAAAACACAAGCTGTCAAGTCAACCCTCTGGGTGCCGTCAGCAGTGGGGAAGGAGAGGCAGGACAGACCTCCATCCCCACCTCACTGGGCAAGGACACCACAGTGCTAAGGACATGGGGCAATAGGAGCAGAGTCGTCTCATTGTTTAGCCTTGGCTCTCCATCAAGGGCAAGCCAAGCCCCTCAGGAAGAGGTAGTTCACCTTTCGAGTCCTCTGCACTGTGCCTGATGTTGTGCAATGTTTTAGGAGCGTGGGGAGCAGGGAGAAGGTGAGGTGCTTCAGCAGGCATTTGCTTGGTGCCCTGCAGTGCAGAGACTGAGCTGCCTTGTCACTTCTGTGATATGAGAGCAGCTGTTAGTCATAACACAGTTGACGCTCTTCTGACAAGTTCAAACAATATCAGTACCTTGTACCATGGAGATTCAGAGATGAACAATGCAGAACAGGAAACTCATTGTTCCGTTTATTTCTCCCCTTTTACATTCTCTGAAGCACTTCTGGCTTTGATTTACTATTATGAATGAATGGGGAACGTTAATACACCTGGATGCCTAACCTGGATCCTCTTCTCACTCCAAATTCAACAGCAAATACAGGCCACCAACCATTAGCCCTAAACTCATATTCCTCCTTCTTCATGGCAGTGTCACAATGAGGAGTGTCTCAAAGACCTCAATCTCCTCCCCAGCATACTGCCTTGCACTGACTAGAGGCCTGACATGTCAGACCCAATGCTGTTCATTGCATGAGAAGTAACCACTGAATTATTGCATGAGGAGTCCACAAGTTAATGGTGTCAAGGTCTCTAACGCATTCCTGCTGTCTCATCCTAAGGATTTCAGTGCTGTCTGAGCACTCCGGTCTCCCAGGGGTTAAGAGGGCTTAAGTGGGCTGTTCAGGGGAATTAAATTCCCTACTTTCTTGGGAGCTTGAATAGTATGCAGAAACCACAGCACGAGGGTCATTGGGCACTTCATGGCCCATTATGCAGGCACTGAGTGAGTTTAGATCCTAGGGGCCAGGTACTGATTTCTAGATACCAAATTGCTCACTTAGGCTTGAGTCTCTAAAATCTGTCAAAAGAGCAGCTTAGATACAATATCACAACGAAACATGGGAGAACCTGTCCTTAATAGTGACCCACACTGGAAAAGCAGGGGCTTTCTAATAGATACAGAAAACATTTACCTTGCAAAATTTAGACTTCAGTGCTCACTACGCCATTTGCCTTGATTTTCCTGCTCCAGAACAACATACTGCACTTATGAATTTGTTTCTCAAACCCTTTCAGCAGATTTTAGTGAGTGCAGATTGTGTTTTTAATAAATGGCAATTGATCTAATCAAGGGATGAACAAGGGGAAAAAAATCACTGACCCACTCCCGGCCCCACATATGCTTCAATGGGACCTGCTTAGAACTGAACTGGGGAAGAATTTTTCCAGCTTCTAACCTCACTGTGTAAAAGATGTGCAGCTCTTCAAAAGGCTGGCTACAATAAAATGCAAATTATTCAAATATGCAGGAACTTTGGACTCCCACTGAGAGAACGGAATAAGTGGGTAACACATGCAGGTGTTTTCACAATCATTGTACACAAAATTTTGGGGATTTATGATCTCTTGCACAGATAGCTGAGTTATCTGGACATTTGTGAGTAATAAACAATGAACCTTTCTGAAAATCTAGAGAGAAAATTCTAAAATTTTATCCACAGACATTTGCTGTTGATTAGATTAGCTTATCTGTTCACAGCTCTGGCAGATAGACTGGTGCTCGCTGTTGAAGCACGTGGAGAGCCCAGAGAACCAGCGTGAGCGACCTCAAGACAGCACGGAGCACACCCATAGCTTCGGGTCCTGACTGGTGCTGATTGGAAGTGGTGCTTGCCACGGCCAGTGGAACAAATGGGATGGAAATAACCTTCCTGACTTGGACAACTGGGCCACTTGCAACCACCTTTGCTGCCTTTTCTTTTTTTTCCAAGGTAGATGTCCCGTGAGGCATGAAGAGGCATGAAGAGCTTCTACCCTGTCTCCTAAATGAGTGTTGCTCCCCAGAAGCTGAGTCTGCTCATCCAGCACCTACAGAAGCGTCTAGGAATTCCAAGGAGCTCTGCAGTCTGTGCAAGGGAGCCTGTGCTGTGGTAGCTTAGACACCCCAAATTATAGCCCTCGTTTGAGCGAGGAGTCTTCTCCCTCCACCCTGACCCTCCTTTCCCACTGATATTTGTACATAAAATACACCCATTCACCCACAAATTTCAAATAGTTTCCCGGCAGTGTCTCCCCAGCTCCAGGTGGCAATCCCATCTCAGAGTCAAGGATGGGAGGCACCCTCCGTTCACTGTGGCACCCATGCCCCTGCTCTCCCACGCCGCAGAGCCATGGTCCTGCACGCCATCCCAACCCAGCTGCAGAAGGCAGGCCCACCCTGGCTCCTGTAAAACATTGCCTTGCGTTACCTTTCTGGGTCCTGCCTGGTGAAGGCAGCAGGGAGGCTCCGTCTAGGAGAGGCACCTTCCCAGCGCACCAGAAACCGGAGCGCCTCCGCTCCCGCAACCCCGGCCAAGCAGCAGCTCCGCGCTCACCGTTCCTGGGAGCTTTAACAGCTGGAGGGCTGAGGAGGTGGGGCTGAGCACGCCTATTCCAGTTCCACCGCCTCTCCTCTCCTCTCCCACAGGACACGGCTGTGAAAATGCGGCCCCTGTGCCAGGAAATGAAGTAAGGGCTCCTGACGTCAGCGGGGCGCTCACCCCTGCGTCGGGGTGGAGATGGAGCCCTGGGACAGCGCTGAATGCTGCTCAGTCAGGCACCTGCCTGATAAGGTGCTCCCCTGTCTGGCTCCTGGCACCCGTGGGTGGGGACCGGGACTATGAATAGCAGTGCGTCCCCTCCCTGCTCCAAGCCTTTTGTCTCTTCGCCTGCTTTCTCACCAGATAACTGCTTGCGAAGTAGGCGATGAGGAGGCTGTGGTGTGCGAATGGGCCCGCAGTGCCCAGGGAGAGAGTGGCAAGCCTGGATCAGAGATGGTTTCCTCGGGGCTCTCAGTGGGTGCTGCGTGTGCCTGTGGGGACATGTCTGCTCTGCTTGTCCCTTCCACCCGTGCCAGTGAGAGCCACTCTTTTCAGGCTTCTCTCCTGAAAAGGGCAGCTTGGCCTTCCTCGTGTCTCGCTCAGACCAGCCTTGCTTTCTGAAGGCTCAGTTCTGCCTGCCCGCGAGCGCTGAGTCACTTTGTCCAAATTGCTGGCCCGAACGGCTGATGAACACAGGCAATGACAAATTCCCCCTTGCTCTACATTTTATGCCTCTGGCCCGACACACCTATCCAAACCTACCCCATCCAAATCCTCGAGTAACTCCAACGTATTCATGACTTCATTTGTTATTTTAGATATTACTCACTGGGAGTATTTCATTATCCTGATTACGGAATTGACATCAGGGCCTATCCACACTGAGTACTCAGTCCCTACACACAGCCCCAAACCTAAAAATCCCCCTCACCTCACGAAGTTTGTGCTCCTTCCCAAAACCGGGGGTGGGGGTAGAGCAGCTGCACCTGCCTGTGCTGAGGTCTAAGTGCCCACAGGTGTCTCATCTGCTTGTTAATTTTGTTTGTTTGTTTTAGGGCCTCTGGCTTATTTCTGGGTGCTGATCCTTTTTGAATCTCACATGTGGAGATTGTCACAAAACTCATACAAGACAGTCCTCTCCTCCACACCCCACAAAAGTACATGAGGACCTGCAGGGATCAGTGACTCATCCAGTGAAAGGCAACACTCCGTGCAGTCACTGTGGGGTGGGCCATGCTGAGCCCTAAGACAGTTTTTCATGTCCTTCCAACTTCAGTGTAAAATCCTGAGGCTTCTTAGGAAAGGACATACCAGGTTTCTGTACATGAAATTAATCTAAACTTTAGAGCAGGTTCTGGGCTTAGTGAGCCAGCCAAGGAGGCAGTTATGAAAAATGAGAAAATAAGGAGTCATGGAGAGGAGTTTAGCACCATCTCAGTGGGATCCAACCTGTCTAGGAAAGCATCCCAAGAAGCTTTCAAAGGTCACTGGTCACCGCCAACCTATTTGCATCTTGTCAGAGCACATTATGGGCTGCCAGCTACTTCCCTGCATTTACACAGACACATGTATTCCTCATGGAATAGACTGTGTCGAATTATATCAGGGGAAGAAAGAAGAAAAGATAAAAGTAACACAGACGTTTTTCAGTATGCCTGAGAAATCCACAAGAGCCAGTCATCAAACACAACCTGTACTTTCAGAAGGCTGATGGGGCTACCTTTAAAAACAATCCCAAGCGACTTAGGAGCCTGAGGGCTGCTGACTCACCGTAGTTAGTGTGAGACATGGTGGCCATGGCTCTCGTGCTGTCCCAAGGAGGGTGGAGAGGCATCACTGGTCTACATGGGTGAGTACAAATGGCACAGCGATCACACCAGAAAGGTGAGATGGCTGTCACCTCGCTTTAGGATCGGGATGTAACCTGCAGATAGAGGTACCTATCTTTATTTCGATGTCTAATGGTTATTACCTAAATGTGAGCTGAGTGTCTCAGCTCCTGAACAGCCAAAACGTCAGAAGGACTGTCCCAGCTGATTGGATGCAGCTGCCTGTTTCTGTGTACACTGAAATGCTCCCAGGTGTGGCTGCCTGGATTGCCTGGGGCCTCACTTTAGTTGCTTGCACATCGGCATAGTGTCATTTGAGATGCCCCAGTGTCTCCTGCTCAGCTTCCAGTGACCACTGCAGGAGCACACAAATTTCCCATACCTCCTCTATCAGATCTGGCAGTCCTGTGCAGGTGTTTTGGATACCCTTAGGCATCTCAAATCACCTTTGTAAGAGCAAACGGAATGAGTACTCAATCTCCTTGGCTATTTCAGAGTTGAGATTCCCAGTTTATATGCAGGTACCTAGTCCACTGTATGGACTTAATTCTGGTACACCAGCGTAGATAAATGGTTCATTGATGGTGCTGTAGCTTTGGTATCTGTTACTCAGTCAACAGCTTAGATACAAGAGCTGTGGGAATCAATCCTTCTGGAGCATTAGTTCACACTAAATAACACAGGAGATCCCAAATGACCCTAGGCACCAGTGTATGGACAATTCAATTGACTCCTAGGTGCCTACAGAGCAGACTTCTTCATTGGAGGCAGTCATGTGGATGGATTCCCACTATAGCTGGTGGAGAGAAAGGGGCACTTCCAGGGTAGTTGCAGTTGATCTCCTTCACGACAAACCAAATCACACCTGAGAAGTACCCATTTCTTTCCAACAGAGATGAAGGGAGACAAGATAATGATACAGATCTTTACACTTGACAGCTGAATTGCATAGCAAATCTCCAAAATAATTTAAACACAATCCAGTAGTAAAATGCTGGTAGTGTTGGAAGTTCCTTTGGGTGGGAGGCTGTTGGTAGCAAAACTGCTTGCTTTGGCCATATTGCAGCCCTGGACAAACAAGCTGGCTGCTGGTAGTGGGAAGGAGAGTGACTGTGGTTGACAAGGAGAGTCAGGGACAGCAGCAGGGTCTCACCCCTTTGGACAACAGGCACCCACAACTCCTCTTCCAGTTCTCAGGCAGCAGGATGAGGACTGGGCTCTCCCTCTGTATCAGCTCTGCTCCCTGCCCCTTCTTGCTGCTGGCATTGCCTGGCTCTGCTCCCTTCTGTGGGGTGAGAGTGCCCAGTGCTGCCCACAGTGCCCTGGGCCAGCCCTTCTCCACTGGCTTCAGTGTCACAGGGCTGAGCTGCCAGCAAATGGCAGAATGCTGCAGCCCCCTCAGCTCAGCCAGGCGTGGGGAAGGAAGCAGGTCTGGGAGGTGCAGGGACTGAGATAGTATCTTATATTAAGGCAGTAATAAAGCAAGTAGATGCCTGGGGAGAGATGGTGCATGGCGCTCTGGAATGTGTCTAAATAACCCGTTTATGTTTGACCAGCGATATGGCTGCATTGTGAGTAGGCTCGTGTCATTCCTTCTGCTCAGCTGCCTGTGCACAACAGATAGCTTAATAACATAAGAACAGCCTTGCTCCCTGAAAAACATCCCCCTGCCAGTACTTATCACAGCCATCCTGAGCTAACATTACAGCAACCTCCACCCCATCCCGCTCCATCCGTTTCCTTCATCTTTAAATCAGTTTGGGTATAAACATTATGACACACTTGGAAAGAGCCTGGCACAGAGATGACGGGTCTTCAGCCAGCCAGTTCGGGGCACTTCTTCCTTAGACAGGAGAGAAGACAAGGGAGGGGATGTCATTTCTGGAAAGGGGCATGTGGGATCTTTGCATAATACTGGGCTTTCTCCTGGGTATCCTGTCCCTGAAGCCCTCATCTTCCGACTTTGAAAGCATGTATCTAAGGACTACCAAAGACTCTAAGACTCTAAGAGTTAAATAGCTTTCCTTTGGAAATGAAGAGTGTTGCACCAAAAAGTAAATATTATCTAAAATAATTGCAGAGGAAACACATTCCAGTGTCCTTCAGAGTCTTTACTTGTCTCTGCAGCTATCAGTTCTTCCAAACTGCGTGCTGTGCTCCCTGCCATTTTCAGTCTCAGGAAAAAAATAAACATTTCTGGTATGTAACAATGCTTTGCTTTCTGTGCTGATTGCTGCCTCCTCTCAAAGAGGTTCCCTTCTTTAAATGAGCAGGTTTTGGCCAACCCCTTTCTCTTCCTGGCTCCCAAATGCCCAGATTCCTGGTACAGGACTTTCATTTACTGGGAAAGGGAGAGATTTGGTCAAGAAAAGGGCAAAGAGACTTATTAAAATATTGAAATCAATGTTATGGAGTATATCCTATAAACAGAAACTTTCAAACTTGTGAATTAACTGCTGCAACATTCCTAATTGGTGAGAAGACCTTGCTTATGGAAATGGACTGCCTCGTCCTCCGCTAGGAGCATGATGCTCTGCAATGCTGCAAACAGGATCACTTCTGCATGCAACCCCAGGTATGAACAGCCTGGTACCTGGAAACCCAGGGGCAGGGGGGAGCTCCTGGAGTACCTGCTGAGCCTGTGCTGAGTTCATGCCTTGGACTTGCTCCCGTCCCATGGGTACAGGTATCACAGTCTTTCATGCTCCACAAGTGTGGAAGCTGGAGCAAGAATGAGCAGAAATAAGTGGAGAACAGCTGAAACTGTGACTGTGATCACTTTGGCCAGGAAGAGCCTTTTTATACAACAAAACTGGTGCTTTTTAAGGCTGTGAACAAGTTAAAAAATTTAATTAGATTTGTCACCTCCTTTAGGACTTTCAACAGTATGCTGATAAACATTTCACTCGTGACAACTGAGCCATTCCTCTAGATGTACTTTCCTGGAGGTATCCTGTGCCCATCCACTTTCCAGATCAACAGAGAATGCTCCAGCCCTCCTTTATGACATTAACCTCATCTGCTTTTATGCTGATGCATTCCCAAAGCAGCCAGTTGCCTTGATATGGATGACTGGGTATTGTATATAAACAGACATTTTGGGAGAATAACTCTCAGTAAACAAGGGATCTGAAAACATACCCCCAGAAAGGAAGATGTGCCAGGGGAGATCCAGGAGGATCTGCATTTTCTCTCTCCCAGAAAGGCTGACTCCAAGGCCGGAGTAATGATTTAGGAGAGAGGGGACGTCTGGCTGCATCTTTAGCTAGTGAGGCATGATGGAGAGACTCTCAGCAAAGCACTCTGGGAGGAGTTAGCCTTTGCTTCCCTTGTGTGCCAGTCCTGGTTTTGGCACCTTTGTCTGGCCACTAATGGTGTTCCTTTTGGCATTCCTTGCCCACTGTGTCTGGAGTAGTTTCCCCTTTTCCCTCCTTGTCCACTCCACTTTGTGGGATGCGGTGTTGCAAAGACTGGCTGAGATTCTCGCTGAGAGAGGGTTAGGCTCACTCTTTATGGGTGGCAGTTGGCAACAGAGGTTCTGAGATAGCCATCCTGCCCTGGAATCTGATTTCTCCTGCCAGCAATGTCTTGGGTAAGAGGTTCTGCAGGAGACTGCTTCCATGCAAGAAGCATTCCTGGGAATCCGGCTGCACACAAAAATGACCCTGCTCAATGATACAGAAAATTTTTCTTTACTGCTCCTGGATCAAACCACCACAATAACACTAAGCAAAGCTGAGATCCAACATAAATCACTCCTCCCTTTTAGATTTCATAAGAAAAAAAAAAAATAAAAACATTGATAGATTTTGGACTATTTTTTATCAACAAGCTTCTTCATGCGAGTACAGATCTTTGTTCCCATGCAGCCAGCATAAAAGCTGGCATAAACTCCATATTGTCTCTCCTGGATAAATGATCAAAAATACAGTTGTGTCTACATGTTTAATCAGACACATCTGGTTGGACTCGATGATCTTGAAGATTTTTTCCAACCTTATTGATTCTATGAAATGGCTACATACAAATCTGCTACTGACTGCAGAACCATGGCCTGGGAAGAAGCCAGCAGTTGTGGATAGTGTGTGTAGACTAACCTTTAATCAACGCTGATTTTTCTTGAAGGAAATGAGCACCACGGGAGAAAAAATATAAGGAACAGTTGTAAGATAAGGTCAAGTGATTGAATTCACAGCCTACTGAACCCCAATATTTTCTTACAGTTTAGAGCAGGTCCCCAGGGCAGGCAGTTCTTGTCCTCTGAGTGTCACAAATCCCACTGTCACCTCCTGGAGCTGGAGGGTTGCTGAGGAGCCATGTAGGGAACCACAGTGGGAATCACAGTCAGGCTTCAGGAAAATGTAAGCAAAGAACATGAGAACACACAATGCTCTGGTGCTAGCCCTGCTGAAGGATGTCTTGTTGCAGTTCTGGGAGAAAGAGTTTCTCTTCTGTGCAGTTTCATCTTCTGGGGTGGTAGGGGTTTGGCAGCAAAGCTCAGGCAGATGGAGTTGGGGACTTTCAGCTCTGGTCTGCTTCACAGCCATCTCCCAGGAGTCATGGGCATTACAGTCTGTGGGTCCCCATGATTTGAGGGGAGATGGTTTATGTTCCTCTGGGTTAGAGCTGGAGACTGTTAGAAGTGCCAGGCCAGTGCTTACTTGGCAGAAATGCCAGTGAGTAATAGTTCCCAGATTATATATAAATGACTTGTAAAGCCAACGCCTCACTTCTGCTTGACAGCTCACTCTAGATAAAGTTTGTTGCTTGGCCCTGATTATAGATGACCATAAAACTCCTCAGGTATCTCCCAGGGCAGCTCAAGCACTCACTCATATATCAGCATCCATCAGGGGAGTACTAGCTTGGTCCATGCTGAAGTCCTTCCCCAGCTCAGTGTGCATGTGCCAAAAAGACCAATACAGCCTTGAAAATGCTCAGAGATGAGATAGGAGAAAAGCAGAAGGTGTGTTTTATCAGGCTAGGGCTAGGGCCATGCTTTCATCATGCACAAAATACCTTTTCATTCAAATCTTGAACACTCTCTCTCTCTGGCAACCCAGGGAAACACTTGGTTTCTGGCACAGGTAGATGGTATGCCCTGGCAGCCTGGAGGTCTCATGCACAGTTAGCAGTGGGTCCCGCCATGGCTGGGGGAGCACAGATGATTGCTTAGGACCCTCATCCTGGGTGGAAAATGGAGCTGGCTGGGCAGCAGAGCTCAGTATCCTCCATTTAAAAGGCCAGCATATTGCTGGGTACCCTCTTTTCACTCGGCACAAGATTATGCATCAGGTCTCCTTCCACCGCTTCCTCCATCATGGTGTGCATTGAGGCGAGTGGGTTTCTCTTCCAGCTTCGAGGACAGCACAGGCACATCAACATCCCCAGTTACTGCCTCACTGGAGGCCCAGGACTGCATTTCAGTTCTTTACTCCTCCCTCCAAATCCCTTTCCTTAAATGATTCTCTTGGTGCAATATTTGCCAGAAGCAACCAGTTGTTGCATCAGTATTAAGGTCTCTCAAGTTTCTTTCTGCCCTACCCGCTAGTCACAACTGATGCTTTATGAGATCTGCAGCTCCCGAGTATCATCAGAGACACTGAGCTCCCTAAGGGACATACCAACGACGTGGGTGTGTTTCAGGAGCCTGGTAGCATTCCTGCTCCAGCTGCTGGCTTCTGTGAAATGATACCTCTTTCTGCAGTTCCTGCCTAATTTCGGCAGGCACATACCCGCACAAACACACACGTACCTGTGCGCAAGCACACACACCCCACTGTCAGCCACACCCAGCCTCGCACCGCCTGCCGCGCTTGTGCCTCGGTGGTTGCAATGTCTACTAAAACTGGATAAAAATGCAGGACTTGCAAGGTATGAGGGTGCTGCTGGTGGAAGTGGTAGCCAGGGGAGGGAAGAGCAAGAGAAGGCAATGACAAGCCAGGAGTGGAAGTGGCAGTCAGGGAGGCTGGGAAAGAGAATGGGCAATCGCAAGCCAGGAACATCACTGAAAATGGTTTTCCACAGAAGACTCACTGCAGGATATCTAGCATATCTACCCAGTCCTCTGCAATAGGTCTCCTTTGCTTTGTGACGCCAGATCCGAAAGATGTGCACTCTTTAAATGCTATCTAGTTCAGTGGCTCCACTTTTTAAAAATGGAGCACTTGAGGCCATAGATTTGAATCCTAGCCAGAGAGATTAAGTACTTGAGAACTGAAGCGGAGGCCTAATGTAATCCATTTAATTATTCTCCCTTCAAATGTTTCACGATAAAGAGTGGAAATCTCAAAGGGAAAGTTAACTGAAAAATGCAGTCTGTGCATAAAATTCCTATTATTATTGTTTTAAGTTTTCTGATTCATGCAAAGAAAAAAGAATGTCTCAAATAGATAGTCTTAAACAGTCACACATACACAGATACTCTTCCTCACTCATTTAACCAAAAGTCCATTATTCCATTGAAAATTCAGATGGAAATTTCCACTGATAATTCAGACCAGCTGTCAGAACTCAAAAGTGTCTCTTGATCTGCTGCTGGGGTAGTTTCTTTGCCTCACCTCACATCTTCACTTAACTCCTCTCCTGATTTCAGATAAGCGTGTGGGAACATTTGCTGTGGTCACTAAAGATATGGTAAACTTGACATGTTTACAATAACAAGCAGCAATATTGGATTAGAAAAGAGCATTAAACTGTTAAATGTGAACTTCCAGACTGGATGTTGTGCCCAGGGCTAGGAGAAGGCAAGGTCTGAACTAGACAGAAAATACAACTGATTGCCATGACCCTGGCCTTGAGTATTTTTCTTCCAAACTTCTTGACAACCCAGGAGCTCCCTTAAGCTAGGGGGAAGACTTTCAGTGTGCAATCATTAATAATAGCCAAATGGAGAGGATTTGGCTGAAATAGAGAAGGTTTATAAAGCATCTGGCTTGCAGTAGGAAGGGGAAGAGAGCCTGTGCGTCCATTTGGACCAGTAATTTCAACCTAAGGAGCCCCTTTCTGGCCTTGCTGTGCTTCTTTCCTGGCCACTTAGCTGGCTGCTGGGTGTGATGGACAAGCCTCCCACGGGAGCCCCTGGACTCCCCGTTGCTCTCCAGACCTAGCAGCCCTGGCTGTTTTGCTTGGTAAACAAAAGCAACCCTATAAATGACAGCCATACCCCAGGGAAAGGTTGAGTGGAGGCTTAATTGCCAATTAACCTCTTCAGAAATGCAAACACAACTTCAGCTAATGGCATGAGCAATCCAGGAAAGCATCAGAGATGAGGGATGCCTCTTGGTGTGTGCATGATATGGCAAAGAGGAGCTTTGCCTCTTTGCATCAGGTTCTTCTCCTCTTCCAAAGTTGTTGCATTGCCCGATAATCCCTTCCTTGTTCATTATGAACAAACTGCTATAACAGACATTTGTTTGCAGTAATGAAATATCAACTGGCACACGAGTAGCTCTCTTTAAAAGGCTATATATTGCTTTTTCCAGGAATCCCTGGCTGCAGACAGGACCTCACCCAGGATAAGACCCATCAGCTTTTGGGCACCAGGCAGTGCTGCTGCATTTCAGCAAGCATGCAGTATTCCCTCCTTGGGACCTGTGGGGAGCTTAATTTGATCACACAGAAAATTCAGTGCCTTTGTGCCTACATTTTAAAAGGCAAAAAGAATCACTACAGCTTTTAGCACTGACCTTCTTCTTGGCACACAACACATCCCATTATGTGGGATGAACTAGGATATATTCTTGAAAAAAACCAGCCTATGCTATATGTGAATGAAGGGATCCCACCCACGCATGCTGTGGATTTGAGCAATATTATTGCTCCAAGGGCTTTATCAAATTACAGAGCTGTGATACACATGGGATTCAAGTTACCGTGAGATTTTACAGTACATGGGGTGTTAGCTTTCCCTCAGTCAGAACTGAACACACACAGTAGATCTGAAGCTGTGTTGAACCAGAACTGAACCAAACCAAATTCAGTTCTAATTGACAACCCAAATAAGAACTAAATCCAACCTCTTGTGATTCACCTGTCTGATCAGCAGTGTGCTGTCACTAGAGTTAAAGGCAAAGAAAAGTAGCAATCCACAGGCACGACTCTGCCAAACAAAGCACACATTCTGGATGCATTACATGACAATCTGGTTTCTTTAGCTAACACAGCATCTGCTAACGGTCCTGTTCCAATTTAAAAAAAAAGTCTGCTATTACGTAACAGTCGATAATCCCCAATCTCCGGAGTGGTTAATCTAGATGTGTGCATGGTTAAAACCTCTGATGGCCAATTGAAATCTGACTTTCTTAACTACTCATTTATAATCATCAAGCAGAACAATGACACTTGAAACTATTACTGGTTAGGATGTATCCTAACCTTGCAGGACAGCATGAAAATTTGATTGTTTTACCCTAAATCTAGCCATCCTTATCTTTACTTATCAAAAAGAGTTGAATACTACAATTAATGAATTGAAACAAGTTGTTGAATATAAATAAACCACCTTTTCCTAAGAAGCAGTGCTACATTAATTAAGAGACTTGCCCAGAGAGCCCAGCAGGATCTCTATTACTTTCTATCATATACCTACTTGTTTTGTATCTTCTAGAGCACCTGGAAACACAGGTTCCAGCCAGTCCCTTAACAACTGAGATGGGATATGCCTGCAGGTGTGCAGTGGAGGAACCTGTACCTGCACTACTCTGGCAAGAGGCTTCAAGGCACACAAGTGTTACCTAAAACACCATTAAATAGGGAGAGCCACGTGGGAACTGCTGAGGCAGCTCACATCTTCCCTATGCCCTGGAAAGCAAAAGCAAAACAGAGCTGAATGCAAACAGCTTGGTTACACAGGAGAAGAGCCTGCAGGACCATAATGCAATGCACTATGAACACCAAAGCAAAGAACCAGCCCTGTTGAGGGGGCCTGGTCCCAGGCTGTTTGGTGGGGCAAGGCTGGGGAAAAGCAAACAGGAGAGAGTGCAGAAGGTGCTTAGAAAAGGGGATGCATACATGAGACTTTCACGGTGAAGGAAGGGATTCAAACATGTAGGAGAGGCTAAAGGTGGGGTGAGAAGATGGGAGGTCCCAAAAACCCACCAAATAATGGAAGCTTACTAATGCAACACATTCTGGGACATGCTGAGCAAGAGGAAATCTTGCCTGGGAAGGATCTCAGCAGAACTCAGCAGGTCTGTGCCAGCTGAAGAAACAAAGCACATCATTGTCAGTTAATTACGTGAAGGGAACCCTTGGCCAATGCTTCCAAAGGAATAAGTCAGTCCATGTGGAAAGGCCTGAAGGCAGGGAGGGTAGCTACACCCAGGCACTCGTGGGCGGAGGGGCTTCCCTACGGAAGCCTGTGCAGGGAGATCCCTCTCCCTCAGTCACAGCAGAGGTGATTCCCCAACTTCATGCACCTGCAGGCATCACTGTCCCAAGATACCAGTCACTGAATGCTTCCAAAGGTTAGTGGAATCCCTTGGTCAGCCTTATCTGATCAAATGATGGGAGCGGGCTGGGTAATGATGCAATCCTGCAAGACAATTCAGGAGAGCAGAAAGATGCAAAGTCTGCCTCTCTGGGATTTTGCTGACATGCAGAACAGGCAGGCTCACCTGCTCTGGTGTACCGGCACCTTGTCCGTCAGGCAGTTCTGGTTTCTGCCGCGAGGCTCAGCCCATCGCCCACTTCAGTCACAGAGCAAAGCCTTCCTGCTGAAGCAGGACCCAGGGCAGCACAGAAGCTCACAAACTGTTTTCCTCTATACAGGATTCATTTTAAGGCTCGTGGCTTCTGCTTTTAAGGCTCATGGCTTTACTTTGGCAAAACAAGCAGAAATTTACGTATTTTTCTTGCCATCATAAAATCAGAAGACATGAGTGTCCAGATGACAGAAGCCAACTTCAAAGCAAGGTCACCCAGCCATGGCTGGCTTCAATTCTCGATTTGTCAAAGGTCTTTTCCCACCAAGGGAGATAACAGCTTCATGCAAATTCACTGTCCTGCTAAAAAAGAGGGCCTCTCCATCTATCAGTCCTCCTCTTTATCCCTGTATTTTCACATGTCAATAACTACAACACTGTCTTTTCCACAGACTTCAGCATATTTTTGGACATTAACCCACAAGTTATTTGAGGCACAAAAGCATCCCCACCCTCCACATTTTCCTTGCTGTCCATATAAATTGGTAATACACAGTCCTGTGGATCTCAGGTGATCAGAGAAACAAAGGGCTGACGTGGCTAACAAAGCTGAACACTTCCAGCTGAGGCTGCCCGGGCCCAAGTGGTGGAAGCTAAAGAACATGACAAAGGAGGAGAGGTCTCAAAGTTTTTAATCTGTTTATCCTGATTGGCAGAGGACACACTGGTTCAGGGGCTGTACCTTTGTTTTCAAGAAAGAACAAGAGCAATTAGCTTTCCAAAGGGCTGCTTGTGTTGAAAGGAAAAAAAGAAAAAAGAAAAAAGGAAGCCTTATTTGCTGTATGTGTAACATACAGAGATAAAGACACTCACCAAAGATTTAATTGATACCTTGCCCTCCAGCAAGCTCCCTTCCCATTGCACAACAGGTTTATCAACAACAGAAGGCTAACAGGGCCCTTGCACTAGTCAAGTCTTCCCCTATATCTGCTGCTTTTATTAAATCCAAGAGAGCCACAACTTTCTGCTGTAGGGTTTTCAAAGGACCACAGCAGTCACACACAAACAGTCCATGCAAATACAAGAACAGGACTAGTGACAGTGATTCCCCTGCCATCAGCTTAATGCAACCCTGATGGAATTTCCCCACTAATGACAAACCGTTCATCAGACAGACCAGGTGGCAGCATTTGGAAGAGCGAGGGAATAGCCTGGTATATAGAGAATGGATCTTCAAAAAGTCATCCTCTGAACTAGGTAGAGGCACAACTGGAGTAAAGAAGTCATATCTGAGTGGCAGCTTTGGAAGAACCAAAGGGTCACAAAACACTAGCAGGTTTTTTGCAAGGAAGAGCTCTCTAACAAACACATCCAAGAGGAGGAGGCCTGGCTACATCCAGCCAGATAATCTCACATCTGCTTGTGTTTATCTCTAAACTTGATTTTAGAGAGAACATAGTAATAAATCTGTTTCTGACATTTCTTCCACAGATCTTTTATAACCATTCCTCACTATGTTATCCATTGTGGAAAGCACAGCTTTTTTTCATTTTTAAAAGTTTGCTTTTTTATCTAAACTCTTTATGAAAATTGGGAAGGCAACTCCAAGATTCCTAGATAATACTGAAGAAATTCTCACCAGTGAGTGGAGCCAGACTAAACTAAGGTACACATACATGCCTCGAGTGTATCCAATGGAAAATAGCTCATAGCTCTGCAGGATCTCCAAGAAGCATCTCAAAACCTGCAACTACAGGCATGGAAAGCTGCTTTGTCAGAAGTCTATTAGGCTGTCTGCTTCATAGCGTTGATTGTGTTTGGAGAAGACTAATCCTTAATGACCACAGACAGCCTCTGCCAGGCAGCAGGGTAAAGGCTTAACAAGACCGCGAGCATGCACATGAGCAGCAGTAATAGGAAACCACTCACTTGTGGCAAGTCTATCATTCTGAGTACATATTGAAGGATAAAAAGTATTGCTTCCCTGCTGATGATACACCAAGCACAGAAGCTGTCAAGGACAGATCAGGCTGGGTGTTTCCTGTTATAAATTCCCTTCAACTGAGCTGCAGTTAAGACAGAAAACCAAGTATATGCAATTACATGCATGACTGGGGTAGCTTAATTTCTGCTGCTTTAAATAAAACTGAATGAGCCTCCACGCAGTCTCTCCCAGGCTCGCTCCATGGATCCTTACTCTGCTACTGCAGGAAAGGAGGTACTTTCGTGAGTCCAGCTCTTATTGTGCAAAAGACTTTCTCCTACATCAAAGCCAAGAAATTTCATGCTTTAGCCTTGGTCATGGGATGGAGCAAATATACGGTGAAAATCACACAAAGGAGTCATTTTTCTCTGGAAAGCCTACATAACCAAAGCAATTCACCCTTATCATGCAGTCCTCCATCTACATCACACAGATAACTTGCAGAGCAAGTTTTGCTATTTGCTTTCCTTTACACAGAGGCATGTTTGTGAGTGAAAAAATTGAGCAGGATTAAGGGGGGACTTAAGCCGAAATGGGAATACATGCCAAAAAACCCACCTTCCTTGAAAATATCAAAAAGGGAGGAAGAAGTGATGGACAGAAGCAATGGTGTCTGTGAGATGCAAGAAAAAGCTTTTCCCGCTTTTTGCATAGAAAGCCCACGTTACATATCCCTTTCTCAGGAACCTTTAGCAAGTGCCAAGCCCAAAGGAAGGCTTTTTACACAAGTCCTGTCCCTAACTTTATTCTAGAGAGAGGCAACAGACCAGCATGTACATCTTTGCAATGATGAGGATCCTCCAGAAGAGAAGGCAAAGGCAAAAAGTTCTTTTCCCTTTGGGCATGCAAAATTACCCTGTGTCAACCGCTAGGAAACACAGCTTCAGGCTTGTAGGTGCTTCCCTGAAAAAGTGCTGAACAAGCTCCAAAGGCATCCACCCCTCCCTGAGGACCTACAATACCAACATCTAAAAACTGCACAGTGCCACTGCCTCTGATTGCGCAACTAGGCATGATCTTGGCACAGTCCAAACACATCCTACCATGAGACATGACCTATACTCGATTACCATGTTCAGGAAGGCAAACACTGGTGCCCCAGGGGGGCTTTGGAAGCAGAGAGAAAGTGTTATTGTCATCATCCTAAGTTTCCATATCTGAAGGGTCCTCAGGAAGAGATACAGCACTGGAGGCATGGCTGTATTCCTCCCTGGGCCAGAGATCAAGTAACCATTTCCATTTCTTAGGTGCCAGAGGAACAAAACATCCTTAGTTCTCCCTTTTAAATGTTGTTATTCAAAAGGAGTTTTCCTAGTCAGACCAGGAGAAAAAGCCATCTGAAAACTAAGAAAGTATCTTTTAACCATTTTTTTCTAAAGTTCAGGAGTTAACCCCAGATCTTGGGATTCTGTTGGTATCTCATATTCTGATTCTCCGTGTTTACAATTGTTGGGGGTTTTTTCCCCCCCAAAAAAATCTACTAAGTAGATAAGGAAGAGGAGTAAGAATTCAGAATGACTACATGAACTACGTCGGGCACTGAAGCTGGATTTTTACAGCATTTACTCTGCAACATTTACAATAATTAACTGCTCACTTGAACGTTTACAGAAGCTCCTTACATGTCAATGCAGGCAAACCACAACTTCACATTTATACAACACCAGAATGCTTGGTACATGCCTGTGTCTTTCACAGGTCATGCAGTGAATTCCACTCCTTTTTAAGTATGTCCGAGGGCTTTTAAGCATGTTGGAGATTTTCTTTCTTCTGTGCTTAGTTAAACTGGGATTTTTTTCTAACTTCAGTCCTGATTTATAA
Source organism: Struthidea cinerea (assembly GCA_013397865.1). NCBI lineage: Eukaryota > Metazoa > Chordata > Aves > Passeriformes > Corcoracidae > Struthidea > Struthidea cinerea. Next base: position 5,637,836 of record VZTI01002652.1, read on the forward strand.
ACTAAGGTCTTCCAGATTGCCAATTACTTCTGAGAATTCCCTCCTAAACTGAGACGCTTCTCAGCACAAGTTAGTGGTGTTGCTAGAAAGTCATGGCATTTAGCTCTCCCTCTGTGGTTATCTCTACCTTTCTGGGGGCAAGGAGATAGGCAGGCTGTCAGGTCCTTGAAGAAGTTCATGTGTGCCTCATTACTTTTAGAAGATTTAGGCTCAGGCTGCCACCACAGAAAAAGGTCCTGGATTGCCCACTTTAGTTCCCAGCTGTGCTTTCTGGCCCATGCCTTCCCTTGCAGCCCCTGGGCAGGAGGTGCATGGCACTGGGGAACTGACATGGCCAAATCCTTTTCAGTCAGGTCAGTTCAGTGCAGCTTCTGTACTGGACCACTGCATGGTTGCAGGGACTGCTACTTTTTTGCAGCTATTGTCATTTATCCTGAAGTCAGTTATCCACACTGACATCCATGTTTAATTTCATTTCTCCCCTCACAAGGGTTGACCCGCTTCTGTTAGCTCTAGAACATTTAAATGGAAGACACTCTATCCCCATTTGTTACTGCCCCAAGTACTCACCTACGCAGTACTAAAAATCAAAACCATAAAACAGAATTTAAAATATGTATTACAAATATATAAATAATCACCTTCTCCTTATGGACTTTGGAAGTACAGAATTGTTTCAAACTGCAAACATCCCCACTGGACATTTTTTGAGAACACAGCTTTCATTGAAACTTCACCTGAGTTTCACCCATAAAAATATGACAATTTGTGTTGCCCACTCCTACCTTACATCACACTAAGGTTAATCCTCCACTCAGCTCCCTGCTGTGTGAAACTCAAGAGCATGCAGGGGTGTGCTTCAGAACTGCCCCTCAAAAGCCCTCCTGACTGAACAAACATACTGGCAGCAGTTGTTGTACAAAAGTATGCAGCCACGCACATACCAGTGCTGGTATTTTCTGAACATTTATTCAGAGAGAGACAGGTCTCACTTCATTCTTTCTCCCTCATGTTTCATTAGATCAGCTAGAGATTTTGTTTTAGGTTGGCTGCAAATTGTGTTTTGCCCAAATACATCTCTGGACACTCCCTACTCCACTTCAGTTATACAAACACCCTCTGACCCAGCCCTCCTGGAGTAGCCACAATAAAAAACCCATTTCCTGCCCCTCCAACCTGTTGAGATATTTTTAGTTGAAATTGAATGCACATACCTATGGCAGGTGAGGCACCAGTGAGAATGTGGGTGTGGTGAGACCTTTGCTTTTCTAATGCCAAGTGCTTCCACAGCTTGTCATTCCAAATCAAGGGAGGTGGCCGGCTGTCTGGTCACTCCCCTCAAGGAGGCTCTGTACTCTTTCACAAGGAGCAGCTCTATTTCTCTCCACCAATATTCTTGCTACTGCAAAAGAGGGATAATCTTTGACTCCATCAAGGGGCAAGACATCCCTTCTGCTGTTGCAGGCTTCCACATAGGAAGAACACAGAGATGCTAGAGACTCCAACAATCTATCAAAGCAAGCCTCACTACTTCTGAAAGGAATGACTCTGCCCTACCTCCTCTAGCAGTCAAAGTGCCCTTCACATCACTTTACAAGACTGGTTCAGGACTGGCTCTGCATCTCATCCATTAAAACTCCAGAGGTTTTGCAGGGATCCAGGACCCTCAGAGGGATTTAAGCTTTCTTTGCTGATACTGGAACCAACCCTATCCTGCCTGCAAAGAATAAGAAATTTTGTTCAAGCACCCAGCAGGACAGCCGGGAGTGTTCCCTTGCTCCATGGGGAACAAGCATTTGCATCTCCACCCACATTATCACTCATTTTGCTCTCTCTCTGGTGCATTCTAGAGCTGTTTCCTCTGATCTATGTGGTTTGCTACCAAAGGGCCCTGTAGAATGAACATGTCCTCATTTCTGGGCTTTCACACCTGCCCCTTTGTGCTGGGACCCAGGGAAGATAGACACTCTTTCTGCTTTACATGAATGCTCTTAGCAGTGCACATACCCAAGACTTGTACACTTACTATCTGCCACTGACTTAAAACCATTTTAGAGCGATCAGACTTGAAGGTATTTGGGAGATTTAAATAAACTGCTACAACATAAATAAAGAGTGAGAACACTGGCACTCTTTTTGCTGCAAAGAGTATGTCTGTTCCTCATGAAAAAACAGACCTAGATTTTCTGGCATTTCTTTGCAAAATGCCCTGCCCCTAACAAAAGTGTGAAAGCATTCTGACTAGCATACATCTGTCTACTAGATTTCTGCTGACAACGTGCAATAACCACTGTGCTCATCTTGACCACTGCAATAGTTTCTACTTTCCATTTACTATTTTGAACATTGTTTTTCATGTAGCACAAAATCCGGTTTATGAATGGTTCTAATGGGCATTAAATTTTCACGTATTCAGTAAATTTTCATATGCAGGAGCTTCCTACTCTTCTCTGCCCACCAGCAGGAACATCCAGTGTGAAAATTTTTATTGTCAGTGAGAACTAGCAGTAACGTTCTGGTTTGACACAAAGTACATTTATCTCATTCTTGCAAAAGTCTACTTATCTGGCATGGAACTCTGCCTAAGAGTAACAAAGTTCCCTGCCTAGGGAAACAAAAGAGCTTTCCAGGACACCTGTTTTTCTGCACCTCCCAGCTTGTGAGCTGCTTTCCCACGTAAATACCCCCCTCTTGTGTTCATTTATAAGTACTACAAGAATCGGCCACAAAAACCCCACCCAAAACACAGACCTATCCTTGATGGTGTCAATCATCAACAGGTACTGGATCGAATTCCAGGCAGTGAATAGCTCCATCCTGCTGAAACTCGTTCTCTCTGTGCTGAACCACTCTTCAGCTGACAAATCTAAGGTTTTGATGTCACATCTGAATTGCTAAGATTGACCCAAGAAGAAAACCTTCTGGCAGAGCTGATACACAAAAGTGAACGGAACAGGTCAGTGATAAGACAAGGAAAACCAGGTAGCTTTAAAATTAAGCAAAATATATTTTGAGTTCTCAATGTAACACATCCCTTCACCAAGGCAAGGGCATCACAGCTGTGCTGTGGAAACTCAGTCACTTCTTTTTAACTTTCTCCTCTCTTTCTTCCAACAGATCTGACTCCAGATGCACTCAGTGAGATTGGATAGTGGGACAGGCTGCAGCAGTGCAACAGCTGCATTCACACTGCACTTCGTGGCTGAGCAGAGCCACACCACAGCTGCTTCCAGGTCCAGAGGTAAATGGTGTCTGATGGTGTCCCTGAAAGGAAAACTGGTACCATGATACCAAAATGGGCCACGCTCAGTCTGTAGCTGGTGAAGAAGAAAAGTAGGTTTTTTCCTCACAGACTGCTAAATTTCGTATGTAGTTCTGAAAAAAAATCCACTGGAGACGGCTTGGTAGACTGTTTTTGATAGCTCAGATAGCCATAAAGAGAAAAATAAAAAAGTCTGTTCAAATACCAAACTAGAAGGCTTTCCTTTTCTTCTTTTTCCCTCCTGCCACCTTATTCCTGACACCAATAGCTTCTTCTGTGTCATCATCATCATTCCGAGATCGCTTCTTCTCTCCTTGCTCCCGCAGCTCCTGCAATGCAATCAACAGATTGATTGACTGAGAGTTCTGGCACCTGAAGAAATTCAGACTACAACAGCGAGGACAGGGTCAAAAAGCCAGCACCCACCATTCGAGCAAATCTCTGGGCCTCAGCCACACGCTCTGTCAGCATCATAACTTCTTCCTCTTGCATGGGGAATGCCGGCAGCTTCTTGCCAATCAGGTGTTCAATGCGCTGGAACAGCTCTACATCATACCTGAGAAAAGACAAGACACCCGCTTGAATCAGCCCTCCTGAGAGGGGCTCAGCTGTCACCACTCACAGACTTCACCCCTCATCTCCAGCCTGCAGATAACTGCTAAGTTTGTGCTAATGGTCTCACAAGCAGCTCAGCTGCATCCAAATGATGCCGTTTGGCATGGCTTCTCTGATTTATTCAGCTGATCTCCATTCAGAAGTATTTGGCAAAGATTTTCATTTTAGACAAATACTTCAGTGTTTATAAAACACCCCCACAGTTACTGAACCTGCATTATGTATTTTAAAAATACATAAATATATTGTAGAGTCCAGTTACAAACAGTTCTGCTCAATACATGCCTGCTTCTAGAATTTAGAAGCAGGCATGTATTGCCTCCCCACCCAGTGCTTTGAATTCTCTCCCCTTTAGCAAAATAAAACCACCTGGCACTTCAAAATGAAAAGCAGTATTTTATTCTCACCCAGGATAAGGTCAGATATTTTCTGCTCTGAAACACAGCTGGAAAGAGTAAGTCTGTTAAATTTTATCACTTACTGTGTGACAAAGGTGATAGATTTGCCAGATCTCCCAGCTCGAGCTGTTCTCCCAACACGATGAATGTAATCCTGGAAAGAATTTTCTTGATAAGCAATAATATATGCTCACCAAACACAGAACAGATCTTATGCCAGATCAGGCTATATATTTTCTCTTTAGGAAAGAACAAGAAAATGGTGAGAACATACAGCCAGGATTAAATGCTCAGGAGGGTTGTGCAGCATCAGATTTTGAGAAGAGGCGTAAGTGGAGGCATAACTTCAGTTTTAACATTTGAATTCTTCTCTTTCTAAATGAGAAGACCACCTCCGATTATTCCAGACTGCAGGACAAAAGTTGCAATACATGGCCTTTGCCAAGACTTCACTATCACTTCCTTGGAAAGCTAATATTCACAGTGAACCTGTGCCTGCATTTTCAGTCTTGGGATCTAGTGCTCTGCATAGTCCACCTTCCAGAGAAACTCTCTGACAAGTAGAGTTAAACTTAGTAAGCATGGTGAAAGAGAGGATGATTGAGAATAATTTAGAAGAGTCTGATCTATTGGGCATCTTTTGTCAATATGGTTCTAGGCTGTTTTCCAGGTTTTATACGACATTATGGAAATTAAAATACTCCCTTCTCCATAAAGGATCTGCAGAGAGAGGATCGTAAGAAAGGATGTGTTCTATGGGTTAGATGAGAGAGAAGAGCATAAAGACTGTAATAACACCATCCAAGCTGCTGCCCCCACCATTTTTTTTCTTTACTTTTGCCCTTTTACAAAAGGAGTGTCTACAAAAGACCTACCATACTTCTGTTTGCAAGACACAGCATCTTTAATCATTGTAAGCAACAATAGCAATTCCTGAAATGCATGTTCATGGTATTGCTTTCTAGAACTAAGCTGGGAAACAGCCACATCCCTGAGATAATCCCATACTTTCTGTAAGACAGAGCTGGTAATTCACTTTCTTTTTCTTTTGCAGTGCTTTTGTGATATGAAGGTGAAACATATTAAGGACACCTTTCTTAACCAAATGCTCACCGAATGTCATAATGAGAATTTAGTTTTTTTTCTTTTTTTTAAAACACACTTTAAAATATGAAGGCAGACCTGGATCACAGGCACAGAGATGACTACATGAAACTAGTAATACGTTAAAACTGTTTTCAAAGCCCTTTAATGTAATATGGCAAAACATATAGCCTGAGCAGAAATGCAAAGACATGGAGCATTCCTCACTTCCCCTCTTCACTTACAGGGCCACTTCTACAACCCAGGCCATGAGGCCGTACAAACAGAGATACCAACTCAATTGTGGAAGCTGAACTACACCTTTCAATGTACAGAATCATGAATTAGACTTTCAGTCAGCAGAACAGAGAGAAGATGTCCCTGGTGCTTTGTCCACCTTCTTGGTCTATCTGCTCGTGGTGACCAGAAGCTCTCAGCTGGCACACAGACAAGCTTACCTTAGAGTGTGTAGGAATATCAAAGTTTATCACCACATCCACATGTGGGATGTCCAGACCTCTGCTTGCAACATCAGTAGCCAGCAGAATAGAACGTGCCTTGGCCTTGAACTTGTTTAGAGAGCCCAAACGTTTATTCTGGAAAAGGACAAAAAGGGAATGAGACAATAACACTCATTCTAGTCTCTAGTTAATATGCTCTTGTTGAAATACCGGCACAAAAGAACTGGGGGAGAAACTACTCAAAAATCTCACTTCTCTAATTTCTTTTTTAAACATTACAGAATCAGGGGCAGCATTCACATTAGTTAAATTTCTATGGATCAGTCCAGTCCACTAGCTGTGAAATACTCCTCCTGCAAGGTAGCTTTGACTCAGTATGGTGCAGCCCATTTCCCAAGCCCCAGGCCTCCTGTCTACTCCATTCTGTGGGGTCATGCCCATACCTGACTCATCTGCCCATGGAGGGGAATGGCAGTGAATCCCAGGTTGCGAAGCAGTAGAGCAGTCCTCTGAGTATTGTTACATGTACTACAGAATATCATGAAAGAGTTACCAGCCAGTTCATTCAAGATATAAACCAGGTAGCTGTCCTGTAAAGAAACAGAGAGAATTAAAAAAAAAGCCCAGAGATAATCACATGTGCAATATTAATCTAGGCCTCAGAAGATGACAAGATATTGGACAGGTGTGGGAACAAGAAAAGCCACAATAAGAGAGAAGAAACAGAAGTGCCATTACCTTGAATTTGGAGGGGATGAAAATGTAGTACTGCTGTAGTTTTTCAACTGTCTGATACTTGGAAGAAACAGCACATTTAACAGGATTCTTCAGAGCAGCACGCTGGAGTTTTTGAACCTGGTAAGATCAATGAAACTTAGTAGGACAGAGATCTTGTCAGAAAATTTTATTAATACAGTCTAGTCAAGAGGATAGCCTGACGGAAGGAGAACTAAAGCAGATTAGTCTGTTCCCACCTTCTTGGTCATGGTGGCAGAAAACAGGAATGTCTTCCTGTCTCGAGGAATCACTTTTAATATCTTATCCACCTGTAAAAAAATAAGGAAACGGAAATACTAAATACTACAAGCAAGCAAGCCACAAGTCTTCCACAAATATCCACATGAAGAGTAATGCATGTGTAAACATACAGTAGGAACAAATTTTTTCTCTTCTAAGGGGAAGGTGTAGGCTGATATCTTGTTGGCAATTAGGCAGTGTGAACTTCAAAAGTCCAACAACAGTGCAAATATCAGGCACTGTTTCTGCATGAATGTGTGTGTGATTGTTTTCTACATTAACTACATTCTACATCAGGCACTCCAGAGAAACCAGTGGATTTCAGAGACAAAGTGCCTCCTACTGCCTTGGCAGTGCTCTGCAGAACTCTGCTATGTTCTAATCCCACCACAGACTTTTGTGTAATTACTAGATCTTAGTTACAATTTGCTACTAATTTCTACAGACCAGCTCAGTGTTTACTATGTGACCATATAAAGCAATTTTAAAGGGATTCATCTCGTGTTCCAAACTCTTCTTTCAGCAGATTCCTACCTCTGTCTCGAAATCCATGTTAAGAATCCGGTCAGCCTCATCCATCACCAGGAACTTCAGAGCTCGTAAGTTGAAGCCCTTTGTGTTCTCCAGATGATCAACCAGACGGCCAGGGGTTGCTGCCAACAGCATCACGAAAGCAAATTCAGAATGAAAGCAAAGAAAAAGATCCAAACAGGCAAGACAGCTGTCCATTACAGAAAAGGGATTCTTTGCCCAAGAGAAGTAGAGATTGCTTTGTGGGAGTAACTTTTTCATAGGATATCTTCAGAGAGTGTTTTGAAATAAGACTAATGGAGTCAAACTCTCTGAAAAAACTCCTAAAAAACGTGGCACAAAAAAGACTGTAGACAAGCCAGGCTGTGAAGGATGAGACCAGCATTTTAAACACTTGAGGAGAAGTAAAAAACAAGCCGAAAGCACTCTGGGTCTACCAGGAATATTTTGGAATGAGCTTGTAGCAACCAAGTTACTGGTGGATACTGCAGAAACATGAACAAGCCAGTACTCAGAGCTTGGGACAAAAACAAATGAAAGATGTACTCTCCTCTCTTTGGTTAACTGCAGTTTGATAATATTCACACTCCATATCCCCAGCACATCAACTTACCAATTATAACATGTGGTTTCTTGGCTAAGGCCAGAGACTGAGACATCGTGTCAATTCCACCCACAATGACCGCTGCAGGACAAACAGAGTGGAGTGAATCCCTCAGTGTAGCACCAGCCCTCCTATGGTGTTTACTCCTACTGCCCACCACCCACAGCAATTCTGTACAAATGAAAAGCTACTTATTTTTATGAGAATTCACTTTATTTTAGCATACCTGACCTTCCTAGGCTTCTTAAGCCATACAATTAATTCCTTACTGGCCACAAGTATTTTATTTTCACAGCTGAAGAGCTACAGGCAGAATCTATTCCTTGCAATTTAACTCGGCTGCAAAAATCTAGGAATTCTAAAAATACCCACAAAGCTTTTTTTTGAGAGATTATCTAAAGAATCAATACAGACAGTCTGAAGGAAAGATTAACTACATCACACTACAGCAGGGAGCTCTACGCAATTTCACTGGACACAAACCCACCATTGAAAACTTCTACTTCCACCTTCAACTGTTCAGACATAAAATGCAGAAGAGCTGCAGACCACTCCATGAGGAAAGTCCATACAGCCTTTTTTCCTCAAACCTGATACAAGATCTCTGTCTCCCAGCATCATGAGCTTTTCTCACATTTTGTTCAACCCCTCATACAAATCCTCTATTTTTATCTTTGCAATCTCAAGCTGACAAACTGGTCTTCAGAAAAATTGGTCCAATACCATAAAAGCTACTTACTACTTTGAACACCAATGGAGGACCCAAGAGCTTCAAACTGCTCTGAGATTTGAAAGGCCAGCTCCCTTGTTGGTGTGAGGACAAGAGCAAATAATCGCTGAGGTGTTTCCAGCAGTGCTTGAAGAATTGGCAAAGCAAAGGCTCCTGTTTTTCCAGAGCCAGTTTCTGCCAGTCCAATGACGTCTCTGCCTGCGAGAAGGAGCAAGGGGGGCAAAACTGTTATACATCTAGAACAGAGAAAGAAGACTTTAAAGCACTGTGCAATAGAACACGAGAATTCCCTAAGGACAGAAAAAAAGGCAGACACACACAAGGTAAGAAAGAACAAAGGGCCAAACCAAAGAACTTCAGAATCTCTCTGAAGCATTTTTAGACTGTGATTTCATTTGTATAATGATTACAGTCACGATATTCAATTTTCTAGCTAAAATTCTGCTAATATACAGGGTTTCATACAAACTTCAGGTTCAAAATAAGCTTTACTTTATTATGTATCAAATCTGACATCAGTTTACAGCTTAATAACTCTATCTCAGTATTTCAGTCCAAATGTTGTCTGTTTGCAGGCTTACAAGGAAACAGACTGCAGTGTTTGAACTTCAGTCACACAAACCACAGGACAGCAGCACTACCAAACTCACATTTCACAAGCCACAATTGTGCCATTGATTAGCAGAGCAATCCAAACCAGTTTGCAGTAGGAAGAGTAGGACAGAAAGTCTTTTGCCCAAAAAAAATGCAGGCAACAAGGTAGAATTCATCAGTAGAATCCATTATGACATCCTAAGCTCATACAGCCAAGAAGAACATGCTGTCAATAGGCCTTACACTGGAAACAATTTCTCAGGAATGTGGTCTTACCTTTGTGTTTGGTTTTCCCCAAGAGAATCTTGTATGTGTAGTAAAAGAGTCTGACAAAGTTAAATATTAGGACAGAGTAGATACTGAAAGTTTGTTCCCATTCTGTCACTACATTGTTCTTTTCGTCCTTGACAGTGTTTTGAGGGGTTTTGTTTAAAAAAAAAAAATAGTTCTAGAGATGGAAATGTCTGCTGAATTCAGTAATTTATTTTTTTGTAATTCCAGAATGCTTACAGAAAGTCACTGTGGTTTGGTTATTACTCACTTCAGAAATCTAATTTCAAAGAGTTGCCTGCTCACAGCAAAGCAGATTATACACACTATAGAATCAGTCAAGGCATCTTCACTTTCAGGGGCACACACACACACACACACACACACACTCTGTAGGTTTCTATCAAAAGCAGCACAGTCCAAAACCTATTGGAAGCTTCCTGTGTATCCTTGGGTATGTCGGGCAGAAAGTGATCAGTGTGGACTAGTGGTTCAAATGATTGGTAAGAATTCTATTTAACAGGGAGTGTCAGAACTACACAACAGGAATGAACTCTCAAGGAACAATTTGAAAGTTTGTGATTTCAAGCATTGCTATCCAAGCTCCAAGCTCCACCTGGGAAGGACACAGAATGAATACAAAAACGACTTCTAAACAGAGATCCTCAACAATGAAGAAGTTGGGACACACTCATCCCTGATCCTTCTCACTCAGCAAAATTCATTCACATAGAGCTCCTGGAGCGCTCCCCAGTTCAAAGAAGCACACTGCTCACCTTGGAGAGCCACTGGAATAGCCTCAATTTGGATCTTTGTTGGCACTTTCCATCCTAACTGGTCACAAGCTTCACACAGGACATCTGTTACTCCCTGGACATAAGTGACAAAGAAAAGGAAAACAGACATCACCAAAAAGACCTAAATTAAATCACGGAGTTAAATTAAATTCATGCTTCAACAGAGCCAAGCTTGTCTCTAGCAGAGCCAAACCCCACCAGGCCCCCAGTGCAACTCTCTGAAAGGGCAGGCTGCTCACAGTGATCCCCACTTCCATCAGTAACTTCATCGGATTTGCTCGAAACCATCTGCTAGCGATGACTGTCATCAGGAAAAATATGGTCAGTTTTACCCTAGTTCACACAAGGAACTTCCCTCCCCCCCCACAGCTCTCTTCACCTCAAGGGGTGTCCCATGACCATGGAAAACAAAAAACGCCACGGCAAGTTAACACAACTGAAGATAGCGGCGGCTGGCTGCGGAGCGGCGAGGGAAGCAGCAATGCCAAGCCCAGCGGGGCAGCGCCCGAGTGCCCACAGCTCCTGCCCGGGCCCGGCACCGCTGCCCGCGGAGCGCCGCACGTGTCTGCCCGGCGCGCACACGGGGCTGGCGAGGAGCTCCCCCGGCCTGATCTGCGGGACAGGGCAGCGAGCACCGGGGGCAGAAGCGGCTCTGGCCCAGCCTCACCAAGTCCTTGAAGCTCCGTGGCTCCTCCACCGCCGGCTCCTGCTCCGGCTCGGCCACCGACGCTTCCTCCCCTCCTGCCGCCATCTTGGCCCGTCCCCTCCTGCTGCAGCACAGAGCACTCTGGGAGCTGTAGTCCTCCTCGCGGTGCGATGGGATTTGTAGTTCCGGAGAGAGAGCCGCGCCGAGCGGAGCGGGTGGGTTTTCGCTCGGCTCCGAGAGGTGCCCCGGGAAGGGGGAGTTGCGGATCTACGGCCGCCTGTCCTGGGACGAGCGCACCCTGAACTGGCTGTGGGAAAGCTTGCCCGCCTGCCCTCCCGGCGGTAACCCCGAGCCGCTAAGCCGCAGGCCTGCAGCTGAGCACTGCCCTGCTTAGGTAGTGCGTGATGCTGTTCCCGGTTCATACCTTCTACCGCTGGGAAAGAACGGGCAAAATGAGCTGGCCAGGCACAAAAAGGCAAGAATATGTATAAACTTACATACATAATGCATATAAAGAACAAATTAACTGCTTCGGAAGTGCTGGTATGAAACACTTTGAAGCATTGGTGATGGGAAGAGAGAAAAGAGCTGTCATTGTCCCACGTTGTTTTCCTGTTTATGGTAATTGCTAGTATGAATTTTTGAAGTGACAGAAATATGAAATAAACTGAACTGTGGCAACTCACACCATGGAATGAGAGAGTACAGGATGAGAACAGATGCAAACACTCTCCCACCTCTCTTGATTGCTGCTGTTGTGATGTAGGCCTGCAAGTGCTTGATGAGAGGTGAAAATGGATATGCATTTAATGACCATCCAGGGAGTGCAGTATCAAAATATCGTCATGATGGAACTTCCTGAGTCATTGGTTTCCATCTGATCTGCGTGTAGCATCTCTAATCTGTAGTCCCGATGCTGATTGCCACAAGTTAACCATGCAGCTAGGTGAACTTCCTTTGTTTTAGGGAAAAGAAGGGTAACACATACAAGATGTTAGGGTTAGATGTTTGGGCAGCAGGGCTGGCTCCAAAATGAAACTCATGACTGCATTTCTGAGCAGACTTTCCTCTCTCTGGGAAGGCTGTCTGGGTGTGCTCTCAGTGGAAATGCTGATGTACTTCAGCATCTGTCACTGGATTCCAAGTGTGGCATTTCCTCTGCTCCCAGAACAATGAGGAAAGTGAGAGGAAATACGAACAAACTCTCTGCATGACAGGGAAAGAAGAGGAAACCTGAAACAATTCATGGGCAGGAGTAAAAATGAAACTGCTGCATCCCACTGTGCTCGGGAGCAGTGATAAATTAAAACAAAAAAAAACCCGAAACACCCTGTATAGATGCTGGTTGTGACCATATGTTTCAAAAATTACAGCAGTCTGAGCCATGGGCTTGCTATATACCATTGGTGCTGAAGGTTAAGCCTGGCCAGCACGTAGACATGAACCCTGTAAGGGTCACTGGGATGCCTCAGGAAACGGAGTCAGGGATGTGACAGGAAGTCACTGCTTGTGATTCTTTGTTGAACTCATTGCCCATATAATATGGTGCTGTTTCAGTGGGGAGCAGGGTGGGGCAATTCTATCCTGATGAAATTCCAGTTTGTGTAATTCCCTGTTGTCAATTGATGTATTTGAATGAAAGTTTTCTCCTGTCCTAAACTGCTGTTGGGAGCATTCATGCATGATAATTACTAAATAGTAATTCCTTTTTTGTGCTTCTCAACACAGGTCACTTCAGGTTATACTGCATTTAGAAATTTTCGCTTCAGAATTTAAATTTTCACTTTTAAACTTGGCTTTTAAACAAACACACTCCTAGCTCTGTTGCATGTTACAGCCCAGTCTTCCTTAGCAGGGGCAGGGTGAGAGCATCCCCAGCAGATGAATTTTAGTGCAGATATAATGTCAGCTATTTCATACGGGATGCATAATGAGACGAGATGGACAACGTACAGCACGTCACATCCAGGTGTGCAGAGAGACACTGACACAAAAGTGCTTCGTATTCATTTATTTGAATCAGCAGTGTACTTGTTCATTTCTGGCAAACAGGCATGGGTATCACAAGCATTTGAGTCACACTCTGAGGAACCAGAATAAAATTCTTTCTACAACATATTAAAACAAACGTCGATATCATGAGAAGAAGAGACAAAAAGGACAAGGATTCAAGCTTTGTGACATGGAGTGTTGCCCCTCCTAAGAATTTGGTCAGTGGTACAGAATTAGAGTAGATTTTTCTCATCATTTGTATTTGTGCCTGCGCAGGGAAGTTTCCCTTATCCACCGGGGCATGCTTGCGGAGGGAGTTACCTCTGCATTATCTCTTCTAGTCGCTTCAAGCTAGTTTCAGGGTCTCTTCCTTGTACCTCTTTCAGGTACTGACATGATCCCCATCATCACCATACTTGAGCACTTTTCAGTGTTTGTCCCAGAAACATCCTTGTGAGGTAGGGAAGTGCTACTATCCCCGTTTTCAGACAGGGAACTGAGGTACGGATGGGTCAAAAATCACAAAGGGCATGTTTAGCAGGACAGTCAATTGAAACAGGGTCCCAGTCCTTGTTCCTGCTTTGTAGGGGCTCTGCCACTGGATCATCCTACTCCTCTCTTGAATATTGGTACCCTCATACATTTCACTAGTATGAAGCCTTCCCTGGGAAGCATTGCTAGGAGTATGCGTAGCTCTCCATGAGTGCTGCCTCCCTCCTCACAGAAGATTCACTGTGGGTCTCACAGGCTGCTTGACTGCATGGAGAGTGGCACCTCCACCTCTCAGGCATGCTCCCATCACAGCGGGGCTCCAGCTCAGACCGGTACCACCAACCTACACTTCCCTTCCTGCTGCAAGAGATATAACTGCTTCCTTCCACCAATGCCTGGAGGGAGACTCCGGTCCCAGGGTCGCTCTTCTTCTCTCTGTTTTGGCTCCTAAGATCTATTGTCACTGTCTGACTGTGTTTCACCCATTTTATAACTATCAGCATTCAGGTCATGCTTTCCTTTCCCTACAGGGACCTGCCCTCCCTCACAGCAAAATAACAGCTAACTTGCTCTCACATGCCACAGACTTGCTTTTACTCTAAAACACAACTGCTTTCCTTTGGAACAGAGGCCTCCTTTAAAAAAATATATATATTTATACACTCTTAAATACAATATCATAACCTTAAAATCATTCTATGTAAATAAATAGAATATAAACATTACAGTTCTCAGTCTGGAGAGGTTTCTTCAAAAGGGGTAAGTTGTGGCCCTGCTATTTCACCCTGGGATGGTGAACTATCCATACAGTCTGTCATATCTGGAGCTGCTTCTTTCTACAGCCTTTCCAGATGTACCTTGGTAATGGGACTGTACTCTACTGGAATTTGGCAGCTGCTGGCTTTTTTAGGGTACTCCAGCCCTTGTACCACACGCAGATTTGTAAGTTGTTTACAAACCAGGTTCAGTCAGCATCAGGCATTTCATCAGCTTCCTGACCTACTTCTTTTTGCTGCCTTGGGGAAGCAGAGCAGTGGAGATGGCTGGGGAAACATGGGTCTGCAGAACGTCCGCCTCATGGCATCAGCACTGTGAATTGTAAAACAACAGGTAGCAGTGCTAATGGTCACAGTTAATAATGCAGTGTCTCCAAACCCATGTTTAAATGTGGGCCAAACACTGTTTCAGCTGGATGGTCTCAGGATCTCGGCAGTGGTTTTAGCACCCAAGCTGAGTCTCCTCGTACGTGGGGAAAGCTCTGTTCTGGACTCAAGAAGATCACAGACTTCATCCATTGCCCTGGTGCAGGTCTCGAGGTTGTCAGCCAGCTTCTGGATTTTGGCCTTCAGCACAGCCTGGCTTACTTTTGTGACCTCCTTTGTGTATTCTGGCACGAGGAAGCTGTGGGAGCCGCAGAAGACCATGAAGCAGACAGAGTTGTAGAGCGAGATGGATGCCCTCTTCTCTGACTGGCGCAGTGTAGGGTCGCCTGGGCCCTGCCGCCGGCGAAGGAACTCCAGGCAGCCGAGTATTTCCCTCATCTGTTTCCGACAAGTCACTGCAATTTCCTGCACCTTCCTCACCTCTCGGGAATTGCAGAGCACTAAGGAGAGGTCGGAAGTGATGCTGACGGCCCCCCCAGCCGTGGCCAGGCCCAGACCCACAGCTGACGCCAGGAGAGAGGCACCCAGCGTTGCCGGGCTGAGGGACAGCCCCAGGATGGCTGTGACTGCTCCTGCAGCTGTCAGGGTGCTCCCGCCGACATTGGCAATCAGGGACCTTTTGCGGAGCTTGCTGAGTTTACGAGCTGCCTTGTGAAGGTGAGCAATTTGGCCACGCAGCCTTCGTCTCTGATCCAGCAGGGCCACATGGAAGTGGTGTGTGGGGTCTGGCGCTGGCAGAAAGGCAGCACCGTTCCTCTCCATGGCTTCTGTCGAGAAAAAGAAAAGTCTGTGTTGGGATTTATGTCAAAATACCCCCATGAGATATGCTCATCCTGGACCACCATTTCAGGGGTGGCATCCAGCCAAATTTTTGTTGCTTCACCCAGCTACAAGAAAGGTTTTCCTTCTGCACATGCACACTCACATACACACACAGACCCGTATGCACGTGTACATTTAATTACTTATTCTATTGTAACTTTCAGACAGAGAAGCTTTAAAATGTTTTTCTTAATCCCTGCAAAGACTAAAATCTCCTAAGGACTGGGGTCAGAGGTGCTGTTGCTATTACCTCTGTGAAGACACAAAGTGTCTCTTCAAACTCTGGGGACAGAAATTCCCCTGAAATTAGGTGACTCAGTGCCCAGAATAGTAATGCTGCCAGAACTAATGTGTTGTCCCCCTGATGGGATTCAGGGGATCTGCAATATAGAATGATATCTTTCACAAGAAAGGTCAGACTCCAAGGAGGTGAAAGCCATCATCCCAGGTTTTTATTTAGGAGTTATTTGCATTAAAGGAGGACAGAGGGAAACTGCTGAGTGGAATCTACATCTGGCTTTTCCGTATAGGAGGTGAGCAGCTTACTGATGCCTTGGATGGGTATTGTGGACATCCTTCCTTTCTTTAAGCTTAAGAAACTCAAGGTCCTGCAGCACTTTTTTCCTATTGTAACCTGATGTCAGTGTATGAACGAAGATGGGAACCATTGTTCTGTGGTGCTTAGTCCAACCTGTGGTCATAAATACCCGGTTACAGTGGCAGGGAGGCCTGCGGACCGTGTCTAAAAGGTTTGTGAAGAGCACATCCGAAAAGCAGGCCCATTTTTAGTATGCACTCCCTTAGGGATAGGGGAACAGGGGAAATACAGAGTGAATAAAAAAGGCTTGAAAACTGCTGGCTCTGGAAAGTCCCCGCTGGCAAGAATAGCAGGAGAGCCTTCCCTTCTAGAAGTTGAATCTTCAGGGTTTCTGTGCTATATGACCTCTGTTTGCTGTCTCTGTTCTTTGCCACAAGGGCAGAAAGAAATGTTCCAATAAACATTTTCAGGCTGCTCTAGGGCTGCAAAATGCTTTACAAAGGAAGCCAGCATCCCTAACCCTGCTTACAGGGAACCGGAGGCAAGGGAGTCAACAGGAGTGATGTAGCCGATTGTCTGGTGGAAGCAGAGCTTCTGTGCTTCACAACACTGCATTGTACACACAGCTAATCTGCCTCTGCACCCAGCAAGATCCAACCATAGAGCTGAGAAGCTGTTTGAAGTCCATACTGCCCTCACAGCCAAAAGGAGACTCTGTAGCAGAAAGACCCTGTCACTAAGCCAACTAAGCAGAACTCTTCATTGCTGCAGGCACCTTTTCCACTTCTAAGTCTTCTGTGCTGTGGGAACTGGAGGTGCCTGGTCCCTCACAAAGTTACACTATGTAGTTAGGATCCTTGGGGCTTTATTCTGCACAATACTTGTGTTTCAGAAGGAGAAAACTTTGTCCCATAAATAGCCTTTCCATCCTGAAGTGTGTACGTAAATAATTCGCAGTCTTTCCCACTTCTGCTTGCTTGTCCTAATCCATCTCACACAGATCCTTTAAGATGCCCCCCATGCACTTCAGAAAATGCCCTCAGTCTCTCTTGGTGTCATTAGGTCATTTGAATAATCACTTAGTACATTGTGCTAAGAGGCAGTGTCCTCTTGTTTTCGCGCTATAATTAGAGATAAAGCTGGAAGCACAAGGACTAACACTAATCTGAATGGATAGCAGCATTGAAATGAACAGTGAGCATATCACCAATAACTTAACGACAGATCAATATGATGATCATTAAATATATCTATTCCTGTCGCCTCTTAACAATTTGTTCTGATGATTTAGTTGCTGAGAACTCTCAGGTAATAACAGCAACTATCTCACTGAATTACTAGAACAATCACTCAATATATAGCATAGGCCATGTAGTGATGCAAATCTTTTGATACTGATTAATGCCAGCACAAAGGAAAAAAATCCAGCTCTGGCTCTTAGAGAAAAATCTCCCCAACAATAAAGGTACACATTAGTCCAAAACCTGCAAACACTTTCCTAATAGAGTACTCAGAGAGACTCCAAAAATTGCTGGTTCAAACTTACCTTCAGTTTCCAGCTGCCCTCCCAGAAGACAAATTTTGATCTGTTTCTGGAGGAGACCAATTTATAGCTCCTGTGGACCAATTGCTGCTATGGGAATGCTTTGCCTCATACTGGGAGTTTGCCATTTCCTGTTCTCCCTTGTGCAGAAGGATGTGACACACTGGAAAGTGACCTGCGGGACAGTGAGCACACATCATGTTCAGGAAACGATCCCTGCGAATGAACATTGTGTGTTCGCTTTTCCTGAAGTGTAGGGTGAAAAAAATTTAAAAATCGCAGCCTATTCCTGGCTCTGAGGTAGTGCAGACATTCCCTGCAGGGAACAGTTGCCTTTCCTTTCCCTGAAATAGCAACTGACTTTACTCTGTCTGGAGCTGCCAATTGCTTGATGACTTACGTTTCCCTCCACTACACATCCAGAGCCAGTGGAGCTATCAGCCAGCCAGCTACTCCATTCAAGGCCAGTGTACTTTTAAAATCCCAGCTCTTTGGCACAATCCATAAAAGGGAAGCAGCCCCATAGCAAGACCGTTGCTCTGAATTCCCATCCCTTCTCCAGTATATAAAAACATGCTGCAAAAGGAGTGATCACGCCCTGGTTTTACTCTGTTTCTTAACCATAGTTACCACAGTGGTTGAGAAACAATCCTGTTGTTTTCTTAAAGTGCCTGCCCAGCAATCAATAATCAGAAAGAAAGGATCATTTGGATCCCCTGTTTCGCTGCCTCCTGTTGCCTGGCAGTTGTGCCATACAGATGTGGCCAGAGGGCAGAAGTGATGAAGGTGTTGGGGGGGAACAGCCTAAGTGCCACTCTTGGTGCTGCCATCCATGCTGAGCCAGGGTCAGTTTTAATCAAAGAAAGATTCTTTTGTTGGGGTCAAGAAAAATCACCCTTTTGATGGCACTAAGTGGTAGACCAAAGTGGCATGTGTCTTTATTGACACAGGGCTTGTGGTTGCTGGGGACATTCCTTTTGAGCAGCTGTGCTTGAAGATGGGACATCTACTTTCTTGTTTGGTGGATTCTTACTCCTCAGGACTATTTGTTGACAGACAACCTCTGGTTTTGCCCTAGAGCTCCCCTGAGCTATCTAATCTGAAAGCTATCTAGCTGTCACTGAGTGGTGAGGCTTTCCTGTTGAACTTGTGAGATGCTTAGCCACACAGTTGCTGGAGCTGACCTTAAAAAGGGCCAAGACTGAGAGGCAGCAGGCAGGGAGAGGAGAAGGCTGGGATTATTCATTTCGATGGCAGCTTGGTTTTCAATTATGTTAAAATAGGTGTGAAATAGTATGTCAAATGTTTTTTCAGGGGTGGACCTACAGGAGATGAAACAGGAATGAAAAAATAAATAGCATGGAAGAGTTATTTCAACCTGTCACAGACATGAAAAGCGAAAACATCATTTTGAAGATGCCTAAATATGCAGTCCTGGTCTGTTACAATTTGTACATACTGCACGTTAACAGGAAGGTGAGCTTTGACACTGAAGGAAACTGTGCTTTAGCCCTTCCCTTTGTTTTAGCAAGCGTATGCTTGAATTGGAGCCCATCTGCCTTGGCAAGGGTTTGCAGTTGATAGAGAGCTCTTTTCTCACACTCCGAAATAGAATAGGGCACTTTTTTCTCATGTAACTGCATCTGCGTTAGAATTTGTGCCTGCAGATATGTCCTTGTTAGGACAGTGAGTTTTGGTAAAAGTGAAATAACAAAGAAAAGGAAAAAGAAAGGGTCCTGTATGAGCCTAAGATGACAACATACTTTTGGATGCTGCCCTTCATTTCCCAGTTCTCTTCTTTCAATATACTCAGCTGCAAAATATTGTCAGAAATGCCTGCAATGCTCAGTCTGTGGGCAAGGACCTGATCAGGGTGCAGAAGAGACAATTCATTTTTCTTAGAGTATTCCCTCACAGACTTTCATACCCACTGAAAGATCTGCGCTTCACTCAAGGTGAGGTGTTGGTCTCAGCTGAGGACGGTTTCTCACAGGAATCATCCCTGGGCTCCTTCACCATTTAAAGAGAATGTTTCCCCATAACCCACCCCTATGATAAGGTGCATACCCAGGAAGTATGGACTTCACATGAGGAGCTACAGGTGTCAATGTGATTTTAGAAAAGAGACGTGTATTATAATAAGAAACATTATTTCCTAGGGAGTGGCCCTACCACGGCATTTTGCTGTCTGTTCTATTTTTTGCTATCTGTTTGTTTTGCTATCTATTCTTGTCCCTGCTGATACTCTCACAAACATCCCTCTGGTGAGAGTGCTGGTCTTCTCTCCCACTGATAATTAGAAAGACCCGCTCCAGCAAAGGTGAGCATGTGGGAATGGTAGGTGGATGGGAGAAAAGTGTCTTCTCTCAGCACCTGCCAAGGACTAAAAGGCTTTTAGTGCCATTAGTGGACTTGCCCAGATGTAAGTACATCTGCTGGGTCACCAAGTAGGTCCCAGGAGCCTGCTTGGAGTGAATTTTAGCTTATCAGGGTTCTCCAGACTTGTGGGGTAGGTCTGACCTTCACTGGGCAGCTCTGCAAGCTGCTGGAGGCCTGACCATCCTGCCTGCTGTACTCTTTCACCCAACCTCTCTGCTGCTGCTGCTGCTGCTGCCTCTTTGTTGGTGACCTGTGAAGCACTTGGGCTTGATGGTGGAAGGGGCACAGCAGGTGTTTCACGATGATCTGGCCAAAAACGGTACCTCTGCTCCACCCTTTCCCATCTAGCCATATCCTCTTGAAATGCCTGAGGGCATTTTGTGGGAGCAGGTGACCAGAAAAGGGAAGGAAGGATGTTTTATTGCCTCAGCTCTCTTCCTTTCTGGGCATTTTGGCAGAAAGGACTGGTCTTTATGCTCCTGGTCTCTCCAGCAGAAGGGATATATGGCAGAAGTGTTTGATCTGAAGCTGTTTGCAGCTACTGTGACATAACGTTTGAATGCAAATGTGTAACATTTGAAGCTGGAGTTTCAAATATACTCTTCCTTTATTAACATTGTTTTGATCAAATAACTGAGAAAATTTGAGTAAATTTACACTTATATACCATCTTTTTTAACAGGAGGTTTCTGCCATGCTTGATACTTTCAACCTTAACTGCTGGATGCTGGAGTTAAAAGCTGTCTTTTTTTCTTTTATTTTATTTTTCAATTGAATCAAAACCAAATTTTAACTTTTCACAGCAAGATATTAATTCAGACTCAGTAGGAACTAGAAAACTAAAACAAAGAAAGCAAATTGGAACAAGAAGAGCTGCATCAGCTTTTAGTAACCTTACCGGTAGATGCAAATTAATTTTTTGAAAGCATTCCAGAATGAGACAGGCTGCTCTGGCCTCTGGTCACTGGTGTATGTGGGACTTCAGCTGGGTTTGAAGAAAACTGCAAAGAGCAGAGCAGGCTGGGGGGAACAGGAAAGCCTGTGGGATGAGAGCACCTCTTGTTAGCTCCATTTAAGCAGAAAATTAGTCGAGCGCACTGACTGTGCCTGCTTTGTGAGCAAGCATTCATGTAACAAAAATACCATCCTAAATTGCCTTGTCAAAACACTGCTAGCAGTGTTTGCAGAGATCAAGTATTTATTTGGACATGGAGAATGAATTTCTGCAGCGTATTTAAACAGCCCAGCTTATGCTGCCATTTGCCAGCCTTAATTACATGTTTCAGTGCAGGCTGTGTGGCATAAGGCTCCGACGCACAGAGAAGCAGCTCCCCACGCAGCCCATAAGCCTCCAGCCGTGGCTCTGGCACAGCTGCATAACCCAGTGCAGCCACATGCAGGTTCTGTTGAGACCAGTGCTGCTGGAGGAGTTTTCTCTCTTCACCATCTTAGCAGTGGCAGCAGCAGCACCACAATGAGCAGGTCTAGCTACCCATTCCCTCCAGAACTATAGAAAACAGAGAATTGTTAACCTGTTTCTAGAACTGCAACGAAACCTAATAGGTTGGTAAAAAGTAGGAATTAGGTAACCTGGTTTCTTGTGCCTCTTTTCCAACAGACTTCTTGGTGGCTGAGTTCACAAGGCAACATTTCTCTTGAAAGAAAAGAGTGGATTCTTCTCACCTACAAAAACTGCTTATTTTTGTGAAACTTTCAGGAAGTCAGTGTCTCTGAAACTCTGACTGCTTTGTCAAAGTCTGGCTGAGATTGCCTAGGAACCTCAAAAGCTGCCGTCATTACATTGACTAACCTTCCCATCTGGCACAATAGAAACATGACAGAGACACAATGGCCTAAAGAAGTCTAGGAAAAGTTAAAAACTGTTACCTTGAACTTCAGATAGAGAGGCATCTCACCTAATTTCAGCCCTCTTTAGAGGTTCATATGCAGTCAGTTTATTCACGTCCTGAAGCTCCCTCTAGAGCCAGGAGAAGAAAGAGTCAACCCAAAAGCTGGTTCAGTCCATCTCTTCCAGGCACCAATATGGGACAAATTGGGACAGCAATTCTTTATCCCTTTCCTGCCTCGTTCGATGTCCCACAGGTTTGCTAGGTTTATGTTCCAATTTCAAATATCCTGTCCCTCTGCTCTGGGCCAGAGATGGTCCCTTAAACCAGCCCTTGCTGTCCTGCAGTGTGAGCAGGAGGTGCTGTTGTAGAAGACTGTGTGCGGCAGCGGTGCCTCCCTGCTTGTCCTCTCCCATAACAAGCCCTTCCCGCCCGTGGATTTTTCAGGCACATTTTGACCCTGCTGACGCCAGCTGCCCCCATTGTCTCCTGGGACAGAAAGTCCAGAAGTTCACATTTACTCACAGTGTAAAGAAGTATCTTCTTTTGCCTATTTTCAGCTAATGTACTCCTTTCACTGAGTGGTCCTTTCAACAGCTGTGTGGGATCAGGGAGAGAAAAGTCCATGGCTTTGGTGACGCTGCACTAAGGTGTTTGCAGCACATGGTCCCCCCTCGTTCTTGTGAGTGATAATTTGTCAGTCTCATTTCCAGTATTAGCAGAGCACATGTACAAGCCAGACATGTACAGAAGAACGTATGGTTTTACAGAGCTGCACTTGGGAATGCAAAGAAAGCACATTAGCCATAACATCACTGCATCCAAGTTCCAATCATTTCTTCTAAGCCCAGGGAGACTAAGATTCAGTTTAAGATGGCTGAATCTGAACTGAAAACAAAAACAAAGCGAAACAAATTCAAATGGTTATTATTTTTGTGAAGCCAGGACTTTTATTTCCAGGTCATGTCTTCCATTCTCAAAATACGATGGCTGCAAGATGATTCCTCTTGGCAACCACAAGGGCTGGAAAATATAATCAGAAACAGTTTGACCTTTTGGCGGTGTTTTTAGACAGAAGAAGAAAGGAAAATTCTTCCTCACTAAAAGCCAGATAAATCTTTTTGTACCTTTGTTAGCATTAATATTAAGGCATTACCTGGTGTGAGGGCCTCAGGACTTATTTATTACGCAATGGTGAGACCTGATCAGAAAGAAGACCTGTCAGTAATATAAAACTCTTTGAAAGGAAATTTTTAAAGAGGGAGTGATAGTCTCATGAAGGAATTGAGGGCATCTTCAAACACAGAACTGAATCTGTTAATGGGAGATCTGGCAAGAGCAAGTTCCCACTCCCAAGAGTTCTGTGCTTCCCAAAGAGGGGAAGCTGGCCAGCTGCAGAGGTGGGACATGAAGGGGACAGGAGCTTAGTGTTTCTCCCAGGCTCCTAGTTCAGATGTATGCTGTGCCTGAGCACTCAGCTGCCAGTGTCCCTGAAGCAATTTCAGACTATAGGGATGGTCAGCAGATGCTCTTGGCCTGGGTGTATTCAGCTCGCTTCCTGCACCCTCATGAACAAATTATCAGGACATGGGAGGGAGGAAAGGAAACCTGGGAGAGAATGAGCTTCCCTGCACCTGCAGATACTCCCTGCATGATTAGCAGAAGCCACGTCAAGTGCAGAGCATGGCTATGTGACCCTGTGGTTTGCAAACACATGCATTTTGAAACTCCTCTGGTAGTGTCTGATCAAATGCAGCCCTTGAAAAGATCAGGTAGTGCCTCTTTTTTACCAGTCCAGTAATGAAAAACAGCAACAACAACAATAAAAGAGCCCACCCCAAAGCCAAGGTAAGAAAACAAACAAAGAAAAAAAAAAACCCTCCTTATCTGTTTTTTATTTTTTTTCTAACCCATCCCATACACCAGCAGTAAAGAGAGTCCTGGTTTTGAGTCTAGCTGACTGGGTCTTGGACAAGTTTTATAGAAAAGAGTAAAGCCATTTGTATCTCCCCAGGTTGAATAGAGTCAAGGTAAACCCTATTGCCACTGAGGCCACTGCAGAACAGATTCTACCTTACACTTTGCTTCTCACTGCCAGAAGTTGCTTTGCAGGCACATGGAAATTGCTTAAGATGAGGAGATTCACCTCTGAAATTAAAAAAAAAAAAAAAAGTATTTTCAAGGAATATTCTGTAAAAAACATCTTAACAACAGCATTTCTTTTGGTCTTCATGGCATTTGGAGCTCTGGGGAAACGGAAACCCTAAGTCGCACCAGGAAAGAATTAGGTTACCAAGGACCACTCTTCTGACTCATGTTTACAGCAAAATCACAGGCAGGCCATACAAGTACTGCGCAGAGGAGGTGCTTGTGTGGAAGGGAATCTCCTTTTTACTTCCTCACAAGCTACACATGGCTACGTGTTTAATTTAAGCTGTTAAGATAGCTTTTCTCGGTTGTTTTGTAGCCTGTGTCCTCACCATATGAGCTCTCCCATTCACCCTCTCCATCCCATTCCTGATTAGAGGACACATCCATGTGGCTTGGGAGGGCTGCTCCAGAGGACAACCCTGGAGCAAGCTGTCAGATCATTCCCATGTTCATACAGGGTCTTCTGGCTTACGCTTGCTCCTTGCAATATCATCAATGGGGCCCTTTTAGCACCCACTCCATTCTCTCTTTGTGCACACATTCTAGATCCAGCTTTCCACCCTAACTCCCTGTTTTGAGACACCAGTGGGGAAGAACACCAGGATGCTGGAGGGTCAAAGGTATTTCCTAGTATATGAGGAAGTATATGAGGAATGACATGAAGATGACAAACTTTACAGGGTACATGTGTGGCTCTGTGGATAAGCCAAAGAGGGATGCATGTCGTGGTCTATTTCAGTACCTGTGTTATAGTGAAAGGAAGGAGAAAAACCCTGGGTGCAATGTGTAAGCTTCAGGGGAAGAAAATTAAAATCAGAATGTCTGTGCTCCTGTGCTGCTGAAAAGCTCCTGGTGTGCTGCTCGCAGCCAGGGAGGGATGTGGACGGTAGTTTCACAATATGGATGAGAATAAGATTTCAGCAAGACTTGGAAACACTTCTGAGCTACAGAACACTTGCCCGAGAGGGATGGATCTCATCTAGATCCAAAGAGAAATGGGCATCTGGCTGTGAGCATGCAGTGTTGCCTTCTATATCCCCCAAATATTGGTCACACAGGTACCACTGCTTGCATCCATACTGAACTCAGCATTCAGCAGGAGATATTTGGCTGTTGGGATGGCTTTTATGTCTATCATGAATCAAATCTCTGTATATGACAAACCTGCTTTGAAGAGTGTTTGTGAACTCTGCCTTCAAGGACAAATTGCATCCTTGATACCGAGATCAGATTTTGACTAATATGTCTTGTAGTATCCTAGGGCTCCACTCTAGGCTGGGTATTATTTTATATTTGCAGCACATCAGACATCTAGTGATTGTTCAGATCAGATGACAACATTTTGTAGTGAGCTGGTATAGCTGTAGAAAAATGTTTTCACCCTTGAAGCAGCTGTGCAGACTTGGGGAACTGGGCAGAAAGGGTGAGTATGTTCTCTTGCTGTCAGTCCTTACTTGAACATGGTGCAGTCAGGGAGCTGCATTGGGTCTCAAAAAGTAAATATGTTGCTGTACTTTGTGCCTCTTTACAGTGATGTCTGAAGATGAACATCCTTCTTCCTTTAGCTTTAGTGCACACCAAACATTGCACCTGAAACGCTTCCTTCTTCAGCCATTCCATAGGCAGGTCTTCCCACAGGGAGTGGTCAGGAGGGAGCCTAGAAAATAGTAGACTCTTTCCCTAAAATCTGCTCCTCAGTAGGAATCTTTTCCTCCATGGCAGAGTAGATTGCAAGTAGGCATTGATAATCAGACCGCCTACTTCTCACCACCTTTTATATTTCGGGAAGCATATGGTGGCTGACGCATTTCCTGATGTATACTCAAAAATCAGATCAGTTTGGATCCAGGACCTCTGACTATCGACATGAAGCTGCAGACAGCTCACTTCCTTGCTGTTCTGCAGCAATTTCAATGAACTTTGGAGGTAGCTGTTCTCACCTGAAATGCAGGGAAACAGAGATAGGGAGGAAACCAATGGTTTGCTCATTGCCTCCTGGGCAGAAACAAACGGTGAATGTAGGAGGCCTTAGTTTCAGATGAATGTTTGCTCCCTGAAGCAACCCTCTGACCTGGCAAAACTTTTATAATACTGATCAGGTCACGATTTTAAATTCCCTTGTTCTGGGCCTTTTCAAGACTAGTGTTTGAGACCTTCCCTTATTTAAGGATATATCATACTTCTGACTCTAAAGAGCTTGATGTGAGGAATACTAATTCAGCTGTCAATGCCACACATTCTTTTCTTTATATTTCTCGGAAAAGAAAAGGTTTCTGTAAGCCAACAAGAATCTTTCCCTTGTAAGGCTTCTAGAACAAAATGTCTTTTTTTTTTTT
>VZTI01002655.1:1462-13805 GCA_013397865.1 Struthidea cinerea
CGACCGTTTTCCTCCCCCATCCCTTTTCCTTCCCCTTTTTCCCTTTTCCTTCCTCCCGTCCCTTTTCCTTCCTCCTTCTCTCTGTTCCCTCCCTCATCCCTTTTCCTTCCCCTCTTTCCTTTCACCCCTTTTTCCCTTTTCCTTCCTTCCTGACCATTTTCATTCCCCCTTTTTTCTTCCCCCTCTCCCTTCCCCTTCCCCCCTTTTCCCTTCCCCTTCCATCCTTTTCCCTTTTCCTCCCCCCGGCCGCCGTTAAAATCCCGATTTATGGCCCTGCCCGTCCCGAGGATCCCTCGTGGTCAATTAGGTTCGCACCGAGCAATTCCACTTAATAGGCTTTGATGGATTTATTTTATTCCGGGATTAATTTTATTCTGGGATTTATTTTATTCCGGGATTTATTTCATTTTACTTTTCCCTCTCCTTTCCCTGGATCTCGGCCTTGTGCTGCCAGGATGAGGTCATGGGCGGGGGGAAGAACACCGTGGAGAGGGGAAGGGGCTGGAAAACCTGGAAAAGTCCCCAAATCCATGCCCAAACCCGGTTTGGTTCCCCTCATTTTGCCCTTCCAGACCCTGTCACAGGTGGAGGGAACAAGGCCGG
Organism: Struthidea cinerea; assembly: GCA_013397865.1. Lineage (NCBI taxonomy): Eukaryota > Metazoa > Chordata > Aves > Passeriformes > Corcoracidae > Struthidea > Struthidea cinerea. The sequence goes on from VZTI01002655.1 coordinate 2,066, forward strand.
GCAAATTTGGGTGGAACCGAGCGGCTTTGGCTTCTCCCAGAGAATTCCCAGGAGTTCTTTGAGCACCTCAGATGAAATCGAATTAAATTGATTTAATTCACCCCAAAATGATGAAGCTTTGGGAGGGGAGAGGGGTTAAACGTGGCGAAAGGCGCTAGATGTGGGGGGCGGCTCGGCTTTAGGATTTTGGGGTTTTTGTTGCCTGGACGGTGGGAAAAAAGCAGGGAAAGAGCGATTTGGTCACCCCCTTTGTCCCTTGAAACAGCTTCCAGGGGTGCAGATCCCAAAAAACGCCCAGGCAGGGAGGGAATCGCGAGGCTGAGGGCAGAGAATTCCCAGTGCAATTCCTACAGCCAGACCCCTCAGTCCCTGTGGTCCCATCCCATCCCAATTCTCATCCCAATTCCCATCCCATCCCAATTCCCACAGCCAGACCTCTCAGTCCCTGTGGTCCCATCCCTTCCCATCCCAATTCTCATCCCAGTTCTCATCCCATCCCATCCCATCCCATCCCAATTCCCATCCCATTTCCCATCCCATCCCAGTTCCCATAGCCAGACCCTTCAGTCCTGTGTTCCCATCCCATCCCATTTCCCATCCCATTTCCCATCCCATNCTTCTCCCAGAGAATTCCCAGGAGTTCTTTGAGCACCTCAGATGAAATCGAATTAAATTGATTTAATTCACCCCAAAATGATGAAGCTTTGGGAGGGGAGAGGGGTTAAACGTGGCGAAAGGCGCTAGATGTGGGGGGCGGCTCGGCTTTAGGATTTTGGGGTTTTTGTTGCCTGGACGGTGGGAAAAAAGCAGGGAAAGAGCGATTTGGTCACCCCCTTTGTCCCTTGAAACAGCTTCCAGGGGTGCAGATCCCAAAAAACGCCCAGGCAGGGAGGGAATCGCGAGGCTGAGGGCAGAGAATTCCCAGTGCAATTCCCACAACCAGACCCCTCAGTCCCTGTGGTCCCATCCCATCCCAATTCTCATCCCAATTCCCATCCCATCCCATCCCATTTCCCATCCCATTTCCCATCCCATTTCCCATCCCATCCCATCCCATCCCATCCCATCCCAGGGGTCCCCGCTGGCACTCGGGCGGTGTCACCTCCCCACAGGGAGGGATTTTTTGGGATCATTTCCCGGTGATGGCTCCGTGTGGCTGCTCGGAGTCCTTAACCAGAGACAGCTCTGGGAGGGTCAGGGAATTACAAAAATCCCCAAATTCCCCCTTTTCCGGCCCCACCGGAGCTGCAGTCGCTGCCCCAGGACCCCCTCAAGGGGCTGATCCCATCCTGACCCTCCAAACCTGGGCTTGGAGCTTCCCAAAGGATCCCAGAACTCCAGGAGCGGGGCTGGAGTTCAATAGCCCGAAAAAAAACCCAAAATGACAGCAGGGAGGGGAAAAACACCCGGAAAAGGGGGAAAAACACCTTGAAAAGGGAAAAACGAGACCGGGCAAGGGGAAACGTTGGGAATTTGGGAATACCCGAGCGATCGGCTTCGTAGGGAACACGGGGAGCCGGCTTTGGGGGCAGCTCCGCCGTCCCAGTCCTTGTCCCGAGGTGAGGTTTAGCCAGGAATTCCCACCCTCGGCGGGGGTTTGGAAGTGGTGCCGCCTTCCCAAAGGGATGACGCCAAGCTTGGGTTGGGAACTCCGGGATAAAGCCGAGCGCATTCCCAAACCCCTCATCTGGGGAGGAATGGGACACTCTGGCATCAATTAATGAATGAATTAATTAATGACCCTTCAAGCAAACGCATCCTGGATTTCGTGTGGGATCCCACCCATCCGGTTTTCCCAGTTTTTGGCAGGACACGGGATCCTTTCCAACCCTTCCCAACGCAGGAATATTTTGATGATTTCCTTTCAGGGTTTCCTTCTTTGCCCGAATAGGGCGGGGGACAGGGGAAAAGGGGAACAGCTGCGGGTCGTTCCCGCTTCCAGAGCGCCAAAAAATCCCAAAAAAATGGAATCGGGAATTTCCCACAAAGCCGAGGAACGTTTTCCAGGCCAATCCCGCCATCCCGGAGTCCCATTTCGCCGCTCCAGGGATTATCACTTGTTGCCGATCCCAGCCCAGCAGGTGTTGTCAGCTCTTTCCGATCGCCGGGATTTATCCAGGGCTGCTGGATGCGCCTGGAATCCCGGCCAGACCGAGCCCCCGGGGAAGATCCCAGAGTAAATTAGGGATTTAATAACCCGGGGAAAAAAAAATCAGGATTAACAACAAAAAAAATCAATATCTGGAGTTAACAGATGGAATTCCTTATTTAGTACAAGCTGAAGTGGATCCGTTAAATTCCCAGTCAGGGAAAAATCCCGGCAGGCGCAGGGATGAGGAGGAAAAGAGAGGTTACAATCCATAAAAATCATGGAATCTCCGGGCGTTAAATCCCACTGCCTTTGGCTTGGAATTTTTAGAGGAAAAACAAAGGGAATAAATCCGTGTTTTCGCATGGATGGATGGAAATTCCTTGGATTTTGGGGTCGTGGTTTGTGGCAGGCAGGGCAGGGATGCCCTGGAGCAGGGAAGAGCCGAGGATAACCCGAGGCAAGCGGATTCCCGAGGTTTCCGTGGAATTTCAGCGGTAAAACCTCGTGTGGGAATCCCCGAAGCACAGCCCCGTCCCCGGCTTTTCATTCCGCCTCAAAACCTGGCAGGTTTAGGGCGGCAAATTCCCAAATTCCCAAATTCCCGTGGAGGTTTTACCCAAAGGTCGAGCGCGGGCCTGGAGATTTGGGAGGAAGGGAAATCCCCGGGAATAAAGCCCGGCTTCCAGCCCCGGCCTGCCAAGGCTTAGCTCTGTGGGCGGCTTTATCCCGAGGAGCCCCATCCCATCCCGCATCCCTGAGAGGATTCCCGGTGTAATTCACAGGGATCCTGGCAAGGAGCGTTCCGGGAACACGGGATCAGCTCCGCGGAACTCCCAAAGCCAAAATCCCGGGAAAAGCCAAGGGACTCCCCCAGCCCACACTCCGGAGGTGTCGGACTCCCCAAATCGGGATATTTGGGATGATTTGGGGGTTTTAAAGCAGCGCCTGGAGCTCATTCCGGAATTTTCCTGGCATCCAACAAGAGGCTGCTGCCCCCAGCTGGGATCCAGCGCTCCGAGCAAAGCCCGGCTGGCTCTTAATTAATTAATTAATTAACCCAAGACACAATTGAGGGCTCACCTCTGCTCCCAGCCCTGCCATAAAGCCATCCCCAGCTCCTGCCAGCATTCCTGGCGGGAAGAGCGATGGGCCGTGATTGATTCGTTTTCCAGGACAATTTATGCCAAATTTGGGTTTTCCCAGCTCCTGGCGGCAGGAAAAAATTCCGTCAGGGGTGCGGGGAGGAGGAGGAGGAGGAGGAGGAGGAGGAGGAGGAGGAGGAGGAGGAGGAGGAGGAGGAGGAGGAGGAGGAGGAGGAGGAGGAGGAGGAGGAGGAGGAGGAGGAGAGAGGTTTTTTTTCCTTTAAATCCTTTTTTTTTGGGAAGCACGTTCCCAAAAAACGCCACTTCAGAGCTTTTGGGATCTCCTTTTTTCCCTTTTTTTCACCCCAAAATTTTTTAATTTACGAAAACTTTTTCTAAGCTTTCCGGGTCTGGCAGAACAAACGTTGGCTTTGATGCCAGAAAAGAGCTCCGGGCACCATCCCAGTTAACCCAAAAAACCGGGATTGAAAGGCTGCCGGGAGCTCTTGGATCCCTCGGGAATGTTGAGGGCGGGGTGGATGTTCCCGGGTTTATTCCACCCGGGAATTCCAACCACCCCGTGGTTTTGGGGCAGAAAGGAAAGACGTTGGCAAGGGTTCCGGGGAAACGGGAGCCGCTGGAAAATCTGGGAATGTCAGCGGTGTGTCCTCAGTGGGGTTTGGGGAGCTGCGCCCCAGGAAAAGGGGAAAAATAATCGGGATTTTTGAGGTGTGGCCCGGTGTCCCTCTGGAATTCCCAGCTGGAGAAGGAATTGTGTCTCCTGGAATTCCTCCACATTCCCGAACCAGCTCCGAGCGGAGGCTCGGGGATCAAAGGGGGGGAAACGGCTCCGCTTTGGGGAGTTCTGGAAACCAAGGGGGAATTTGAGGAGGAGCTGGAGGGATTTGGGATCCGGGATCCACAAATTCTGCACCCCCTGGGTTTTTCCCAGGGATTTTGGTTATTTGGGAAATTATTCCCATCTCCAAATCTCAGGGGGACGCTGGAGAAATCCACGCAGGGAAAACGGGATATTCCATTGAATTTCCATGGATCAGAGGAGGGATCAGTTCCTCCCCCTCCGCTTTCCACATTCCCGCATTTCTGGTCTGGGTTTCATTGGATCCATGGAAAATGGGTTTGTGTTTTCCCGGGGCACAGGAAAAGGCCAGCGCTCACAACCGCATCTCCCGATTAATCCCGGCGCTCCTGGGGGCCGGGAATTCTCCGCTGGAAATTCGCTCCCGATTGTCCCGGCTCCCAAACCTGCAACCGCTTAGGTCCGGCTTTAATTCCCTCCATCTGAGCGGCCCCGCGGTGGGAAAACCGGGAGATCCTGGGAAACAGGGAACAGCTGGGAAAGGGGAGCGTTGGCCGGGCAGGAATCCGCGTTTCCCGGGATTTGGGATCTCCTTGGATACTCTCGGAGCAGCGCTGTGGGATTTTGCCGTAAGCGGGGAATTTATGGATCTAGCTCGTGTTAAATGAGGAATTCCATCTGTCAGCTCCAGATACGGATTTAAAAAATTCCCAATTTTTCCGCCATTCCCAGGTTATTTCATCCCTAATCCAATTCCTAAATCTAAACCCGGCCCTGCTCCCTGTATTCCCTCTATTTTCCCTAAAAAACATGGAACTGAATCATGGCTTTGAGGACTTCAAGGCAATCGCATTCCGACCTCCCCTTCCGTGGGCAGGGAAGCTTCCACCGGGAACTGGGAATTCTTCACCACAGCCCGGAAATGGGGATGGGGTTGGAGATCCTCGTTAATTATCACCCCATAAATCCGGTTCATAGGTTTTGGTTCTTGGGTTCCCGTATCCCAAATCCACCGTGATTTATCCCATATTTCATCTGAGCTGTCCCGTATCCCAAATCCGCAGTGATTTATCCCATATTTCATCTGAGTGGTCCCAAATCCACCATGATTTATCCCATATTCCGTCATCTGAGTTTTTCCATATCCCAAATCCCATATTTCATCTGAGTGATTTATCCCATATTTCATCTGAGTTGTTCCATATCCCAAATCCGCAGTGATTCATCCCATATTTCATCTTAGTGGTCCCATATCCCAAATCCGCCATGATTTATCCCATATTTCATCTGAGTTTTTCCATATCCCAAATCTGCAGTGATTCATCCCATATTTCATCTGAGCTGTTCCATATCCCAAATCCGCCATGATTTATCCCATATTTCATCTGAGTTTTTCCATATCCCAAATCTGCAGTGATTCATCCCATATTTCATCTGAGCTGTTCCATATCCCAAATCCGCCATGATTTATCCCATATTTCATCTGAGTTTTTCCATATCCCAAATCTGCAGTGATTCATCCCATATTTCATCTGAGCTGTTCCATATCCCAAATCCACCATGATTTATCCCATATTTCGTCCTCTGAGTGGTCCCATATCCCAAATCTGCCGTGATTTATCCCCTATTTCATCTGAGTTTTTCCATATCCCAAATCCGCCATTATTTATCCCATATTTCATCTGAGCGATCCCATATCCCAAATCCCCTTCCAGGGCCTGTGCAGGAGGGGCGGAAATTCGGTGTTAATTGGGAAAGGCCTCGTTAACCCCTGTAAGCGGGATCAAAGCTCATCCCAAACGGGGATATCCAGGGAAAACGCGGATTTGGGCGATTTGCGCAATCCATCCCAAACCTTTGGGATTTGTGCAATCCAAATCTATGGAATTTGTGCAATCCATCCCAAACCTTTGGGATTTGCACAATCCAAATCTATGGAATTTGTGCAATCCATCCCAAACCTTTGGGATTTGCACAATCCAAATCTATGGAATTTGTGCAATCCACCCCAAACCTTTGGGATTTGCACAATCCATCCCGAACCTACGGAAGCTGTGGGATCCAAACCTGCAGAATTTGCGCAATCCATCCCAAATCTTTGGGATTTGAGGAATCCAAACCTATGGAATTTGCACAATCCATCCCAAACCTATGGAATTTGCACAATCCAAACCTATGGAATTGGCACAATCCATCCCAAAACTATGGGAATTTTGCAATCCAAACCTATGGAAGTTGTGCAACCCATCCCAAACCTATGGAATTTGTGCAGTCCATCCCAAACCTTTGGGAGTTGCACAATCCATCCCAAACCTATGGAATTTGTGCAGTCCATCCCAAACCTTTGGGAGTTGCACAATCCATCCCAAACCTATGGAATTTGTGCAGTCCATCCCAAACCTTTGGGAGTTGCACAATCCATCCCAAACCAATGGGATTTGCGCAAGCCAAACCTATGGAATTTGTGTGATCCATCCCAAACCTGGGATTCCGTGACCTGGGCGATCCTCATTCCTCCTGTCCCCAGGGGAAGGAGACCCCAACCCCAACCCCTGCCTGGGAGGCGGCCAAGGGACTCGGCGTCCCCAAAGGGCTCCGTGTCCCCAAAGGGCTCCGTGTCCCCAAAGCTGCTCTCGGTGTCCCCAAAGCTCTCTCAGTGTCCCCAAAGGGCTCCATGTCCCCAAAGGGCTCCGTGTCCCCAAAGGGCTCCGTGTCCCCAAAGCTGCTCTTGGTGTCCCCAAAACTGCTCTCGGTGTCCCCAGAGCTGCTCTCGGTGTCCCCAGTCCTGCTCTTGGTGTCCCCAGAGCTGCTGTGGCACCGCGGGAGCTGGATGGGGACAGGAGGGACAAATCCCTGTCCCGTTCCTTTTCCCGAATCCTCTTTGGGGCCGATTGCCCCAAACCAGGGAACTTCCCAGTCCCCAAATCCCCTCAGCTCTCCCCGAACTCCACGTTCGGGGCCCTCACTGGGATTCCAGCCGGGATGGGAGCCAGGTGGGGAGGGATCGGCCGGAATTTTGGGCGGCGGGCGGCTCCTTTGGGAATTTGCTTCCAGAGGCTCTGGAAACCCTTTGGAGCCGGAGCCATTTGGTTGTGATTTTATCCCGACGCAGCCCGGACCTGCTGGAGCCACCCCCGTGTGGTTCCCACCTCCAAACCTCTGGAGCAAATCCAGGGCCTCTGGAAGGTGAATTACTCCAAAGGGTTCAAAGGAAAAGGGGAAAAAAAGGAGCCTGATTTTTGTATTCCTTTTTTGGGTTTTTTTCGGGGGGGTTTTTGGGGGTTTTTTTTGCTTTTCCCTTTTCCCAAAGTTTGGGAAGGGCGCCCTGACTTCTCCTCCAACGTTTTCAGGAGTGTGACCGGCTGAGGAATTGGAATTTCCCAATAATTCCATTTATTCCCAGCAGTCTGGCGGACAAATCCATTCCCAGGGAATGAAATTCCCCGTTTCCTCGGCGAGGACTTTTTTTATTTTCCATCCTTTTTTTTTTTTGGCGGAGAGGGGAATTTTCCACTCCCAAAAATATCGGGAGGAGCTCCCTCGTCAGAATTCCGCGGCTGAGGGTGACTGAATAAACTGGGAATGGATTTTGCCGAGAGAATTCCTGCACAGCGAGGTTTGGGATTGGGGTTTTATTGGGATGTGGGGAATGATCGGCTTCCGACGGGTAGAAGTGACCCGGATGTTTCCAATATTTGGATTTTTCCTGCCAAAACTTGGAAGGGTCCCGTGGAGAGGGAGGCGTTGATTGAATCAAATTAAATCCAGGGATTCTCGGGACGCTGTGGGGCCACTCAGCCCAGCTCTCCGAGCTCGATATTCCCAAATGTTTGGGAATTTTTGATCCAGCCAATTATGGGGTCAATTTACAAATGCGTCCTTCCCCTTTCCCGAGATCCACCGGGAGGAAAACTCCCGGAAAAAAAAAACCTCAGGTTCGGGATTTTAGAGCAGGGATTGTTTTCTTCCAGGATTCCTGAACTTCCCGGTGCGCTGGGAAAAGGGAAGGGAGAGGCCGAGGTTTTGGGAATTTCACACGGATTTCATTTGTGGAAGTGCAGCCTGTGGGGCTGTTCCCACATGGAGCTGCATCTGAGGGAATTTCGGGGATCGGACAACGGGTGTGATGGGATGGGGGATGGATAAATGGATCTGGGAGCACCGGGAACTGCTCCCGGCTCACGGAGCTGGAATACCGGGATGTGCCAGGGAAGGAGGAGTTGGTTTTCCTGGATTTCCTGGATCTGCAGGGAAAGAGGGGTTTGGCATCCTGGAATATCGGGATCTGCAGGGAAAGGGGGGAGTTCTGGCATCCTGGATTTCCTGGATCTGCAGGGAAAGGGGGGTTGGATTTCCTGGAATATCGGGATCTGCAGGGAAACAGGGGAGTTCTGGCATCCTGGATTTCCTGGATCTGCAGGGAAAGGGGGGTTGGATTTCCTGGAATATCGGGATCTGCAGGGAAACAGGGGAGTTCTGGCATCCTGGATTTCCTGGATCTGCAGGGAAAGGGGGGTTGGANATCTGCAGGGAAAGGGGGGAGTTCTGGCATCCTGGATTTCCTGGATCTGCAGGGAAAGAGGGGTTGGATTTCCTGGAATATCGGGATCTGCAGGGAAGGAGGGGTTGGATTTTCTGGATCTTTAGGGAAGTAGAGGTTCTGGCATCCTGGATTCCTGTCCCTGTCCCACGCGTGTCCCTCTTTGGGGGCAGATCCCACTGCCGGTGTTGGTGGGAAATGATGGAAAACCCATCCCTCGCTGTTTCCAAGCGCCGGGAGAGCCGGGACCGTCCCTTCCCTGTGTTCCGGCGCCACCATCCCCTGCTCCAGCTGAAATCCCAGGGATTTCCCCACCCTCTGGATAGGGATTGAGGAGAATCCAAACCGTTTTGGGGTCAGTTTTGCCTTTTCCCGGTGTCCCCCAGGAAAATCCTTCAATCCCAGCCTGTGGGACCGGGGAAACTGGGCCGGTTTGGGGTTTTTGGGGCCGTTCCCGGCGCTCTGACAGTGGCAGAGGCCACGAGATGTGGCACCGACCCTCTGGATGTGGATTGAGGAGAATTCAAACCTTTTTGGGATCAGCTTTGCCTTCTCCTGGTGTCCCCCAGGAAATCCCTTCAATCCCAGCCTGTGGGACTGGGGAAACTGCGCCGGTTTGGGGTTTTTTTGGGGCCGTTCCCAGCGCTCTGACAGTGGCAGCAATTAAGAACTGTGCCTCTTCCCCGGCAACCCCGGAGCTGAGGAACCACCATGGTCCAGTTCCTTTTGGGGTCAGCCTTGCCTTTTCCCGGTGTCCCCCAGGAAAATCCTTCAATCCCAGCCTGTGGGACCGGGGAAACTGGGCCGGTTTGGGGTTTTTTTGGGGCCACTCTCACGCCCCTGGCAGTGGCAGCTGCGACGAGATGTGAGGATGTGGATCGAGGAGAATTCAAGCCCCTGTGCCCATTTTGGGGTCAGCTTTGCCTTCTCCTGGTGTCCCCCAGGAAAATCCTTCAATCCCAGCCTGTGGGACCGGGGAAACTGGGCCGGTTTGGGGTTTTTTTGGGGCCGTTCCCGGCGCTCTGACAGTGTCAGCAATTAAGAACTGCGCCTCTTCCCCGGCAATCCCGGAGCCGAGGAACCACCATGGTCCAGTGCCTCAAAAATCCCCATTAGCCCACGCCACTTATGGCCATAAAATTCCTCGTTTTCTGCTTTTCATCGGCCTCACCCCGGAATCTCGGCGTCGCTTTTATTTCTACATTTGCACTCCAACAATGGCAATCAGCCCGTGCCCAGAGTGTTGCAAATCAGAAATTTGTCCCCATTTTTTCCACCACCTTCCTGGGAGAAGCCGCCTTTTTTCCCTGGGAACGGCCGGCAGCGGGGCGGGGGAAGGGGCCGGAGATTGATCGGTGCCCTTGGAAGTCGCTGGGATGGGGCAGGAAAAGGGGGAGCAGCGGGAATCAGCCGGGAAAAGGCAGCGGGATCACCTCTGGAAAGGATTGGGAGTTTTCAAACTCCCCTCCAGGGAGTTTTCCCGAATTTTCCCCGAGGGTTTGGATTTTGGGGTTTTCTGGGGGGTTGTTGGGGTTTTTAGTGGCCTGGACTGGTTGAACCGGGAGGAAGAACCACGAGGTTCTGCCTGTGGAGCGAGGAAAGGGAGATCCGAGGAGATTTTGCTCCGTCACTCGCGGCCCGGGAAGGGTTTTGGGGCTGTTCCAACAGCCCCCGGATTTGGGATCAGCTCCATAAATCAGTCCCGGGAAAGCACCCGGGACATGTCCCAGCGCTGTGACACCACCTGGGCGGTCCCTCGTGGGACAATTTTGGGGATCAACCCCACAAATCCAGGCCCGGCCTCTCTGCTGTTCCAATTTCGGGGATCAGCCCCCCTAAATTACGCCCAGGCTCTCTGCAGAACTCGGGGCAGCTCCCAGGCCGTGTCCCAGCACTGTGACACCGCCTGGGCTGTCCCTGTGGGGCCAGTTTTGGGGATCAACCCCATAAATCAGGCCCAGACTCTGCAGAGTTCCCAGGACATGTCCCCACACTGTGACACTGCCTGAGCTTCCCTCTTGGGACAATTTTGGGGATCAGCCCCATAAATCCAGGCCCAGGCTCTCTGCTGTGCCAATTTTGGGGATCAGCCCCATAAATCCCGGCACAGGCTCTCTGCTGTGCCTATTTCGGGGATCAGCCCCACAAATCCGGACCCGGGCTCTCTACTGTGCCTATTTTGGGGATCAGCCCCACAAATCCGGACCCGGGCTCTCTGCTGTGCCTATTTTGGGGATCAGCCCCACAAATCCGGACCCGGGCTCTCTGCTGTGCCAATTTCGGGGATCAGCCCCACAAATCCGGACCCGGGCTCTCTGCTGTGCCAATTTCGGGAATCAGCCCCACAAATCCGGACCCGGGCTCTCTGCTGTGCCAATTTCGGGAATCAGCCCCACAAATCCGGACCCGGGCTCTCTGCTGTGCCTATTTCGGGGATCAGCCCCACAAATCCGGACCCGGGCTCTCTGCTGTGCCTATTTTGGGGATCAGCCCCACAAATCCGGACCCGGGCTCTCTGCTGTGCCAATTTCGGGAATCAGCCCCACAAATCCGGACCCGGGCTCTCTGCAGAGCTCAGGACCGCTCCCAGCCCCTGTCCCCGCGCTGTGACACCACCTGGGCTGTCCCTGTGGGGACAATTTTGGGACAAAGCTGTTCTGGGGTACCGAGCGCCCATCCCAGGACCCGCTGCCTCGGAGCCGAGCGGCTCACCCCCAATTCCATCCCAGCTCCACTCCCGTGTCGGGCTCATCCCTGTCCCGCGGGCCCATCCCGGCTTTTCCCGGGAGCAGGGAGCGCTGGCGGCGGCAGGAGCCAGCTGGCAGCGGGGACCGTCACCCCCGGTGACATCTGAATCGAGCTCTGAGCTGAAGCCTCGTGCTCGGTGCCCGGCGCTTCCCAGTCTTTCAGAATCCAAAAGAAATCGGAACGGGGGCGAAGGGGAGGGAAAAAAAAAAGGAGACTTTTAGGACTTAGCTGCAGCCTGCCCGGATTTCCCTCTCTGGTGGTGTTTGGAAGGCGCTGGGATTTAAAGCGGAATTTGGGAGGAAAATTCCCGCTGGCAGGAGCAGCCTCGTGCGGCTGCCGAGGGCAGGGGTGACCTACTAAGGCGTTTTTATTCCTTTTTTATTTTATTATTTTTAAAAATTGATTATTTATTAATTCTGTCTTATTTATTATTTTAGTTAATATTTATTTATTATTTT
>VZTI01002655.1:31766-45806 GCA_013397865.1 Struthidea cinerea
TCCTCAGCCTAACCCCACTCTCCCCGGCCTAACCCCACGCTTCTCAGCCTAACCCCGCACAGCCTGGCCTAACTCCGCGCTCCTCAGCCTAATCCCACTCTCCCTGGCCTAACCCCGCGCTCCCCGCCCAGAACGCGGCCGTTCCTTTGCTGCCTCTTCTCAACAGAGAAAAACCTTTGCAAGGGGGTTCAAATAATCAAATTAAGAGCAGATCTTTGTTGGAAGCTTCCAGGTGGTCGTGGGCACACACAGTCATGGGATTTCTGTGATTTGATAAGGGTGATTAATTAGGATCTGACGGGTACGTCCCATGGGAGGTTCAGTTGCCCCAGGAACTCGCCCAAGGGTTTCTTGGCCCCGTTTCCTTGTTGTGTCTTCTCAGATTGTGGTTGGAAAACCAAATGTTCTTCTCCTTGGAAAAAAAGGCTAAAAAGTGTTTCGGGGATGAGTTAGAAGGTGAATTATTGTCCTGCAATCCGGGAGAAAGGGCAGGAAAACCACCAGGAGCTGCGTGACTCCGGGACAGTGTCCTACAGAGCTACGGATACAGGAGAAATACAGGAAAAGCCAAACCCTTTGGGCATCACTTCCCCTTGGAATGAGGGAATTCCCCATGGGGAATGAGGCTGCTCCAAGGTGGGAGCCGAGGTCAAACCCAGCTCTACCTCTCGGGCTCGATGGGTCCCATCCAACTCGTCCCCGTTCCCACGGATTTAGAGAGGCCCTTTGGATTTGGCCCCTCCGGAGGTACCAGCTGCAGGGTTTGGATCCCAGTTGGGACCAGGAGCCAAACTCTGGCATTTTCTCTTGGAGGCGATCCCTCCGTTTGCCCGGGAGGACTCAGCGCGTGTTTATTCCCGCCTGGAGCAATCCCACGTTTCTCAGCCTCGCCCAGGGGAGCGGATCAGATTTTGCAAAGTTTGCAAGTTCCGTGTGTGAATTTTCAGACAAGTTTTGGGTTGGTTTTTTTTTTTTTCCCCCCTTGGATCTCCGGAGAGCACAACAAGGGCGGCAGGGGGGGAGGGCAGGAGAGGGGAGGAGCGGGAAGGGAGGGTTTGGAGCCGGGAATTCTGACATGGACACGATTAATGGCCCTTGTGGGAGCTGCACACAGAGCCCCTTATGTGTCCCGCATAAAGGCTGGGTCAGCAGTGTGTGCAAACAGCACAGGGATCAGCAGATCGCCGGGATAATGGAATCCCTCGGGAAAGGCCGGGAAGGGGGAGGGATTGGGGATTGGGAGCGTTACCACAGCGAAATGGAGACCCCCGCAGGGTCCCGGTGGGGCTTTCAGGGAGAGGCTGCGGGAATCCCGGGCACTGTACGAGAAAGGAAAGGACTCTCCAGGCTCTCTCCCGCCAGGAACAAGCTTTTCCAAAGGAAACCAGGCTAGGTTTGGCTGTGGGTCTCGGGATGAGGATGAGCTCACCTGGGAGCCAGAGCTGCCAAAGGGTTTTGGGGTTTTCCCCTCTGATGTCTGGGAATGGGGTGTCCCCACTCTTGGTTAAGGACTTTTCCCAAAGGATTGTGGCAGGTGCTGTCACCTCCCTCCAGCTTCCTCCTGGGAAATCCTGGATTTTCCTGGATCCCTCTAGACTTGGCTGTGGAGACTGAAAAAGGAAATCCAGCAAGACTTAGGCTGGTTCTGGCTTTGATCTTGGCCCGGGGAGTTCAAAAGTGTTCATTTGGCGGCCGTGTAGGATCGGGGATATTTGGAGCCTGGGAAAGCGGCTCATTAAGGGAATGAAGCCACCCGGAGTTTGGAATGTGTGAATTCCCCCGTTTTTGTTTTGCATGTTTTGCCCTAATTGCCCTTCCTCGTGTAGGTGGGCACGAGCTGCCGAGCAGGGGGTAAAAAATGGATGTTCCTGTGGTAAAAAAGGGAAAAAATGGAGTTTCGAGGGACAGCAGAGTTTAGGGATGGGGTGAGGGCCGCAAGAGGGATGCTGGCGAGGAAGGGAAGAGCCCCAAAATGCCAGGGAGAGCACAAACCTTTCCCAAGGCTGGGAGAAAGGAGGGAGGCAGGGAAAGCCAAATAAAAAAACAAATAAATCAAATAATTAAATAAAAAGAGCTTTTCCCTTGTCCCAGGTTGGGATCTCCCAGTCCCTCCCCGCTCCCAGGCGCTCCGTGAGGAGGCTCCTGCCAGGGCCGTGCAGCAGCTGCTCTCCGAGGCACATTCCTGCTGCCTTTCCCATTCCAGCAGCCTGGCACGGGCGGCTTCTTCCCACCACTTGGGAGGCTGCCGGCCCTTGGCGGATTTTCTGGATATCAGGGCGGATCTTCCGCTGGCTCTTGGGATCTGCAAACATCACTCAAGTCAAGGGAAAAAAAAAAATAGCCCCACACACACGCATAAATCCACATGGACACTTCCAGCAGGGAATCTTCCCCCCACCTCGGGGGTTCTCTTCTGTCTTGACTGAGTTTTTAAGCCAAGAGTTGAGTTTTGGGTTAAAGATGGGTCTAAAGCAGCATGGCCAGCTCAGATCAGGGGTTCTAGGCGTGTTTACGAGGCATGGAGGGACAGGACAAGGGGAAATGGTTCTAAACTAGAAGAGGGAGGCCTTGGATGGGATATCTGGGAGAAATTCCTCCCTGTGAGGGTGGGAAGGCCCTGGCACAGCATTCCCAGAGAAGCTGTGGCTGCCCCTGGATCCCTGGAAGTGTCCAAGGCCAGGTTGGACAGGGCTGGGCGCACCCTGGGACAGTGGAAGGTCTCCCTGCCCCTGGCAGGGGGTGGGACTGGATGAGCTTTAGGGTCCCTTCCCCCCCAAACCAGTCTGGGATTCATTCCATGATTCCATGAAGGGCCTCACCAACATCTGCCCGTCCTCCTTGTCCCAGAGCTCCAGGTGTGAGGTGCGGGCAGAGGTGAGGAGGGGTTTGTGACCCCAAAGAGGGACTGGAGAGCGGCTGCCCCACATCCGGTCCTTGTTCCGCTCATCCCCTGCATCACTGCTCGGGGGTGGCTTTCTTCCTGCATCCTACTCCTATTCCTACTCCTACTCCTATTCCTACTCCTACTCCTATTGCTATTGCTGTTGCTATTGCTATTGCTATTCCTACTCCTATTCCTGTTCCTATTCCTATTCCTACTCCTACTCCTACTCCTATTCCTATTCCTACTCCTACTCCTATTGCTATTCCTATTGCTATTTGTATTCCTATTCCTATTCCTATTCCTATTCCTATTCCTATTCCCACTCCTACTCCTACTCCTATTCCTATTCCTATTCCTATTCCTATTCCTATTCCTATTCCCATTCCCACTCCTACTCCTACTCCTACTCCTATTCCTATTCCTATTCCTATTCCTATTCCTATTCCTATTCCCACTCCTACTCCTACTCCTACTCCTATTCCTATTCCTATTCCTATTCCTATTCCTATTCCTGTTCCTATTCCTACTCCTGCATCCTAGGCCTGTGCTGGAATCCCACTTTGATGCTCCCTGGACAAATCCAAGCGGGTTTGTCCCTCTCTCTTTGTTCCTCTCTCCTCTCTTGGCCTCTCCGTGTGAAAGGAGAACTCCCCCGAGCGCTGCTCCTTCTCCCCCATCCCCGGGAGCTCCCGTTCCATCCCCTCCTCCCTGTGGGAAGCTGCTGGCTCCGTCAGACCTTCCTGGCAGGGCCTGGAGCCCGGCTGGGCACGCAGCTGTCGGGATAACTGGAAGTTTGACACGTTGACAGCTCATAAAACCCACGAGCTGAACAAGCAGACGGGGCCTGGCGGGGAGCCGCTCCCAGCTCCGGTTTCTCGGAATATCCCGGGAGGCTGAGCGGGGTTTTGGCCGGGTCACGGCGGTGTTGGGGTGCTTGGGATGCAGCATTCCAGCTCAGGCTTCCGAAGGGATGAGCTGTTAACAGGTTAATCCCAAACCGAGCAGAGCCGGGGATGAGCCTGAGTGGATTTCCGGGGGAATCGGGGTGGTGGTGGCCAGCCAGGGGAAATTCCAGGGATTTGTGCTTGTACGAGGCAGTGTCCTGACTCACGGGCCCAGACTGAAGGAATTCTCACCCATCTGCGCACTCCCCTTTCCACCCTCCCAGAAAACAACCTGCGAATGTCCCGAGCGTTCACGGATTTGGGAATTAGCAGGAATTCACTCCGTTAATTTAGCGGGGGCTTTGATTTTGATCTTGGATGTTTTCTGGGATTTTTCACGTTTTGATGTGGGAAAAAAACCCTTAAAAGGGATTCTGTGACAGCTTTGAAGCTTTTCTCCACGGCATTCCTGGTGGAGGGACTTTTTCCCAGAACAACTCATTTCCCATAAACAATGGGGAATTTGTGGAGTGGTTTTCAGCAGGAAAATCCTTCTGCCAGGAGATTCTTCCGTAGGTGTAGAAATGACCACTCCAAGCGATGCTGATGTCACAAAAGCCACCAGATCCATCAGCCACGGGGCCGGGGAGCTGGAATTAATCCTTGTCCTGGACAATCCCCGTTGTGGACCGGTTTTCCCAAAGCTGTTCCATTTTTAGGGCAGGTTACCAACAACCCTCGCTATTTATTCCTGTTATTTCACCAGCAGCAAGAAATAGAACTTAAAACAAAACTCTCCAAATTATCCCCTTCAACCTCAAGCCACTTGGAAATTGCCCCACCGGGAATGTTTTCCGCAAATATTCGCTGGCCCGGAGGTTCTCCCTTTTTTCCCGGTGTTGCGATGAGTCAGGTGTGGCAGGCTCTGAAGTTTTACATCCCAAAATCAGCCAAAATTGTTCCCAAAAAAACCCAGGGGGTGTTTTTGGCTCCTCAGCATCACCTGGGGGTGACTCAGGTGGTCACAGCTGGGCGTGAGCAGGTTTGGAATCCTGGCTCCTCTGTGGGGGATTCCTGGGAATACAGGAGGTGGGAGCACTGTGATGCTGATTTTTGATAGGAATCCCCAGGAAATTCCCTGCACTGGGGAACTCTCGTTTCAATCCCAAATTAAAGCAGGCAGCAGAGCCGTGAGCCGGTGCTTTATCGATCCTTTTCCTGATGGATCCCTGGCGATTCCCACCCGGCAGAAAACGCCTCTACTGGTTCATAAAAGGGCTCGGAGCAATCCTGGAATCTGGGAGCATCCCACAGAAATGCGGATTTTCGGAGACATTTCCCAGCTGCAGGGAACGAACGGCCTCGTTCTGCACGGGGCTGCACCGATTTATGGCCACAGCGTCTGTCCCACTGGCCCAAACCCAAACAGGGCCTCCCTGGGGGCTTTTAGGAGCAGAACTTTCACCCCAAAATTCCCAGCCCAGCCAGGGCGTGGACCAAAATCTTCGTGCTCCCAATCCCGAACCTCTGGCTCCAACCCAGTAAAGCCCAGTCAGGGTCCAGTGGCCAAGGCCTTCCTCCAGTCCCAGCCATGCTCACACCCAGGGTGAGACGGAGATAATCAGGGAAGCAGAACACAGGGTTCGGTTTGGATTTCATATTTGATTTTAGCAGCGTCTCCTCTGAGAGCTGAAATCATCCCTGGGAAACAGAAATTGTGACATGTGGAGCCGGGAAACACCGGTTGCAAACAGGGTCCAAAAGCTGTCTAATTCCATAGGAATATTGTTTTGTTTATAAATATTATTAATTTCTGTGCTGAGGGGTAAAGCTGCGTCACCGGGCAGGGTTGGGCTTGGAGCTGGGAGCTCCAGCCTGGCTTCAGGATCTCTCATGTGGAAGTGGGCACCTCTGTTTCACTCCTTCTCTATCCCATTCCCCTCTATCCCATTCCTCTATCCCATTCCCCTCTATCCCATTTCCCTCTATCCCACTCCCCTCTATCCCATTCCTCTATCTCACTCCTTCTCTATCCCATTCCCCCTCTATCCCATTCCTCTATCCCACTCCCCTCTATGCCATTCCCCTCTATCCCATTCCCCCTCTATCCCATTCCCCTTCTATCCCACTCCCCTCTATCCCATTTCTCTATCCCATTCCCCTCTATCCCACTCCCCTCTATCCCACTCCCCTCTATCCCATTCCCCCTCTATCCCATTCCCCTGTATCCCACTCCCCTCTATCCCATTCCCCTCTATCCCACTCCCCTCCATCCCTGCCTGGAGTATGAAATCCATCCCTGGCCACAAAATGTCCCCACTGCGAGGAGGATTTGAAGGGAGGGACGGCCTCGGCTCGAGGAATTGTTTGTAGGAACATTGCAGGAGTGGAGGAATCGATGTCCCAATGAAATATTTCCCCACTAACCAGGGCTTGGTAAACCACAACCAGGTGGTTTGCCAAAAAAAAAACCCACTCACCTGTTTGTTGAAATCCCATCAAGAGCTGCCACCTCCAGGAACTGGGAGATGCCGGCAGAAACCGAGACCGAATCCGTTGGATAATCTCATTTGTGAGGAGCCATTTGTTCTGCTCCACTAACCTGGTTTAACATTTAATACTTAATTTTTAATATTTAATACTTAACTTTTAATATTTAATACTTAGTTTTTAATATTTAATTTTTACCTCCACCCCATCACCCAGCCAAGGCAGAGGCTCAGCACTCAACCAGAGTAGGGAAAGCAGGAAAAAAACTCCCCCGGGCCCCAAATCTGGGATTTTTTTCCCTGTTCTGTCAGGAATTCTCTCTGTGGCCTTGGTGATGTCGCCGGCGTCACAGCCAGCAGAGGAAACATCACCCCTAAAGTGCTGTGTGGATCTACGGGATCCCACCAGCACATCCCAACCCTTCCCACCCGGAATGATGGAGCGGGGAACATCCCTGGGGTCTCCCCAGCTTGAGTTCCTCCCTAAAACCCTTCCGCATCCCCCGATTTCCAGCTTTTGATGGAATGGACAATGCCCTGCTCTGCTTCAGGAGAGCCGGAGAGGCCCTGACCAGGCACAATCCCCTTTATCCAGCTGGGAAAGGCCCTCATCTGACCCTGCGGAATGTCTGGGGTGCGCTGAGGCCGTCCAAGAGCCTTTCCCACCTGGCTCCCGCAGCCCCTGAGCACAAACAGGTGCTGCAGCCCCTCCGCCCCGCACAGGCACAGCTTGGCTTTCCCAGCCCTGTTTCCAGTTATTTCCTCATCCATCCCATCCATCTTTCTCCCACATCAAGTCCTGATTAGGCCGAGCAGGAGCACAACAGGCTTTCTTTTTTATTTTTTTTATTCCCTGCTCCCACAGGAGGCTCTTCTTGACCTTCCTTTCCTCTCCTTGTCTGACAAATTGTGGGAGCTGACCCATAGCTGGGATAATTCGCTCCAGCCCCATCCTGGCAGGCAGCTGCTTCTGCAGGGATGAGCATTCCCAGCCTCGTGGTTCCCATCCGTGGGAGGACTGGATGTTCAGGGTATCCAGGAGCAGGAGCAGTGGCACAGTGATTGATTGTCCATGTGACCAGACCATGGAGAAGTCCTTGGATTTCTCCTTCCCAGCTTTTTCCATGAGGGCATTCCTGTCTCCGCTCCCCCTCAGCAACGCCGAGTGGTTTTTATAACACATTTTTTTAAAGACATGATTTGGAAGCCGATCTGCAGGGAAAACCCCAAATGTAGCGGGTACAAAGTGTTGTTCCCAGTCCATGTTGTGCTCCCATTCCCATGGAAAAGAGCCCTTGGCTGTGACCAGACCATGGAGAACTCCTTGGATTTCTCCTTCCCAGCTTTTTCCACGAGGGCATTCCCTTCTCGGCTCCCCCTCAGCAACGCCGAGTGGTTTTTATAACGCATTTTTTTGGAAGCTGATCCGCAGGGAAAAAACCCCAAATGTAGCGGGTACGAAGTGTTCCCAGTCCGTGTTGTGCTCCCATTCCCATGGAAAAGAGCCCTTGGCTGTGACCAGACCATGGAGAACTCCTTGGATTTCTCCTTCCCAGCTTTTTCCATGAGGGCATTCCTGTCTCCGCTCCCCCTCAGCAACGCCGAGTGGTTTTTATAATGCATTTTTTTGGAAGCTGATCCGCAGGGAAAAAACCCCAAATGTAGCGGGTACGAAGTGTTCCCAGTCCGTGTTGTGCTCCCATTCCCATGGAAAAGAGCCCATGGACTCAGCCCAGGACACAGAAATCCCCTCGGGGATCTGCTCTTTGGAAGAACAAGCAGGTGCTGATTCTCCTGCTGCTGTGTCCTTCCCACAGCCCCTTCCCCAAGCGCCGGCCCCAAACTCTTAATTTTTATCTCCACCCCATCACCCAGCCGAGGCAGAGGCTCAGCACTCAACCAGAGTAGGGACAGCAGGAAAAAAACTCCCCCGGGCCCCAAATCTGGGATTTTTTTCCCTGTTCTGTCAGGAATTCTCTCCGTGGCCTCGGTGATGTCCCCGGCGTCACAGCCAGCAGAGGAAACATCACCCCTAAAGTGCCGTGTGGGATCCCACCAGCACATCCCAACCCTTCCCACCTGGCTTTTCCCACCAGCCTCGAAGAAAAAACCTCTCCAGCAGCTCCCAAACTTCCTCCTCTTCCTCGGAGCAGGCCCAGCCTCCACCCCAGGCTCGCCATGGTGTAACAGGATCCCGTGGCAGGGGAATCTTTCGGGGCTGATAAACCCCGAACAGCCGGGAACTGAAGGCAGGTTCCCTTTGAAGTGCACCTCGCATTACAGCGAGCCGCTCCAGCCTCGGGATTTGAACCACCAATAAAATGATTTACGAGCATAAAAGGCCCGAGCCACCTTTGAGGCGGGGGGAAGGGGAGGAATTGCAAACGTCATTAGCTGCAAAGGCTCTGCTTTTTCTTCTCCCGGGTTAGAAACGAGGGGCAGAACCGAGACCTGTTTGGGCCGTGAAACGTCGCTGCCTCTGCACGGGGAGATAAATCCCATCAGGGGCTTTGTGCGAGGTTTCGGTGCCCGTGGGGCTGCAGCCTCCAGCCAGGCTCTGTGGGAAGCGCCGCTTTAAACTCTCGGGAATCTCTTCTGGTGCGGGTGGGGTTTTTGGTGTTATCGTTAATTACTTGTTTGGCCGCGCCGCTCCGACAAACGCCGAGATCTCGCGCTGGCTCCGGCGCTTTCCGCAGCGAGAGAGCCTCAATCTCAGCTGGCTGAGTGTGGAAATCAGCCAAAATGTAAAAAAAAAGGGGGTTTATCCTCAGTCTAACCCCACGGTTTGTGTGAGGACTCAAATTGGTCGACTTCAATCCCAAAAACATCCCAAAGTTTCCCTGGAGTCACAGGAGGAGCGTGATTAGGAACGGGATTTCTTTGCTGATAATCCTCCCTCTTGGAGTTTATCTCCCCTTTCCTCTCAAACGCTGCGGACCAAAGTGGCTCAACCCCAGGACTTTTTTGGTTGGCTCTACCTGGCTGTAAAAGGATCCAGAGTATCCTTTTATCTCCATATAAAATACAGGAATTACCCTGGGTGGGGGAAGCAGGACGGGAGGTGCCGCTCTCACACAGGTGGATTTTAATCCCGAACAGACTTAAAGCGTAAACGAGACAAAAATCGCCTCGTGCGGGGCATAAAACAGCACAAATCTGTTCCAAGTTGTGTTTTGATCGCCCATTTCCCACGTCAGACAGACCCCAGGGCAGCCGAGTCCTCCTGGGGGTGGTGTTGGAGAAACCTGTCCCGTCCTAGAACATCTCACTCCACATCCTCTTTCACAGCACCTCACCCCGCGTGGATTTGCAGCATCTGGCTCTTGGTTGGGGAAAAAAAACAAACCCAAACTTTCCCACCTTTGGGGAAGTCAGAAATCACCGGAGTGGCTTTCGCGTTCCTGGGGCTCAGTTTCTCTTTCCCTCTCGATCCCCAGGTTTGGATCTTGGTGATGGTTTTGCTTCAGGTGTTGGATTTTATGCGCTGTTCTCCGCACCCGGATCTTGATTCTTTCGGAGTGGGAGCTCTCCCAGCCGCAGCCTTTTCCTCTGTAAGGAGAAGGATTACTTCTCTCATTTTCTTCTGCAAAGAGAAGGTTTCTTTCTCTCCTTTTTCCCTGCAAAGACAAGGTTTCATTCTCTCCTTTCCGTCTCCAAAGACAGCTTTTATGTCTCTCCTTTTCCTCACCAAATTCAAGGTTTTTTTCTCTCCTTCTCCCCTGCAAAGAGAAGGTTTAATTCTCTCCTTTTCCTCTGCAAAGAGAACTTTATCTCTCTCCTTTTCCTCTGCAAGGAGAAGGTTTGTTTCTCTCCTTTTCCTCTGCAAATTCAAGGTTTCTTTCTCTCCTTTTCCCCTGAAAGGAGAAGGTTTAATTCTCTCCCTCTCCAAAGACAACTTTCATTTCTCCCCTTTTCCTCTGCAAATTCAAGGTTCCTTTCTCTCCTTCTCCCCTGCAAGGAGGTTTAATTCTCTCCTCTTCCCCTGCAAAGACAAGGTTTATTTCTCTCCTTCTCCCCTGCAAGGAGGTTTAATTCTCTGATTTTCCTCTGCAAAGAGAACTTTATCTCTCTCCTTTTCCTCTGCAAGGAGATGGTTTGTGTCTCTCCTTTTCCTCCGCAAATTCAAGGTTTCTTTATCTTCTTTTCCTCTGCAAAGACAAATTTTATTTCTCTCCTTCTCCCCTGCAAGGAGAAGGTTTAATTCTCTCCTTTCCCTCTCCGAAGACAACTTTTATTTCTCCCCTTTTCCTCACCAAATTCAAGGTTCCTTTCTCTCCTTTTCCTGTGCAAAGAGGTTTATTTCTCTCCTTTTCCTCTGCAAGGAGATGGTTTGTGTCTCTCCTTTTCCTCCGCAAATTCAAGGTTTCTTTATCTTCTTTTCCTCTGCAAAGACAAATTTTATTTCTCTCCTTCTCCCCTGCAAGGAGGTTTAATTCTCTCCTTTTCCCCTGCAAAGACAAGGTTTATTTCTCGCCTTCTCCCCTGCAAGGAGAGGGTTTAATTCTCTCCTTTTTCTCTGCAAGAAGGTTCCTTTCTCTCCTTTTCCTGTGCAAAGAGGTTTATTTCTCTCCTTTTCCTCTGCAAGGAGGTTTATTTCTTTCCTTTTCCCCACCAAAGAGAAGGTTTCTCTCTCTCCTTTTCCCCTGGAAAGAGGAAGTTTATCTCTCTCCTTTTCCTCTCCAAAGACAAGGTTTCATTCTCTCCTTTCCCTCTCCAAAGACAACTTTTATTTCCCTCCTTTTCCCTTGCAAAGAGAAGGTTTATTTCTCTCCTTCTCCCCTGCAAGGAGAAGGTTTAATTCTCTCCTTTCCCTCTGCAAAGAGAACTTTTATTTCTCTCCCTTTCCTCTGCAAAGAGAAGGTTTATTTCTCTCCTTTTCCTCTCCAAAGACAAGGTTTCATTCTCTCCTTTCCCTCTCCAAAGACAACTTTTTTTTCCTTCCTTTCCCTCACCAAATTCAAGGTTTCTTTCTCTCATTTTCCTCTGCAAAGACAAGGTTTATTTCTCTCCTTCTCCCCTGCAAGGAGAGGGTTTCTTTCCCTCCTTTCCCTCACCAAAGACAGGGTTTATCTCTCTACGTTTCCTCTGCAAAAACGACGTTTATTTACCTCCTCACGTCCCAGAAATACTCCAGGTGTGGAAGTGGCCGCGAACGACACGATGGGAGCCTGGCGGGCCCACATCCCTAATTTCAGACTGGAAGGAGGGCGGGCCCACATCCCTGATTTCAGACTGGAATTACGCGCATGTGCGGGACGGACAAAAAGGGGACAGGGGCTCCCCTTTGCGCGACCGGGGCAAACAAAAGTTTATTTCTTCATTCCTTTGCGCCGCTCCCTGCTCCCAGGACCTTCCACGGGCTGGGCTGGATGAATCGTGACGTGCCGCTGGCCTCGGGGTCCGTTCGCTGCTCTCCCCTCAACTCTGGCCCAGATTCGGGCGATTCGGGTGCCAGGAGTGGCCCTGGAGCCGCTGCCCTGCTGGCCCCGGTGGCTCGGAGCACGTCGGATGGGAGGTGACCCATTTCTGTCACCCTTCTGGAGGGCTCCGCGCTCGCCGTGCCGCGGCCGGGCCAGAGCAGCTCTGGGGGAGGAGGGGTTCGGTGCCAAGGACCTGCCAGGGCCCCACAAACCTCTCAGGGCCTCCATTTACGCCGAGGCCTCAAAGGGAACTGGGGTTTCTTGTTTTCATTGTCTCGGGGTGGAAATAACAGCGTGAAATCGGGGCCTGCCCGGGCCCGGGCCCTGCCGGGGCCGTCACAGCCCCCGCGAGCGCAGTTTGAGCAAACGGCTCCCACGGCACCCCAGGAGATGGACACAGATCCAGGGGATCCCGCAGCAATCCCTGCGGGAAGCTCAGGGGACACTTCCCAGCGAGCACCAATGGGGGCCAGAAGTCCCTGAGTGAAATTTGCCTTTTCCAATCGGAAAAACGCCCAGGAACAAGGAGCAATTCGTAGGGAACGCGATAGAAAGGTGGCCACTTTCGGGATTTGGATCCTGTTTGGGGCTCATGGGATCAAATTTCTGCAGTGTCTGAGGAAGGGAGTTTGGGGAAGGGAGTTTGGGGTTGGCTCTGCAGGATTTGGAGAAGGGAGTTTGGAGTTGGTTCTGCAGCATTTGGGGGAAGGAGTTTGGAGTTGGTTCTGCAGGATTTGGGGAAGGAGTTTGGGGTTGTTTCTGCAGGATTTGGGGAAGGGAGTTTGGGTTGGTTCTGCAGGATTTGGGGAAGGGAGTTTGGGGTTGTTTCTGCAGGATTTGGGGAAAGGAGTTNGTTTGGGGTTGGTTTTGCAGGATTTGGGGAAGGGAGTTTGGGGTTGGCTCTGCAGGATTTGGGGAAGGGAGTTTGGAGTTGGTTCTGCAGCATTTGGCGAAGGGAGTTTGGGGTTGGTTCTGCAGGATTTGGGGAAGGAGTTTGGGGTTGTTTCTGCAGGATTTGGAGAAGGGAGTTTGTGGTTGGTTCTGCAGGATTTGGGGAAGGGAGTTTGTGGTTGGTTCTGCAGGATTTGGGGGAAGGAGTTTGGGGTTCGTTCTGCAGTGTTCGGGAAGGAGTTTGGGGTCGGTTCTGCAGGATTTGGGGAAGGGAGTTTGGGGTTGGTCCCCAAGGTGTGGGAACCCATTTGTAAGCCCGGCTCCTGCTCTGAGGCTGAGCAGCTTGGGAACCTGATGGGGGGGGGGTTTCCCCCCTACTCTTGATTTTTGCTCCGTTTTCCCTCGTTGCTGTGAAATTCAATCGTGTTTTGCAGCCCTTTAGGCCTCCCAAAGCCCAGCAGCTGCGTTCTCATCTGGCTTGAAAGCTTATCCTTGTGAACCCCAAACAGAACCAGGCCTGGGAACCCTCCCTGATGAAAAGGAGCAAACCCAGCCCAGGAGGCAGCTCGGAAAGCCCTTTCTGCTCTGCAGAAGGGAGATTGTCCCTGATAAAACACTCTGAGGAGCGGGGAAACCTTCGGGACCTCGCGGCGAGCTGGCACTGGGGAGCTGTGGTTGTTGGGGTTGTTGTGGTTGTTGTTGTTGTCAGGAATTCCCGTGGCCAGCCCTGGGACAGCAATTAATTCGTGTGTTAATCAGCGGCAGCTCTGTCGTGAGCCCAGCACTGCTCATTCCCACAGCCAGGTTGGGACAAGGGGATCACAAACACCCGGAGCCTTCTCGCATTTAGAAAATCTCCTCTGGAGCCTCGCAGGCGAAGCAGCGCCACAGCAAAGCCGAGCCCAGCTTTGCCGTGGCGTTAAGACTGGGTTTATCTTGATGCCGAGGCTGCAAAACCGCTCTGGGCCGGGTGCAGAGCTCTGGCAGGCTCAGCACAGAGACAAGGCCGGGTTTATTTTAATGCAGAGGCTGCAGGACCACTCTGGGCCGGGTGCAGAGCTCTGGCAGGCTCAGCACAGAGACAAGGCCGGGTTTATTTTAATGCAGAGGCTGCAGAGCTCTGGCGGGCTCAGCACAGACAGCAGCGATTGCTGCAGTCGGAGGAGCCGAGCCCCTGCGCTCCCCGCGGGCGGTTCTATCTCTTTAGCTTGTCTAACACCGCGAGCACGATGCTAATCTGGTTATTTATCCCTCCTAACAGTGCCGCTATTATGGCACTTAATCCTTCGGCAGAATTCCCAGCCTTGGCAGATAACGAGGCGGGATGGCCAGGTGGTAGCGGAGCATCTCTTTGGGATGGACTCCCCCGGAATACACAATCCCAATTATCCCTCTCCATCCCCCCCGCAGCTGGGAGCGGCATTTCCAGCCGCTTGAAATCCTGGGGGACAAGGGGCCGGGGGCTTGGGGGT
>VZTI01002656.1:0-42576 GCA_013397865.1 Struthidea cinerea
AGACCAGCTGTCAGCCTCATCAAATTTCCCCCTCTTTGTTAGTGAGAAACATATCCTGTCATTTACAACAGCTCAAGAGAGGTGAATCAGCTGATGGTCCATGGGCCGAGGTCATGTAGCAAGGCTGAAGGTGTATTCTCAGAAACTGCACAGACACAGAGCACATATACACACTACATATGTACATATGTACGTATATACGTATATACGTATATACGTATGCATATCCACATAAGTGGCCACAAATACACACTCACATTGATACAGTATCAATGACCTCTAAAGATATGGCTCATGAATTCACAAATTTAAGGCTTACAGTAGAATATTGTAAGTAGAGGAGTATACACTGAAATTTAATACCGTTCCTACCTGGCTCCGTGGGGTCCCGCATGCTCCCACAGAAGCCTGGGCAGGGTCACTATTAAGTCAGTAGCACAGAGTCAGGAAGGGTATTTGCTTGCATTTCGGCAGGAGCATTTATTGCATCTTCACTGTCAAGGGTCGCAGGGGCAAATACAAGAACAATGGCTACCTTTGGGTTTTTCCCGGGGCCGCGGAAAAGGCGGGATCAGGGAGCGGGGACCAATGGGAGAGCCCTGGGGGAGTGGCGAGGGGCCAAGGCCAGCAGCCAACCGGGGAATTCAAACTGGAATAGATTAATTTAACAGAACCATGCACCCTCGGAAAAGCCTTTTGGTCCCCTTAACATAAAGGTATGTTCACTGGCTGCCGCAGAAATCTACAGTGTGTTATGAAATATATAGTAAGTAACATAATATAATTTGGGACACTTCTAAAGATAATAGTGTTAAAAAAAAATTGAGCTGGTCAAGAGAAAGCGCTTTCTATTCTCAGTATTAAAGCTCAATATAACTTCTGCCAAAATTTTAGTGACATAATGAAAGAATTTTTAATCACGAGTGAATTTTCTGTAACAACATTTAGCATTCATACACATAATTCCAATATAGTCATGACTTTTGGTTTTAACAGCAGAAACATGCATGAATAAGGCACATCTTCTGTAAAAATGGCAGTATTTGCAAGTTCTGTAAGAATGAAATGAATTTTGGTTTGTGTTTAAAACTTCTGAAATTTTGAATGTCTCATTTATAAGAACTTCATCGTAAATATTTCAAAAAGATTACAAATATATGGGTCTTTTTTCTTGGTTAGTTTTTTACTCTTAATTGTTTCTCTCTGTAATTAGAGACCCTTAGCCAGCTTGCAAGATGAGCATAAAAAACTGAACATAAAAGCTGATAGTCTAGCAAATTATTTTCTGAACAATTTGACCAATTTTTCTTCATTGGAATGATAATCGTATCTTGCATATCTCCTTTTTAAACATCTCTTAAATTAACATGGATTGTCTACATCAGACCTTACATGTAACATTTAGCCCTTTGGACAGCAAAACCAATTAGGCTTTTTATGAGATTAATATGTTGTTATTGTTGTTGTTATATAATTAATATGTTATGTGTATGATTAATGTATAATTTATTTACTTAAAGCAAGGGCTTTTGATGTCTTTAATGAAGGTTAATGTTATACATTACAGTTACCCATTGACCAAGGGTCTGACCGAGGCCTTGTTACGCTTGAGGTTGTTACATATTATTTCGCATAGGTGTATGCCAAATTTTCTCGTTTCCCCCCCCCACCCCCCCTGCATTTTAGAGTTAAATGACATGGAAAATATTTTCTTATACGATTTAGACAAACAATGTATTTTCAATAAAGCTGCACTATTTTTCTGGAATTTTCTTGATTTGTGAATAGATGTTGGGAACCATTTCTGCATAGCAGGGCTTTAAACTTGGATCTCACCACAAAAACTGAGTTCTTTTAGAGCAAGCTTGGTAAAAAAAGGTAATATTTTATTCCAGAAACTAAGTTATTTTCTTCTGTCAAAATTCTATTTTGCAGTTAGAGTTTTGGTATTTAAAAGCCTTTTGAGAACTACTATGAGTTTGGAAACTCTAGAAAACATTTTTTAATAAAGATGGTAATAGCTCTTGACTTTATAATTAAGTAAACGAAATAGGTTTACATCAGAGTATTTTTAAAAAAGAAGCTGTGAGCATATAGCAATTATTGGTTCCTAATAAAAATGTGTTTGTGTATTAAGTTTTTCCATTTTGGTTTCCATCTGTAGTAATACTAAAATTGTACTATTGAGTGAGGAAATACTGAAGATTGTAAAGTTGTTATTTTTATGAAACTGAGTACTTGCAAAGTATTTAATCTGATGGCCTATCTCTTATTTGTATGCAATTAAAAAAAAAAAAACAACCACACAGTAAATGAATACTTGAACCAGACAATCTAGTGAAATACTTCTATAATAAGACCAAAATGGTGCTCAAGGACAAAGTTATCTTTGACACAAGCCTCACCAAAGAGCAGACCAAGTAGCAACCACAAACCTGCTGTTAGGACTGCCAAAAGAATCTTTCAGGGACTCTGCAGTGGAGCAGGGGATTGCAGTGAGCAGGGTGAATTTCTACTGCCAGAGACCCATGTGGAGCTGGCAGTTTGCCCTAGATCAGCTGCCTCAGCATGGACAGAACCAGCAGGGACAGCAGCTATTTGCACTTTCTCATAAGGGGCCTGTAGGGATCCCAAGCAATCAGGAGCTCAGCATGTCAGCCAGGGTGGGCAAACAGGGCACAGCACATTAGTCAGGGCATGGCACAGCAATTGTTAAGCAGTTCAAGCAGAAACAGCTCCTCTTCAACCAACTGGGAACAGCCAGTGGAGGCAGCAAACAGACTCAGTAGTTGGTGAAGAAGGGATCAAAGAGATCTTTTCATTCCCAATCCCAGTTGTGTATGCTCCCTCAAGTGTAGTTTTGGCATGCCGCAGAGCACATTCATCTGTAGCTGCTGGAGGCACTGCACCAGCTATGTCAGAGGCCTCCAGCCTTCTGATGGTAGACGTAGCTCTCCAGGTCTCAGGTTGCCAAAACTGCCTGATGCCTTTCCATGAGGTTGGGGCTGACAATCATTCCTTTTCAGATGCTGTGCTGTTGTTGATGAGCTGTGTCATCAGGTGAAGGAACTACAGGAGGAAGTGAACAGGTTGTGCAGTATTTAAGAAAATGAGAAAGAGTTCGATAGGTCATTCTCAAGGTGCTACAGTCTCAGGAGTCTCAAACCTCTGCTGTAATGGAGATGCAGGTCAAGTAATTAGTCAAGGATCTGTTGAACCTGAAAGCTGGAAGTTGGTCACTGCCCAAGTAGGAAGAAGACTTCTCCTCCTGAAAACTTAATAGTGGCAAGTAGGACTGGTACTTTTTACAAAATGTATGAGGCTCTGGAACCAGAAGGACAATCAACTGATGAGGTGGGTGAAAATCCTTCTGGGATAAAGGGGCCACCTAGGGAAATGCAGCCTACCCCTGCATCATGACCTCCTCTGTTATGAGGAAAAGAAGGGTAGTTGTCATAGGTGATGCCCTGTAGATGCTGAAAGGCTTTGGTAGAGAAATTTTTTAGCTTTCTGCAGTGTTCTGTGAGAACTTTGTGGTTCTCACAGAAGCTATGAAAAACACTGCTATGGGTTTCTGTAAACTAACTCTTTATCTTGCACCTGGGTTTGTTATGCAAGATTGTTATGGTTCTAGCTTTCTGATATTTTGGAATAAGTGTCTTAGAGCTTGACCAATCCCCTCAAGGGGTGGATGGCCGAGCACCCAATTGTCTTATGCCATTCAACACACTCTTTGCAAACCCTGTTATAAAATGATGATTTAATTAATTAATACGAACTAGAACTACTTTCTTCCTGAACTTAGATCGTGTCGTTTCTTGCCGTTCTTGGTACTTTACAGTGACAATCCCCTTCTGTGGGGAACGTAAAACCCAACATGCAGACTGGACCCAGCCCACAGGGAAGTCTGTTGTCTCCCAGGGACGTGGGTAAGGGACATTACTGGAAAACTCTACAGTTTAATAGGACCATATTGGTCCTTCAAGTTGGCAGTGATGAGATAACAAAAAGAAGTCCAAGGATAATCAAAGATTTCAGGGCCTTGGGAAGATTGTTTGAAAGATCAGAAGCACAGGTAATGTTTTCCTTGATCCTTCCTGCAGCAAAGAAGAATATCAAAAGGAACAGGCAGACTCATCAGACCAACATGTCTCCAAGGCTGGTGTGGGAATCCTTTTGAAGGTTCTGGGGTCCCTCAGAGGGACCTCTCAATGATTTTTGACCATTCTTGGGAATCTGGAGAGATCCCAGTTGACTGGAAGCTGGCTAACATTGTCCCAGTTTTCAAGAAGGACAAGAAGGATGACCCTGGCAACTGCAGGCCTGTAAGTCTGACTTTAGTGGCTGGTAAAATTATGGAGAAGGTTATACTGGGAAGTATTGAAAAACTAGTTATTGGTCACAGCCAGCATGGCTTCATGAGCAGAAAGTCCTGCTTGTCAAAGTTAATTTCCTTTTATGACAAGGTAATGATCTTAGCTGATCAAGGGAAGCCAGGTAATGTAATCTTTTTGGATTTCAGTAAAGCTTTCCATACTGTGTCTCACAGTATCCTGCTGGACAAAATTTCCAGCCCACAGCTAGATAAACACACCATGAGATGGGTGAGCAACTGGCTCATGGGCTGGGCACAAAAGGTTATAGTGAATGGAGTGACATCAAACTGGTGTCCCGTCATTAGTGGGGTTCCACAGGGCTCCATCTTAGGCCCCATTCTCCTTAACATCTTCATAAATGACTTGGATGTAGGACTTGAAGCAATATTAAGTAAGTTGCCAGGGATACTAAATTGGGAAGAGCTGTGGACTCCCTTCAGGGCAGGGAGACCCTGCAGAGAGACATACACAAATTAGAGAAATGGTAATGGAGACTGAAATATTATAGTTTACGATTTAAACATTTTCATGAAGGACTTTTGCTTATTATAACAAAACTGTATTACAAAAGCCGCAGAGAAGACCACCACACTCTGAATACGCCTCCTGGCTGAAGCCCTACACCACTCGCTGATGAATATAAGATAAAGTAACAACTCGGGGCTGGGAACATTCAGAGACCCCAAGCTTAACACCTTCCGAGTGGAGACCGCAGCCCCAGGGCTATCAGCTGCCAGGCTCACACATACCCTTGCACCAAAGGGTGGGGGGAAAGAGAATTTGGGCGTGTGGTGAGAAAGCCTCTGGTGAGAGGCAGTGACCGCCTATCCTCCACTGTGCAGAGGAACCCAGCTGCAGGGGCCCTTCATCTTGGGGAAAAAGCTTATCGACAGCAGGAGGGGGTGTCATGGCCCATCAAAGGCCCCACCCCCAAGGGGTCCCCAGGGGGTTCACCAGAGCACTGCAGATGATGCAACAAATCCACAGTGTTGCAAGGGACAGTGTCAAACTGGCCCCCTGCAGGGGAGGCACCTGGGCGTTCCCACCTGGCCCAAAGCACATATTAATCCACTGGATTCTACACTTTTTGGTGGGGCATGGCATGGTGGCGGCAGCAGGGGACCCTCACCACTAAGAAGATCAGATGGAGGGGAGCAACAAGACATTGTTGCGACCCTTGGATGAGTGATATGCTTCCACCTAATCCTTGTCACTCTCTCCCTGTCCCCCCACCCCCATGCACACATCTTACTCTCCTTCCTTCCTTCCTTCCTTCCTCCCTCCGCCTCTCTACTATTAACAACATCTAACCTCGTTTGGTTTTGATCTCATTTCTGATAATATTTTGAACCTTCTAAGTTATTTCCGGTTTATGCACAGACTTAGCTTTCTCTGCTTTTCTGAGTTTAAATCGGATCCGACTGTTCACTTTGATGACACTAGGTCATCCTTGTTGTTCTGGTGTTACCTTGCTGTGATTCTCACAGCGGGGTAGTTGAGAGAAGGTTTGCCTTCTCTCAGAAGTAGAGCACAGTGATTATGTGTATGATTATGATTAGATTTAGTTTTAATACAGTATCTAAATATTGCCAATGCAGTATATAAGTAACAACTCTATGATCTATTATGATGGATTTTAGTATAACCAGGTTGTGGTCCCTCCTGTTGAATCACAACCTTCAGTGAGACCTTGCTTTTTAAAACTTCTCAGAGAAGTCTAGGTGCAGCTAGGTCCATTTAGTTTCAGATTTGGTCAACAGTTTATGTCTGAAGGGTTATAATATAGACAGGTTCAGCCAGAAACCTACAGGTTTAGTCTTTGGTGATGCAGAATTAACAATTGCAAAGCAACAAAGCACCTATGAAACTATTGCAGGATTTTATCTCTATGTTTGCTTGAATCTTAGCACTTTTTGCTCACTTGTTCAAAAGTGAGTATTCCTCATCTTCGGGTGGGATGTACTCTGCAGGAATCCCTTGCAAGCTGCTTGCAACCTTGGGATGCCAGTTTGCCCAGCTGGCCCAATCCCCAGCAACATTTTATGCCCTTTTGTAGGCCTGTGTACACCAAAGTCAATCACGAATGCCTCTGCTCCCCCATCTCTGGACTGTATTAATTATGGAGCATTCAGCCAGTTCTTCCTGTAATGTCCACCTGGTGTTCCACAGGACAAACCACACTGCCTATCAGAGACAGAAGAAAGGGAGAAGGATGTGTGCATGGCAGAGGGGGAGGACATACCTAAGACCTGGCTATAGCTCATTGGTGTCACACTGCTTTGTTTTTATGTGACCATTTTTGGGAATTTTGAGAACAAATGAGTAATATTATTGCCCTATAAGCTATCTCTATCTGAAAGTTTATGTCAAAATAACTGAAAGTCGTATAAATCATATATTGAGTTACTTTGGTTCTTGACAAAACGCAATTCTGACAAACTGTATTGTTCAAAATACTTGTTCTTTGTAGTGTGCCATCTCAGTCAGTAGCCATCAAAAATTGAAAAGATAGCAATGCCAAACTGCTTTGAAATAATTCAGTATAATCAGATCCATAAACAGGTATAAGAAAAAACCAGGGAGATTTTAGACAATTTAGGACAGAAAAAATATTTAGTCTGTACTCAGGAATTTTTTCCTTTTGAATTATATGTCTGAAACCAATAAAATTACTGTCACTGTAATGACTAATGTAATCTATTTACTGGATTAGGTTTATATTTCTTGAAGAAATAGAAATTCATAGCTTCATTAATTCAGTAAAAGTAACACTCTCTTCAAACTCTTCATGAGTTCCACCTCACTGAAGGCATAATATTGACTTAACATATAGATATTGCTCCATTTTCTAGAATCATTTTAGAGAAATTTGAGCCATATCCAGATGACTTTTGAAGATTTCCAGTGCCAGTGTTCAGTCACCCTTGCAGTATAAAAGTATTTCCTGATATTCAGAGGGAGTCTCTTGTGTTTCTGTTGGTCCTGTCACTGGACACCATGTAAAAGAATCTGACTCTGTCGTTTTGTGCCCTTCCTTCAGGGATCTTGATAAGATCCCTCTGCATGTCCTCTTCTTCAAACTGAACAGTTCAAGTTCTCTCAGCCTTTCCTCATAGGAAAGATGCTCCAGTCCCTTAGTCATCTTCACGGCCCTTCACTCAACTCTCTCCAGTACGTCCATGTCTCTTTTGAAATGGGGAGCGCAGAACTGAACACAGTACTTCAGGGTTGGCATCAGCAGTGTGAACAGAAGAGAACAACCTCCCTCAAACTGCTGGCAATACTCTGCCTAAAGCGGAGCAAAGTGCCAATTAGCCTTCTTTGCTCCAAAGACACATTGCTGCTTTGTGTTCAGTTTTACGTGAATCTGGCACCTGGGGATATGGTTTAGTGCTGAACAAAGTGGTGCTAGATTAATGGTCGGACTTGATGATTTTAGAAGTGTTTTTCCAGCCTTAATGATTCAATGATTCTATGATTCTATGTCTACCAGCATCCTCAGGTCCTTTTCCACCAAGAAGCTTTTAGTTGTGTCTTCCCAGGTTGAAGGACTTTGCACTTCAACATGGTGAACTTGAAATTCCTGTTAGACCTTTCCTCCAGCCTGTCAAAGTACCTTTAGATAGCATAATGACCCTTTGATGTATCAATATCATCATGGTATTAATATTAAAATATAAAACAAATATTTATGCTGATTTTATATTATTTAAGAATAGCCTTTTCTATTCTAAAATAGTTGTCTCTCAACTCAGCTACAAGTGGACCTTCAAAAATTCTATCAATAAAGATTTGCAAAATTATTGTTAAGGTTTGAGAGGTCAGTCCATCTTGTTGTTTATAACTTTACAGGCTATTATCAAGATGAAAAACTAATTGATCTGTTTATTTGATGTCAGGGGATGATAAGTTTAGAAGCAATTCTAATAACAATAGAATGAAACCGTGGGAGGTTTATAGTTTTGAGAGATGTTTTGTCTTCTTTCTAAGTAGTCTTCTTAAGTGCAGATTTTGACTTGCATCAAATGCATTGACAATACTCTTCCATTCTAGTATGCTGTGAATTAAATAAGTTTATTTTTGATGCAGTAATACAAGTTTTCACATATGGGAATAATAATTATTAGAATTATAAATAAATAAACAAACTATTTTCTGAAAGATGCTTGTTTCTACAAATCTTTGGAGAGCCCTTCTTTCTCCTTTTTTGTTGCAGCACTTCTAATAATCGAAATACTTAACTACAGAAAGCTATTTTTTTTCTGCTCAATAATGTGTGGTAAGTAATAAGAAACAGTGGACAGTGCAGGAAGTCTCTCTTTTTCTCTGGTGCTGCTTTTAGACTACCTTAAATAACCCCGAACCCACAAAAAGACCCCAAACCCACAAACTGTGTCTGCAAAGGTAGATTTAACCATGATGATGGTTATGGTTATCATAAAACTTGATACCTGATGTGCTCATTTAAATTCCACTGGGTATTCTATTGGAGCCTAAATATATTTGGAAGTCTGCCCTCAAATCTGTGTATATTAGCTCACGTTACACTGTAAATTTTTTTTAACTTGGAAGAGCCTAAACATGAAGGTAAATTTAAAAGACTGAATACTGGTCATTGCCTGTTATCTAAGTTGTATGGATCATAAAGAGTACCAATATTGCTGTAGCATTCTAATCATAATGCACAAGGGTGTGTATTTAGAGATTGTTCAATGTTTGTGGTTGTCTATACTGTGTTTTTAGAAGTAATCTTTGTACCCAGCAGAGTTTCACATCAGAAGTGCCCTAACTCTGTACTTTACTAGATCATTGAAAACCTGATTCTGAACATAGAGTTTTAGTATAAGCTTCTTAAACTTATTTGAGAAATGTTTGTTTTAATTTAAGAATTAACTCCTAATTATTTTAGGGATGCCTGATAAAGGATCTTAAAGCTGGTTTATAAGATTTAATGAATAGAAATTTAATTATCAAAGGCTGCAGAGAAGGTTGGTGAACAATCTATATTAAATCTTTAAGTTGGAGGGGAATTCTTGCAAAACTATTTTTTATTTTCTGCCTTTTATTTGGACTCAAAATTATGGCTGCTCTAGAACATACAATCACCTGACTTGGAGGGCCTATCACTATTACCTTTGTGGTCCTCTCACTTTTCAGAGTCCTCCTATTTCCAGACTCTGAATGCATTTTTTTTTTACTGGCAAATAAACCTATTGTTCACTGAATGACTCCATACTGTTGTTCTTTTTGGGTATAATTTTCCTTATAGACTCAGATTGATTCTCATCTGTTTGATTTGGTTAATTGACTGAATTACTTCAGAGGTTTGTTCTGTATTTTTTTTTCCCTGACGTAATACATGCATTTAGACCTTATATATGAAAATACCTGCTCTTACTATTTTTCTGATGGTGGTACTCTGTGTTGGTTTCTCTCATCTTGAAGGATGATGAGAGAAAGTAACAACGAAGAGTAGAAACAGGTTTCTGAATGGCAAATTGTAAAGATGGCATGGAATCAACACAGAGAAATAAGCTAACACCATGGCAGTGTTTCAGTGGTAGAGGATTTGAGTAGTGACAGTGAGCACTATATTAAGGTTATTGCCAACACATTTGGCGGAAAACCCTTAAAATTTTCAGGAGTGTGTGAACACAAATTTATATAAACCAATGTGATTTATTCAGCACACAAAATTTTGTTTTGATAAACTGCTTCCAGGTTTGGGGACTTTTATAGCATTTAATTTTCCAATGTCATTTGACAGCTATAGTTAGGTGTCATGTCCGAGTTCAAGTTTCTTCTGTTCCTTAGGTGTATTTTGTCTATTCAGAACAGAATTTGTTTTCTCTTATGCAGGATGATCACTTCCTACATCTTCTATGAGTGCTATAGCCAAGTTTCTTTATTTCTGGGTGATTTCCACTTTGAAAATGACATCTAGTTTTGTGTTCAGTCTTTTCCCTCTTATTCTGGCCAATCTTTCAAGAAGCATTGTTATATATATTTTTATATAATATATATAAAATTATATATATAAATATATCAAAAATATATAAATATATTTATATAATATATTTTTATATATTATATATATTTTTTCCCAGCACAAAGGAGGCCAGTTTATGTCTGCATTTTTGTCTCCAATACTAATCTTTTTTATAACCTTCAGTTTATTCAGTTCTCAAAATTCTATCCTGTTTTCAACAGCGGTTCTTTTTTTCATCCCAGATACCTTTCATTTATCGGTTGTGTAATCTGACCCTGTAAATTTTCCTGTTGAAGGCTAAATTATTTGGCCTTTTATCAAACCTCCTTTCAATTAGTTATTCAGTCTTTGTCTCAAGTGTTCTGTCTTTAGAATTAAATTTTCAATATAAATTTTTCTAACTCCCTCTCCTACAGTTACTTGATTTTTGGCCAACATTCCGCTTGCGAAACTATATATACAATCTCTTTTCTAACATGCTGTGTCTTAATAGATCATAAAGTACACAGTTATGAATAATTTTCTCCCTCTTTTGCAACTTATTTTTCCTTGTTTTAACTCTTTGCTTTTAATTGAAAGGATAAAAATTCATTTCGTGAGTCTTTGTCAGCTAGCATGATGCATTCTAAAATCAGAAGCAGTGAGACATCATCTACCTTTGAAGGAAATGATAAATGCATTCCCCTACATCACTAAAAAATTGAGGACTTGGCTAAAAGAGAGGCTTTATCCTCAAGTGGAACATTAAATTAAAAAAAAAT
The DNA here is from genome assembly GCA_013397865.1 of Struthidea cinerea. Taxonomy (NCBI): domain Eukaryota; kingdom Metazoa; phylum Chordata; class Aves; order Passeriformes; family Corcoracidae; genus Struthidea; species Struthidea cinerea. Next base: position 11,127 of record VZTI01002656.1, read on the forward strand.
ATTTTATAGATGTGGACCAGCATTTATGACTTCATTTTCTTCCTTCCAATTTTATGCATGGGGTGTAAATTGTAGATTATTCAATAATATTCATTAGAAAAGTCCTTATTTTACACCAAAAGCTTTTTAAATTATCATAGCACTTTACAAATCACATACCTATTCACAAAACCCTTTATTTATGGACTATTCAGCTCAATTGACCTATGATGATGCTGATAAACCCTAATTCCTTATTTCCTCTGATTAAGCTTGGATGATGTAAACATCTGCTGACACATTCAGTGACCTATCAGAATTGGCCTGACTCCCAGAAAGTCCCATAAACCCCTTCCTGTAATAGCTTTGCGTCCTATGATTTTACTGGAATAGGAATAATGAAAGGAGTTCAGAAGCACTCAGTTCATATGTACAAAATCATAAGGGTTTCCCACATTGACACCACCACTCATTCTTTCAAAGTACAGCTTCATGTATAAAATGTCAATATTATTTTATTTCCAAGTCAAAGGGGGGTATTTTAAGCCCAAGCTCAAAAGTAAGCTTGTACAGAAAAAATGAACTGCTTTTTAAAATTACAGTGTATTTTCTGTGTTAGTTTTTACCTGTTTTGGCAGGATATGCACTTGCAGCTGGTATTTAGAGCCAAATATTGCTACACATAAAAGCTTTCAGACAGACAGCTGTATCCTGCATTTAAAGATGCTGGCTGGGGGATAACCTTATGCACTGTTGTTAGAGTTCTAATACACTAGCTTTTTTTGCTTCATCCTACATTAAAACATAAAGGAATGGCAGTTTGATGTGATATTTTTGTCATTTCCCACACTTGCAATGTCATTTCTGCCCAGTTTCTTGGTCCAACATATGGCAGAAAAAAGATACAGGATATTGTTCTTTGGTAGCTATCTTTCATCTCCTCAGTAACTATTGAAACCACTGGCTAACTTCTATCAGTTGAAGAGGAGAATGAGCTCATAGGCACAGAAGCTGTTAAAGGAGAGACAGTCTCCAAATTCCCTTACTGAAAAGCAGATGAAATTGAAATGGGTGATTTTCATCCGGCTTTATGATTCCAAGAAGCACGGTTGGCTCATGTGTGTCAACTGGCAATCAGACAAAAAGTATTCTGCCTCTTTGCCCCGTCAAAAAAGTGCATGTTTTAGACAAAAGGTAAGGAATATATTAGGTACTGACAAGTCTTCTGGTAGCTGAGTTACAGGGAAAAGCAAAGTTCTGCATTTAGAAAGAGTATTTTAAGGAAGGTAAAATTTTAAATAAAAGGAGCTGTAAATTAAACTAGCTTCATAACTGAAACATACCAATATTTTATTATCAAATATTGGAATGTTTGGGGGGTTGTATTAAAATGAACAGTGTGTCAAGCTGTAACTACCTAGCTCTAAGCAGCAGGCCTCTCATTTTTGGATTCTGAAATACTTCAGAAACAGGATGTTTTTTCCTTCATGTAAGAATCCTTTCATGTCTACATTGATAATCATAGGATCTAAAATAATGAAAAGAAATCTTTGAAATTCAAAAACCGCATCTTGAATATTTGCTTGGCTTTGTGGGCAAAGAGATGGACAGATTAAGGATAGGTGAACAACTTTAGTTTGGCTGAGTGGTTGGCAAAGTTGTTTAAACTTCTTTTTATTTTTTCTGTGATCTCTGGCAGAAAAGGAAACTAAACTATATTTCTGTTTAAGACCAGTGAAAAGATTTTTCCTTTAATTTAGTGTCTGGAAGACAAGGTAGTTCAGAAAGTATCAGACACATTATTTTCCAGGACAGAAATTGGATTTTCATCTATCTTTAGTTATGTGGAAAAGAGTACTTGGCAGAATTGACATCTGGGAAATTTGAAATAGAAAGTTTTGTATTTATCTTTGACTGGATTGTCATTAATCACTACATTTTCCTAAACAACATCTCTGCAGGTGAATGGTACAACCTGTATCTTTCATGTTCCACTGGAGTCCTTTCATACTGACAAAGTGTGTGTTTTTGCATAAGGAAAGGGAGAGGGAAGAGCTGAGGGGAAGGGAAGGAAGAGGTTGACAACCTCAAAGAGCTCCTTGAAGCTCACTTCACCATTTGTCTGATTTTCATTGATACCTATGTATCGATGTACCTAAGGGGAATCAGGCTTTATTAAAAGACACATTTAGGGATTTCACACGAACGGAGATGTTAGTCACAGCAAGCTGATCACATGAAGAATATTATTAAAGTGGGATTAAGCCTGATTCAGTCATGTTTATAAGAATAAACACTATGTGTAAAACATTAATTATGCAACAACTAATGATTTCTTGCCAAGACACTCTTTTCAGAGCATGCCAATATTACTAGATTGTTACCTGTAAGGAAACAAATTTAAACGAGCTCAATGCCTGTTATAGATATCAGTCTATTTATTAAGAATTTATTAATTCTTTTAATAAAGCTGTATTTCTCTATTTTCAGTTGGTTTTTATCCCTGTATGTATGCTAAAAAACTTTACTGGCCTAAGGCTGTCATATTTTCTGTAAGAGTCAGTTCATGGGTTTTTATTTTCTTTCTTTCTTGTTTTTTGTTTCTTTTTTTTAATGACTGGTGTAAATGGGAAAATGTTCTATATATAATCATACTACTTGATGTTCCAAAATCACCTCTCTAGCCATTGACTGTTACCATATTTCTGTATTGAATTTTGAGAAGGCTTCAGACTTCAATGTGAAACACTGCAATTACATACACTGGTCTTAATGTAGGATTTATGCTGTAACATCTTTTTTGTTGTGACATTGATTAAATTTAAAATATAGCTATTTCAGAATAACCATAAAGAAAAAAGAATTAATTTACTGCCCTTGATTTCACAATCGTAGGTCATTATAAAGTCTAAACAATTGAATTTCATGCACCTGTCCAGTGATTCCCTACACTAAGCCCCTGTAAAAGTATCATGTACATATCAGTGTATTCAGCAGAATGCTTTCTTTCAGGTCTATCTAGAATCACATACCTTTTCTACAATGTTGCAATAATTAGTAATTACTGCTTTGTGATAACTAAACTCCATACAGCACTATTATATTTGAATGAGTTAACTGGGGTTTTTCTTCTCATTTATCAAGCACTAAAATTAGCACAAAGCCAATTTCCTTACTGCGGGTGTTTGTGTTGAACGATAGAAAAGTCTTGCCCTTGTGTACTGTTACTGGTTACTCACACATACTACCTTGTCATATCAGAGGCTTTCTTTGTTATACAAGAACTTTATTTTTAAAAAATAACAGAATAAAATAATTCATAATCTGAAAGCTAGAATATTAAAGTTGGAATGCACTTGAACTGCCCTACATATTGAAACATAAGAAAGGGCGATAGGAAAGTAATTGCAATCAGAAACAGATAAAATTGAAATTAATGATATTTATTAGCTGGAGGTTTTAGATACTTGCTGGACCATGTTATCTCAGAACTAAAGCACCCTTCACTCCTTGATGTTTCTATCCCTATGATCCCAGTAAGTTATGGAAGTGTTATCCAGATTTTCAAACAGGAAAAGCATATGGACATTGCAATGCTGAGGTTGGTATTAAAAAATTCTAATATCTTTCTGCTTAAATCTATGCTTTATGTACTTGTTACATACTGCATGAACAGAGTGATCAGAAACAAATCTCAAGAAACTGTCAGCTTTTCAAACCACTTTATTTTGAGCTGGCTTTTGCTAAAATGAAGATTGTTATTCCTGTATCTTTTTCCTACTTCTGCTTAAAAACCACCCAATATGCTTCTAGGGAGAGAAGTAAGAGCAATTTTTACATTCAGCAACTAAAGGCAAGAACTTAAACTTCTTGTGGGTTTTTTTTGTGTTTTTGTTTGTTTGTTTGTTTTGGGTGGTGTTTTTTTTTTTTTATTTTTGGTTTGGGTTTTTTTTGGGTGTTGTTTTGAGTTTGGGCTGTTTTGGTTTGTTTACTAGTATTCTTATTCTTATTCGGAATGTTTCAGGTACCAGAATACAAGCCTGGAGCAAGAGTTTAGTTCAGTTCCAATTAGATATTCTCATTTTTGCCTCATTAATGCTGTTGGCAAGGAAAGGAAATGCAGATCTATAGGAAAAGGAAGTAGTAGAAGTAGCCAAAAGAAACAAAAAGAGGCGTACTTATGTTTATGCCTATCTGGCCATGATGAGGCATTTGGCAAGAAAGTGAGCATCGCACTCTCAATTTATCATTTCTCTTTGCCATAAAATATCACAAAACTCCCACAATATAAAAGATGAAGTTTCTGATCTGTTGGGGTGTCCTGGCAAACCTGCCAGCCCAGGGTTTGGGGGGACAGACCTGCGCCTGAGAGAACCCCCCCGGTTTATGGTATCTGTATACAAATATGTATTGGTTCTCCCCAGTTCCCCAGTTTCCCTTCCCCTCGGGTTTATGATATTCCTATACAAATGTATATGATTTCTCCCTTCCCCCCGCCGGGCCAGAGGTATCGGGTTGGCCCCGGGTTCTCTCCCTCCCCATTGGCTGTTGCTGTAAGCCCCACCCCCCAGTCCCCGGGACTGGGAGAAGCGAGCGAGCCCCAGCCAGACTGCTGCCGGGGACGGACGAATAAACATCTCCAAGTCTCCCAGCGTCTCGGGTTCTCGCCTTCCTTTATTTCTGGGGTCCCGAGGGTCCAAACTAAATCCTACGTGGATTTGCTGCACACCCTAGAGGGATCCAACGGCCAGATAAAGGAGAATCACAGGTAGCATAGCCGGCTTTTAAAGTCTAGTCTAAAATCTGCCCTCCTGCTGCCCGGGGTCTCGCCCCCGTGCGGGCCGTGAGAGACAGAGAGACAAAGAGACACTGATCCAAGTAATAATGTGTTATAACTTTAATATTTAGGAAACAGTGAAATTCTTTTTTTCAATTAATTTTAAATAATATTAAGCATTTAAATAAACACCTTATTTTTTAGGTCCCATCAGTAAGGTTGATAGGAGAAGAAAAATTAAGAAGATAAAATATTTTCTTAATACAAAGTAACCTTTCAATTATGAGCAGAGTAACATTTTTTACATAATGTAAATCCATGTATCAGGATTAGTTACATCTTTCCTAAAGTATTTAATAAATTCTGTCTTTCATTTTGATACATTTTAGTAGCATGATGAAAATGATTGATTTGCAATAATGAGGTTAATGAATCGGATTAAGTAGTGACAGACAGCTTGAAGGCTTCATATTAAGTCACAGCAAGCAGACAAGAGATTAAGTATATTTATCATCATATGATTCCAAAACACTTTGCCAGCAGAAATAAATTTAATTAATTAAAAAGACATTTTATTTTATCATGCAAGGTTAATCTGAGATGTAAAAGTAACAGCTTTGTCTTTCTTTTGTGCCGGAAAGGTAGTGGATAATATGATCACAAATATACTTCCACTTGTCACAAAACTAGTTGCATATATTCCATATTATAAAGAAAAACAGCAGAAGAAAGTGGATAGAAATGTTTGTTCATGAAGTGCAGGACTTGTTTAGACTAGTGCTTAGTCTTTTTTTCCCTCATGCAACATTCCTTAATTTTTGTATATTCAAATTTGTTTGTCTATTCCAGCTAAAAACATACAGTCCTAGAAACTAAAATAGATGTGAGAAGAGAGTTATTTAAGAAAAAATCCAAAAACATACCACAAAAAAAGAGAAGAGAGAATCCTATTTATCCCATTTAAATAAAATGTAAATTAATAAAAAAAGCCACCAAAACCCAACAGCACAATAGAAGAGCTCTCTACCTAGTGGAACTGTTGTACTTTCATCAATTGGAATGACGTGTAACTAAAACATGGAAACATTTGGTTTTTGTCTGTTGAATACCATATTAACATTCTCCTTTCTTACAGCAGATACATACATGATATATTTTTAGATATTTATGCCATGCAGAAACATATTGAATGTTACTATTTTTCTTCATGAAAAAGTGTTTTAATATAATTTTACAAGATAATGAATAGATCAGATTTAGAGTCATATTGGTAGGCATGAGTATATTAGAAAAGGGAATGTATAAATCTTCACATATTAGATTTTTTAAGCTGATATATTTATTCTTGTAAAGGTATGGTACACTCAACCCCTTACATAATCATTAATCTGTGGTAGAACTAGCTATTGCTGTTTTCAGGTAAGAAAACCATTTCTAATAAATGACTAAGAGTGGAGCACTACCATATTTTGGTTAGATCCTGACTTGAAGCAAATGGCAAAAAATTAGGCAAAGGAAGGAACAGTAAAGAGAGGTGATTCATTTATAATGAAGCTGGACTGAAACACCACTAATGTAAACCAGACTTTGTGATGTGCTAGTTGGAAGGGAATGCTGTGTGGAAAGAGGAATTTTTGGGTATCAAACAGTGGTTCACATAGAATCATAGAGAACATTCATGGAACAGAGAATGTTGCTTGAAAATACAGTAAGGTTTCTTTGATCATCCAAAAGTTTTTTGTGCCAAAGAAACATTGGAAGAAGTAAATGTGATCCAATAATAGGCAAAGATTTTGTGAACTTCTTTTCTCTCTGTAAGAAATCAATAATAATAATAATAACAATAACAATAATAATAATAATAATAATAATAAAAAATTAGAGCTGGAAAGTATCTTCTATCCAGATATAAACAAAGCATGGAATGATCTGTTTAGCGCAAGTTACACAAAAAGGATTTTGAGATCCATCCAACTCTAAAACTCATTGGTGCTGTGTAACAGCTGTATCAGAATTATACTATCAGGAGAGAATTTTTCTGCTGACTAGTGCTGTGTAATTAAATTGAAAGGTTTTTTGCAGGTAATGTTAACATTTAAGGTGTTTAGCTTTAAGATGGGCAAAACACAAGAGAATAGAGAGTAAAAAAAACCAGTTGTTCTGGGCAGCAGGACAGAGATCTTCATATGTCATCACAAATTTTTATTCAGTCTTTCTAAGGTGAAGATCCTCCACTAACCAAAAAGTGTTTTCTCTAATAAATTAGCCAGGAATAGATAATAAGTTAGCACAGATAGGAAGTGCAGGAGAGCAGGTTTGCTGTACTTCACTGTGAATATACACAAGTAGTAGATACCGTACTATAATCCTCTCCATGATAAGTAAATGTGTCTTTTCTCTTCAAATACTGAAAATGGCCTATGGTCTAAGCAGATATTAATGTACTCAATTCCAAGGACATCTGTTGCTTGGTGACTTCAGGACCATGAATTAAGGAACAAATAGGGCAAGTTAGATTTTTGTTGTGTTAATTGGGCAGCAAGTCCAGAGGAATACTGCTTTTGGTGTTAGCTTTTGGGCATTTTATGGTAAACCTATAATGATTTAAATTAAGAATGGAAAAGAAATCATCAATTTTAGTAAGATGTTGAAAAATTTAGTCACTAGTGAAGCAAGGCAAACTTGTTTTAAGTATTCATACGTGTAGCTGGTTACACACATCCCTTGAGTATTTCCAGACATGCTTCCTAATCATTGGGAAACTTATGGAACTGTCTCTTTGCTAACTCCACTTGAAACACAATGCTTCAAAAATTAGTAATCAATTAAGGTTTTACTTTAGAGACAAGCTTGCTTCCTCTTTAATTATTCTTAGCTCATAAAAATTGTGCTGACAAGAGGTTGAGTCATATCTTTTATGATCTTGCCAAAAGCCAGACAGCAAGCACATGGAAGGTTGATATAAAGTGAAACCATGTGCACTAACTCCACAATTAGATAATTATCCAGATCAGTACTGGCATGAATGTGCATTGTGAAGCAGTAGATGTCACACTGTGAAAGGGTCTGCTACACTCTTGAAAGTGAAGTCCAAGTCCTGCAGTGCTGCTATGGTGACATTACCAATATCATGTAGTCAGTTACAACTTTCAGGAACTTGGATTCCTGTAAGAGCATTAAAATTTCTTAAGAGCACTCAGAGATAAAAAAGTGCATGACTCCGTAAAGTAGGACACACATAGACTGTAAGTCTGAAGAAGAGTTCAGCAATGTTAGTGTTTATTGGTGTGGCTCATGCCTACAGAGGTTGCTTTTGAGTGGCATCTGTACTGTGTTTCTTCTCAACTACAGGAATAGAAGTCTATTGCTGACAAGTAAAGTGAGTGTGGTAAATGGATACAGTTATTCTAGTTGTCTTCACCCTTTTTTCTGTGCATCTGAGGATATGTAGCTTTCCCCATGAGATCCACAAAATTCAGATAATCTCTTCTGCCTCAACTTTCATCTCTCTTGATTATGCAGTTGATAACTGGATGTAAGGAATATAGTTCAGAGTTTAGACCAGAATGGGAAAATACATATTCAAACCTACAGTATTCTTCTCGGTTTTGTGGCATAGCAAAATGAGTTAACGGGATGTCTTTTTAATAGATGCTGATACAGAGTATCTTCCTGATGAGAGGATCATACGAATCTGCCCCATACTAATCCCACTAGTTCCTCCAACAACAAAATTACTTTTGTCCTAGAGAAAGTAATCAGCTTGTCCTGTTTCTAATTACTAATACTTGCCTTCTGTTTGACAGAGCTCAACTTCCTTTCAACTTATCCAATCAAACTTTGTATAATAGAGAAATTGTTCTCATACTTCAATTTGATGTTAGAAGTTTCTATTTGAAAACAGGTATCTTTCAAGTTTCTTTCCAGTTATAGTAGAATCCATAACAGATAAGAATGTATGTGAGCCTTAAGTTTTACAGTTCCTTATGATGAACTACGTACCTGTGTGAATTTATATCAATAAGGTTTTTTGGAGGGGTGAGGTGTTGAATGACATTTTATTCTTTTTGTGCCAATAAAATGCTTGTTTTCACAAAAATAACTTATATATGCATCCATAAATGCATGTAATGAATTTGCCAAGCACTCTAAATTCAACTAGCTCACAACAAAGCTTAGGTAACCTGAGGAGGAAGTTGGTTGTTTTTTGTTATAGACCAGTCAGTCAGGATGAAGAGGCAGATAAAATATTCTACAAGCACCTCAGAGAAGTCTCATGGTCACTGGCCCTTGTTCTTGTGGGGGACCTCAATTTACCATATGTATGAAGGAAATTAAATACAGCAGAGAGTAAACTCTAGGTGGTTCTTGTAGTGTGTGGAAGAGAACTTCCTGACACAGCTAGTGAGCAAACCAACCAGGGGGCATGCCCTGCTGGACGCGTTATTTATGAACTGAGAAGGACTTGTTAATGTTGTGATTGTTGGACACTTTCTTTGGCACAGCAATCATGAAATGATAGTGTTTTCAACTGTCAGAAAAGTAAAGAGGGGGATTGGCAGAATGGCCATCTTAGGCTTTCAGACCACAGACTTTGGCCTGTTTAGGACAATGGTTGAAAGATTCCCTTGGGAGGCAGTCCTAAAGTGCAAAGGAGTCCAGTAAGGCAGGACATGTTTTAAGACGGAAATTGAAAAGACACAGGAGAAGCCAGTGCCCATGTGCCAAAAGATGAGATGGGGGAAGACTAGCCTGGCTGAACAGAGAGCTTTGGCTGCAACTCAGGATAAAAAGGAGAGTTTATGATCTTTGGAAGAAGAGGTAGATAACTTAAGAGGACTACAGGAATGTCACAACATTCTGCATGAGAAAATTAAAAGGACCAAAGTCCAACTAGAACTTAATTTTGCTACTACCATATAAAACCCCAAAATCAAACAAAACCACAAACACCTTCTATAAATACATCAGCAACAAAAGAAGGGTTAAAGAGAATCTCCATCCTTCATTGCATGCAAGGGGACACATAGGGACAAATGATGAGGAAAAGGCTGAGATACTTGATGCCTTCATTTCCTCAGTCTTTATTGTCAAGGTTGTCCTCACCCTGAAATGGAAGAGAGAAAAGAGGAGTGGAATGAATCCCCCATAATCCAAGCAGAAATGGTCAGAAACTTGCTACTTCATATAAACATGCACACATCACCTAACCTTACTCCCATTGGCCATACACATTCTTTTTATGACTTAGCTGCAGAAAAAGTTCCCCTTGCTTGCTTATTTCCTATTCCATTCATCAATTAATTTTCTTTTAAAATCTTTGCTAAGAGTATTAGCAGTAAATCTAAGAAGAAAGAAATATACAGAAAATGAGAGTAATTTATGATACTGGATTTACTGTTTGAGGGAGAAAATACCCTCTCAGTAAAGGGAAATTACCTTACAGATTTTCATAATTGGTAGAAAAACCCCTTGTAGACTAACATTTTGGTGTGAATACAGGAAGTCTTTGTACCAAAGATAACAGATGTTGATTCTAATACTTTCCATTTTCTGACCATTTGTTAACCTCTTCTGACATTTCAAAGGAAGATATTTCTGTTTCATCAGTTCCTCTCTCAACATAAATAATAAAATTTTGCCTTCCTTCTCTTCAATTAGTGTGTTTAGTTTCAAATTCAATAGTTAGGTTAACAGGTCAAGCAAAAATATACAAGGAGATGCAATAAGTAATTCGAATCTGAAAAACTGAAGGAAAAAATAATTCCAAAGTAATCACTCAGAGCCATAGTTATTTCTTATAATTTGTCTTATTTCCTAATTCAATACATGTGTCCTGAGGTGATTCATAATGCTATTGTATTCCTATCTATCTACACCCAAAAGTTGTTATTGTATGCTTAAGACACTACAAATGAGAACCTTGTGTGTGTGAGAGATGCTAAAATCGGTGATCCCAGGCAGCTTCCGAGTCTTTGCCATGTGGTATTTGCTTCACAAACTGCTTGGTCTTTGCTCAGGCAAAGGTTTTTTCTTCCCTCTTTGGGTTTGCTTTTGCTTTTTTCTTTGTTTACCTTTGGCTCAGAGAGACTGCAGTCAGCAGTTTTGACCTGCCTTGAGGCAAATTCTACCGGTGCCTGTAGCAGCAGAGAGTCCCCGGCTCCAATCTGGGTCACCACCCATAGCAGTCAGCCAAGAAGAAAAAACACCAAGTGGCTCCAGCTCAGATGCTTCACCTGGCCCTGCCTGCCCTGCTGTGAGGAGGAGGTTGACTTGGGCCTTCATCTGCTGCTGGAATTGCTCTGTGAGGCTCCTGCCTTCCCAAGAGGGATCTGACACCATCTTGTCCCTTTGTCTTACAGGACTGAGGCTGTCCCTGCTTCCTGCTGTCTTGGGAAGGGTATTTCCAGCATTTCAGGTCTCTCTTTGTTACTGTGGGGCTGGGGGTGTGAATTTTTGGTAGTTTGGTATCTAGCAGTTATTTTCTTTTTTTTTTCTCTTGCCTGTTGGCAATCTTTTTGTTAGTAAACTTATTTTTTCACTTATATCTACTTGTTTTCAGTCCTTATTGGTGGAAAGACATTGGTTGAAGCTATAAAGGGACACAACTCATTCCAGAGTGTTCTTCTTTAAATTGTCTCAAACCAAGACAGCATGACCAAAAAAAAAAATCAAAATTGATTTAACAAGTTAAATATTCACTAACTGTTGTTACACATATGCCTATAAAGTAGTGCCATGTGAGAGGTTAGTCTTACATGCTCCTACTAAGGAATATATTTCTGTAGGCCTCTTAGCAGAGTCTTCAGAACATTTTCTGAATAGGACATCTTACTGCTGAATCACAATGGACTTCCAAAGAATTCTGTCTTTTGCAAGGTTTCAGCCTTCAATCCCTCTTGTGCAGAAGCATTCATTGCTTAAATAGAGTGTTGCATTTCTTAAAATGTTTATTTCCTCCAATTGCCTTTTTTAGACAACAGATTTAATTTTGTTCTTCAGATTGTGATAGATAGATACTATAATATTGGCTTTCTGCAAATGTTAAGATGAGTGATGTTAAAGTAGCTTTTGTAATAGATATTATAATAGTAGCTTTCTACAAATAGATGCTATATGTGTAAAAGTACCTTTATTACAGATAGATGCTGTGGCTTTGTTGTAAGGATGTGGTGGGTTTTTTTTGGAGGTGGCTGGTGCCTTTATTTCTCTCATTTTAACCTAAAATAGTGAAATCGCTATGCTTGTGAACTGCCTGCTTGGTTGGATAACGTCCAACCAACATGTGGTGAGGACCCCTGCTACTGACATGCCAGCTATCAGCGATCACCGTCTGCAGAGACCATAGACCAAAGCCCATTCCGGAGGTGATAATGGAAGCGGACTAAAACCACAGCCAAGAAATGCGCATGCTCTAAAAAGGCGGACCCAAGGAGGAGCCATGCTAAACAGTTCCTGGAACATGTAAATTAGTCTGAAGAAAAGTTTGAATATGTATAAAAAGTTTGAATAGGCATAATTGTTTATGAACATGTAATAGACGGATGTGAATGTAAAGGGGGTTTCCGAAGTAGCAGGCGTGCTCTTGGCAGAGCGCCAAAGCACCCAGCGCTGTGAATTTTGCTTTATTATCTTTGTCCCTTATTGTCCTTTATTAAACTTTTCAATCCTAACAGGAGAGTGAACCTCGTTTTTCACAAGATCAAGCTGGATAATATTATATTTGACAATGGTACTAACTGAAATGAGCAAATGTATCATGAACTGAATATTTGAAAGGGAATAATGTTTCAGAATCAGCCCAAAGAGACGGACCTTTTTATGCTAAGCTTTGTAAAATTTCACCCACAAGCAGACACTAGGCCTGTATGATTAGACATGAATGCTTAATTTCATACGAGTTAGATGTAGTTTTAATAGTACTTTAAAATGAAACATGCAGATAAATTTAGGTAGCATTCCTTGCTCTATCTGCATCAATGGCCAGCAAAAATGAGTGTTTCCTTTACATTAGAGAGCATTTTATTGTGTTGATTTTTTAAGTCCTCATTCTCCATGAAGAAAAGCTGCAGAGAACAATAACTATATATTCTTGACTTGGTTGTTAGGCATAGAGCTGGATATGATTTCTGTAGGGAACCTCAATAGGTTCAATAGGCTCTCTAATTTTATGTATTTTATTTTTTTATGTAAGGAAAACAACAGTTTTATTCACCTTTTTATCTATGAAGTTTTTCAGGGAAGCAATTAATGGATTTTTATTTTGATACATTTTTTAAAAGCAAAGAGAAAATAGAAACTGTCATAGCCAATCACGGTATGTTATATGTCACTCTAGGAATGAGACACCTGTTTTCCAGGCAGAGCAGGGCTTTTAAGTTATATTTTTGGAGTTGTAGGGAAGAACTCTAGCTCTTTCCTCTTTGGCCTTCTGGGACTTCTCTTGCTTACCCTTGGTCCCGTTCTGATGCTGAATGAAATAATATTGAAATGTTTGCATTTCTGTAGATTGGTACCTGTCCAGTTCAAAACTCTAACTTTGTTCACTGAAGCTGGTGCTTCACATGTTTTCTTTGAGTAAAAATCATTGATGTATTGGGAAGAGTTTGGTGAGAACAATGTATCCCTTTAACGAGTGGCATATACAGTTTGTTGTTGTTGTTTTTATTGTTATTATATTAAAAGTATTTTAACCTTTAAAATTCAGTTAGACACTAGAGTGGTTGCAGATATTTACATGACAGGCCTTAGGACTTATTGGATCACAGAAGAGCAGTGAGGGTAAATGCCTTAACTACTGCCTTGTCATATTTGTGCCATTGGAGAAATATGCAAAAAGCAGATAACCCGACCAGTGCATATCTTGTGATGTGCTTTTCAGCTATAATCTGGATATGGCAATGAATTTTCTTCTGTGTTGATTTTGCAATGTCAGAATGTTTTAATCTACAAGTTTGGATTTTTGAAAGATGGCCAGGAAGAAAAAAGCAGGAACAAAGAGAAGTGGAAACCATTGAATTTGTACTATGAAGTCCTTTCTACTGCTGCTCTGGCCTCTGCTTTGTTGCACTTTCGGCTGCTGAGCATTTCTTAAACAAATAGCATTTTACACTACCGCTATGTTCTTTTTTCTTCGAAAGTGAAACCGCCAAACTGCCCTTTGATAAAAGAGAATTGCCGTGATCAGAATCCAGCAAATAAATGTAAGTAGTAGTGTGAGAAGCACCTCATCTAAAAGATGCTGTTAAATACAAAATTAACAGGGCTTGGTTTGACCCTCTGTTAATCCGGAAATGTATATTCTTGTTCTTCATGACTGGGTATATCTTCTTCCCTGTATGAATTGAGCGTTATTGTTCACAGATCATGAAGTCCTTGAAAATCCTTTGACTTTTCTAGCTGTTTATTTTATGATATTTCCTTAAAGCAGGAATGGTAACTGTACAGTCTCTTGCACAATTTAATTTTATGGAAAGTAGGAAACTCAGATCTACAGAGCTATAGATCACAGTATTCAAACAGTATAAATTTGAACCCTTCCTATAATCGCAAAAATACTTAGTAGAATAAATACTTGGCTATGCTTTGCATATCTGTGCCTGCAGCTTGTAACTAGTATTTGGACCTCAATCCCTTTCCACACCATGCACTCCAAATCTGTGAGTCTCTTGACTGTGTGGCTGTGTGCTGTGTTTACATCATAGTATATCTGCAATGATGATACCATTGTTTGTTGTAAATATTAAAAGATCATATAATACAACACTTCACTCTCTCTGTGTAGTTATGATAATTTTTTTTTTAATCACGTGTTTCATCATGCTATGATTTTGAGTTTTGGCATAGTATACTAGTATAATCCCCATACCTTGCCTTTTTTTCAAAATAAATTCTTTTTCTTTCAGGTGCTGATGGCACTTTGGACCTAATCCAGAACTGTTGTTTCATCAGTTTGTCATCACATTTTGGGAGTGTAGGAATAACAATGACATTTTTGTTCTACCACTACTGCCAGTTTTATTAGGATCTAATAGAAAAAGTGTTTATTATTCCTCCTTTTGCTCAGTTTTGTTAGTCATAGCTCCTTAGTCTTTGTTTTGACTTTTTTTTTTCACTCCCTGTTCATCTCGTCCCTCCTTCCAGCCTAATTATTACCACATTTCTGGGCATTGAGAGGATTCAGTTATTCTAGTAACCTAGGAGTTGAAAAACAACACAGTTGGAGCCTATTTGCATGATGACTAATTTCCACTCTTTGTTTTAACAGCTGAAAAATCCTGTATACTCACACTTGTACAGAAAGGAAGAGCTCTTCCTTCTTAATGAGTACTTACAGGAAATGTATCCTGAATATGTTACCCTGATGAGAATAGGAAAGGAGGATAGAGGGACTGACTTATCTTGGATAGGAGCACACTGTGGAAGTAACGAATTATGAATCACCTTCATTATGCATGCAGTGTGAAATGTGACTGTGAAGTATCTCACAGCCAAGGTGAGTAATTATAGGATAGAGATCAGACAGACACTGTCAAGAATCAAATGTTTTTGAAGAGCAAGCAGATAGGGTTGACAAGTGCTGTGATGCTGGTAGTGATTCTTTTTCATGAGGGAGCAAGAGAAGAGAAAATTGCACAACAAACTATTGTTGAAGTGCAGCTACTTAGGGACTAAATAATCAGTCTCACTATTTTCAGTTGTTAGCTATATTTGAATATATTATGAAACAATATAGCACAGGTCAAGTTAAATTCTGTGATTACATTCTAAACACCAAGTTTCATCTTCTGTTAGTTGAAATGCATGAATACTTTTACCATTTTGTAGCAGTATCTCATGGCTTTCATCTCACTCTTTCACCAGTAGAAACTGAGATATGTTGTGTGCATACACGCTTCTAGATGTAGGTACAAATGTAGGATTGATAATTAATTAGAAATTATTTTCATGAAGATTCATAGAAACTAGAAGTTTGGGGAACATATCACCTCTGATAAAGGCTTTTTTGGTGTGGGAGGAGTAGGCAGGCAGGTGGGGGAAAGAATTCTCGTTTGCAGAGAGGAATATCTGATACAGGATCAGTTCTCCCTTTTTGAGACTTTGCAGTCACTATCATGAGACAAATCAGACTTGATTAAACACACACAGTGATTAAACATACACTTGTGTCTGTATAGCATGAAGTGTTACACAGTCATGTGTAAAACACTTCAGAACTATGTTGCATAAAGTGGAAAAGTACACAAGTGTGTATGGAAATCTATGTTTCAACCATTTTGGTAGAAATTTACTAATGTTCCCTCACACTGAAGCATCAGTTTAAGTGCGAATGTACAGACATTTTGTTCTTTTCTGGCCATGTTCTGTCTCCATTACAACAATATGTCTTTTACTTTGCATGAGTTACATAAATGGCTTTTTTACTATCTACAGTAGTTAAAATGCTACATGAAGAACTTGTTTTGTGGGATATTTTCCACCCAGAGCAGGAGGCTAGAGGAGTTTCAGCTGGATAAACCTATAGAAATGAAGTGTGCTTTCTCTGAGATGAACCATCTGATGTGAGCACATCCCTTTTTGTAACTCATAGCAACTAAATTTGCCTTCTTGGAATTTTGGGTTGCATTTTCTCATTGAAGAGTATACTAGCTCATCTCTCCTGTCTTCTGCAGACTTCATGGCATAAAAAATTTTTACATAGACTTAGCTTTGCTGAGTGAAGTCTCAAAAATTAAGCCCTTCAGGTCATGTTTCATCTCCTAATAAATAAAAAGTGTCTGCTATGGGTCACTCCTCTATGTCAAGCAACAACAACCACCCAACAAGTACAGAGCACATTTCCCCCCAAGTACTCTTCCAGCCACTGATTATTTTCACTCATTGGGATTTCTGGATCCTGTTCTGGTTTGGTAGCTCTCACTGTTCTCTTTAAGCGCTTGTCTGATCTCTTCTGCAACCCATGAAAACTCTCAAAATCACAGTATTCAGTGGCAAAACATCCCACAAGTCTGCTGCCTGTTGCATGGAGAAAAACTTAATTGTTATTTGTTTTCCTGTTTTTACCTGATTTTAACCCAGATATGTCAATACTCCTGTTGAAGATCTGGGAGAAGAAGAGCTCCTAGAGACAACCACTTTAGCCAGCCTTGTGCAGATGGGTGTTTGATGGGCTGATGACTCCTGGGATGGTATTAATTAGGTACCCCCCAACTGTTGTTGCCTTTTGTCACATAGCCTGACATCATCTGTCCAGGTTTAATGCACTTGCCAGAAACAAGAATAAAATTAACAGATGGTATTATCTCTTTCAGCAAGATTGATTAAAACAATATGTTGTTGTGTATATTTTCATTTATGCTTCTTTGTGCTCCCATGTAAAGTCCACCTGGGAAACTTTTACCTTTTTAATTTGCTAGCAAAACAAAAAACAATCCTAATGTTTAAGTTCATCCGATTTGACCACTTCATATTTCTCAATCTTGCTATGAAAACATCAGAGTGGGGAAATGTCAGAACTTTTGTAATTTGCAAGTTGGCAGCTGAGTAATTTTCAGAATTTTCTGTGCCTCTGCTGGACATCATGTCAAAACCAGAGAATGCAATTTGGCAGCTTTGTTTGGTTGTTACAGGAAATTCATAGGAAAAGAAACAGTTAATTGAGAGAGGAAAATTTTGCAAGACATAAGTGCATAAAGAGGGTGCTCCTTCAGTGATGAAAATCTTTCAAACCATACTCTATTCTCTTGTAACTATACACAAGCAACATTCTTTCCACCATTTGGAACTTAAAATACCTTCTTTAATATTCGGTGCAGGATTCACTTTATACAACAAAGACAGAAGTACAGCAGGACAGTATAAACTATACTTACAACTATTTTGGATTATGTGAGATTTTTTCCTGACTTCATTAAGAAAAATAATTATCATCTATGCAATAAAATTACTTTTTTCAACTCTGTGATGTTACTTATTTGATCTGAAGTTTGATTCATAGCATATGTGTTTCTGAGGGCTTTTGAAAAAAAACATTTGAAAGAGAGTGTCTTTGATTAAGTTATTGTGACTAAATTAACTTTAATTGTTCTAGTTTACTTACCTGAAGATGAAGAGGGGCAGAGAAGAAGCTGTCAAGGCTTAATGATTTTTATTTCTTCATCTGAAGTTAGATTCTTGTCTATAAATCTTCATCTTCACAATCTCTGCTGTAGATGAACTTTTTCTATCAATATGAAAACTAAAAATTCAGGCTCTTTTAAATACTTTCAGTAAACTCTCAGAAAAATAGCAAAGATGAAAGATGTGAAATTATTGTGTCTTTGTGGGATGTATTTTTATCTGTGTGTGCTTTAGTTATAAGGGATAGATTAAGATCAGTAAGTGGCTTAAGGACTGGTACTAACAGTCGAATTTCGGGTTTTTTTGATCAATCGGTAACTTTTACGGCAACAGGCCTGCTAGGGTCAGATGGGCTTCATCTATCTAACAAGGGCAAAAGGATTCTAGCCCATGAGCTGGCAGGGCTGATTGAGAGGGCTTTGAACTAGCTTGAAGGGGGAAGGGGATGAAGGGCTCTCCAGAGATGAGCCTAAGGGTGGTAAGCCAGACTCAGGGGTGAAATCAGCCCAGCTGAAGTGGATGTGCACTAATGCATGTAACATGGGTAACAAACAAGAGAGCTGGAAGCCATTGTATGGAAGGAAAGCTATGATGGAGTTGCCATCACAGAAACATTGTGGGATGACTTGCATGATTGTAGTGCTGCAATGGATGGCTACATGCTCTTCAGAAGAGGTAGGAGGCATGGCTCTGTTTATTATGGAGTCTCTTGACACTATAGAACTTGAGGTTAATGACGAAAAGGCTGAGTGCCTATGGGTAAGAATCAGGGGGAAGTCCAACAAGCCTGACATGCTGGTGGGAGTCTGTTACAGACCACCCAAGCAGGATGAAGAAGTGGATGAATTGTTCTATAAGCAGCTGGAGGATGTTTCAAGACTGACAGCCTTTGTTCTTGCAGAGACTTTAACCTGCCAGATATCTGCTGGGAACTCAAGAAAGTGGAGAAGAGGGAGTCTAGGAGGTTCTTGGAGTGTATGGAGGAGACCTTCTAGTCACAGTTGGTGAGTGAGCCTAGCAGGGGTGGGGGTCTGATGGACCTGCTGTTTACAAGCAGAGAAGTCCTGTTTAATACCTTTATTGATGATCTGGATGAGGGGATTGAGTCCACCACTAGAAAATTTGCAGATAACACCAAGTTGGGGGATAGTGTCAATCTGCTGGAGGATAGGAGAGCTCTGCAGAGGGACCTGGACAGGCTGGATCAATGGGCCAAATCAAACAATACAGGTTTAATAAGTACAAGTGCTGGGTCCTGCACTTTGGCCACAACAACCCCCTGCAGCACTACATGTTGGGGACAGAGTGGCTGGACATTGGTCAGGCAGAAAGGGACCTGGGGATACTGACTGATGGAGACTGAACATGAGCCAGAATTCCGGACTGGTGGCCAAGAAGGTCAGTGGTATCCTGGGCTGTATCAGGAATAGCATGTCCAGCAGGACTAGGGAAGTGATTTTTCCCCTGTACTTGGCACTGGTGAGGCTGTAGCTTGAGTACTGTGTCCACATCTGGACTCCTCGATTTAGGAAGGACGTTGAGATGCTTGATTGTGTCCAGCGAAAGACAGCAAGGCTGGTGAAGGCTGGAACACAAATCCTATGAGGAGTGGCTGAAGGAGCTGGGGTTGTTTAGCCTGGAGAAGAGACGGTTCAGGGGAGACCTTTTCACTCTCACACCTACTTGAAACGAGGGGGTCAGTCTCTTCTCCCCGGCAACCAGCTACAGGACAAGAGGATACAGTCTTAAGCTGTGCTGGGGGAAGTTTAGGCTGGACATAAGGAAGAAGTTCTTCACAGAAAGAGTGATTGGGCTTTGGAATGGGCTGCCCAGGGAGGTGGTTGAATTACCATCCCTGGGGGTGTTTAAGAAAAGACTGGATGTGGCACTTAGTGCCATGGTCTAGTTGATAAGGTGGTGTTAGGTCATAGGTTGGACTTGATGATCACAAAGGTCTTTTCCAACCTAGCTGATTCTGTGATTCTGTGATTCTATGTCATGGTGCTCTTTTAAGTATGGTGCTGAGAATATGGAAAATGATAGTATTTTCCACAGTGTAAAATGGTTTCGACTGGAAATAATTTGATGATTTTTTGTGTACATCCTGCTTCTTTTTATGAGAATGAACTTGGAGAAATTAGCTTTGGAATTCAGAACTATCTCTCATTTACCGTTAAAACATTTATTTTGCAGGGTGATGTCCAAATGAAAAAAGTTTATCTTAATGTGTTCTTAAAGCCCTGAAGTGTTGAACAGCACAGCTACTCAAACAAATATGCTCCAGTGTTTCACCTTTCTTAAGGCTTTTTACACTCTAAAGTTTAAAACTAAATCTTTCTTTTGCAACTTAAACCCATTACTGTTTACACTTTCTACAACAGAAATAAAAAGAGTGGTATGTCTTACCTTTTTTATAGAGATTTCATTTCTAGATTTGAAAATTATTGTTAGCATCTACTTAGGCTCCTCTAAATTTCTTTCAGTCTTCTTGTAGGCTATACTTTTATAAAGCTCTCACCTTTCTTTCTTGCACAGCTTTGGACTTTCTCTATCTTTTGCCATTTTTTTAGAGTATGTTACATAGAAAAGACAGGTATACAGCTCAATGTGAGACCTTTCTATCTATTTGCATATCTAAGATGATGTTTCTCAGGCTTTCTTTCTGCCTCTAAGTATTATTAAATCATCCTCTTCTACCTTCTGATTTCTGTACCTTTTATATCTCATCTGAATTGCATTTTACTCTTTTTCAGACAGTGTGTCGAGTTAGCCGAAGTAATTTTGAATTCTATTCTGCTCTTCAGCTTATTTGCATTTCCTCCAGCCTTGAGGGTACTAATATTAAACACATGCTCAGCATTATAATTATTGGTTAATAAATGAGAATAGTAAAGTACTGAAACTAAAACCTGAAGAAGCCTTTTTTTGGGGGGAAGTAATAGCTAAATAGCAACTAGTTTGAATACAGACATAAAAAATTTACAACAGATTCATCTAGACTGTGCTTTTCTCAACTTCCTCATGAGCACGTAAAGAAAAGAAGTATCAACAATCTTGTAAAAATTAAGGTTTCTAACTGTGGCTGCCTTTTTTGTATTCATACAGCTTGGTAACATGTTTTACTGGAATAATAGATTGATTTCACATTCCCTGTTCTTCATAAAATACGGTTGGCTCTTCGCATGTCTCCTTGGGATTTTTCGAGTCTTACAAAATTATCTGCCTCTTTACCTCAGTGTTCTTCCTGAGGGCTGAAACTTCCCTGTGCTGTGTAATTACTTATTTTTGGTTTTGATTACTTATTTTGGGTTTTAGAAAAGAACTGCTAATGAGGCAGAAGTTGTTTTGGTCCAGTTTACCAAATTTTATGTGGTAAATTAGGGAATATGCAGCCAACTTGGAAAATATAAAAATATTTTTTCCTATCCTTGTTTGAGATCTTACTGTAAAATTACTAACATTACATTACATTAGCTTTTTGATTTGCAATTGGTATTTTGTAAAAAGACGAGAAAAGAAAACCATTCATTAGTCCGGCTTCTTAGTATCATCACAGGTATACATGATTCTATGAAACTGTCAACACTAAATTAGAACACGTCCAGTGCTTGTGTTTGCAAAGAAAGTCTGGAAATATAGCCAAATGCGTGATGACTTCATGTCTTTGACTGGGAAGGCAGAAAAAATAACTTCTAGATACAGAAATTATTATTTAACCTTGTGAGGCTGTGCACTTCTAAAAATCATCGCTGTGCAAGATAAGATGACCTTGTCTGCAAGTCTTATGTGATAGAAATAAAACTATATGGAGTGTCCGTCCTTTGGGACCAGGTCTGCCTTCTTCCCATTCTGTGTTTTGCAAGAAAGGCTGCTGTGCTGGAGTCGCATTTAGCTACACTTCTCAAGATCACACATGTGTTGGCCATGTAACAAAATGGAGTGGTACAGTTTCGACTTGCTGCCTTTCTACTGTTGAACATAAAAACCAGTTTCAGTGCTCTAGAAGCCAGATGGGCAGTTTATTCTGTATTTAAATACCTGAAATAAATACTAATTTTTCCTTTTACTAGTTACTATTCAAGGAAATGCAATCTTGGAAGTAACAGACATGGAAGTGGCCTTTAAGAATAGCGTATATAAAAACAAAGGTGCATAAAAATTTACTTTTAGAAACAAAGATGTGAAAGTGGGTTCTTTTTTATAAGATTTTTGATGCTCTGTGGTAGATGCTTGATTTCTTCTGTAATGTTATGGGGTTTTTTTAGTATAACTGATATCAAGTAAAGAATATAAAAAGATTTACAGAAAAGAAAGGAATTTTGTTGGAGATCCACTTTTTAAAGGAAACCTTTTACTTGCAATGTTAAAATTCATACTGGCAGACTTTGACTGAATTATGAGAATTGCAAATAAAACCAAACTAAACACGTATCTATAAAAGCTTTATGCTGTGATTCTTGCGATACTTTGAGAGAGTGGATATCTTTTTCTCAAAACGAATCACTTTGAAATCTGCTGGCTAGGCCTATAAATCTGAGCCAATGAAACAGCAAATTACGTCCTGCAGTTGTCTGAGCAATTTCAAACTCAAAGTGCAGTTTTCAGTTGCTGCTTTTGAGTTAGAATAGCAAAAGTGTTTTCTGTTTTGTCTGTTAAGAAACATGATGTAGCATTTATTTGAATTTGGGAATCTGATCAAGTATTTTATTAAAAGAAAGTTATAGTTCTACAGAAAACAAAATATAATAAAGTTTATTTATTGAATTTATCTTTTAATTAAATATTTTTTTATACTGCAGGCCATAATTAACAAGGTTAACTTAGACAAGAAAAAGGGAGCAGAAGCTAAGTTAATGCCATCTGCAGTGGCAGTTTTTGACTAGAGATGATTACTGTTGACTTGCATAATAATATTCAACAATGAAGGTCTTGAACTGAACCTGAACTTACAGCTTTGGGCCTGTGTTGCCACCTCCTCTGAGTTTTCTTTCTATAAAGCTAGCTACAGTAAACTAAAAGGAAAGCAAAAGGGCTTAACTGGCATTTAGTCTTAAACATATTTAGAGGAATTGGACTTTGGGACTTTGCTGAATTCGGGGTCATCGAATGAATGAGAAAAGAAGCAGGATTAAGAAAAGTAGCAGTGAAACTGAGATGAAATAAAGGTGACAGTAAGAACTGGTAGCATTTAAAAATTACTTTTTTTTTTTTCAGAAGCATTTACACAATATAATGAGTCGGCATTTGTTCTCCATTCATTCCTCAGGCAGTGAAATCAATTGTGTGCAACACTCAGAATGAGTCTGATTAAGTTGCATGTAAGGAATATCCTCTGTGAATATCCTTTGTGTTGCCTTCACACCTGCTGAGCTAGGAGAAGCATAACAGCTCCTTTCATTGCTCCAGTTAAAGTGTGTCACCAAGGTGATGTCATTGCTACCACAGACACTAACTTGTGGCTCTGGAGCCAGTCTTTCAAATTCTTTGACAGAGAAATATCTGAACATCTATAGCTGATTTTGCTAATTAACTTGCCAGATTCAGTTTGCAGGTATGTGGTAGGTTTATACAGCTGCTCCAGGAACAGTTATGTCAGCTAATCATTGTTAGCCATTTATTTTTCAAATAGAGTTGGGACTGCTGTGAAAAGTGCAGTCTGGGTCCTAGATGAACTTCTGCAATATATCTGAGATCTGAGTCTCAAAGACAGGTTATGCAAAGCTTTGGCTTTTTGTCAAATCCCCAAAGAAAGAACCCCACAGATAGCCCTAGTGAAGAATAGGTTTTCAACTTTTTAGTAAGCAAAAGAAAAAAATGCCATTAAGTGAGACTTATGAGTACAATCAACAACAGCACGTTGTTCTTGGCTCTCAAGACATCTTTGTTCATTGTTGCCACTGAAACTGTAAGAATGGGAAAAGACTGCGTATAAGAATGAAGAAGCAGTTGAAAAGCCAAGTGAGGGATGGGAAATCCATTGCATACTTGGTAAACTTCAAATTTTAGTACAATTTTCCTTTCTTAATTCTGGCATTTCTTGCTTCATGACATTTTTGTTCATGTATGCATAACTAGCAATTAGGAGAGAGTAATCATTATGACTTTTTATCATCACGACAAATTCATTCCACAAATTGCAAATCTTAGATCACATGGGGAACAGGAACTTGCTTTGTTACATAGCAAATAAATGAAAGTAGATGAGTTTAACAAACAAGGTGAACCGTAGCAGGAAAAAGGTAGGAAAAAAATCAATTATTTTCCTGTGGAAATGGCCACTTGCCAATTTAGGACCCTGTCTTTTCTTCTCTGTTTTTATAACCCATTTTTAAAAATATTATCTTTGCTAACTCGAGTTGCAGGGAGCAGTGATAATGCACATATCTAACACATATAACAAAGATATTAAAAAAGCATATTTTCCGGCTCATGTTTTGACTTTTGTTGGGGGAACAGGATATTAGCAATGTCTATAATAAAAACTGAATCATACTTTTATTCTGCCCTACAAAGCATTATGAAATAGTCTAATAAATGATTTTAAATAAATCTCTATAGAAGTGCAATAGTCTGTGTGCTACTTATTGTCAGATTGAAATGATTTTATGCTTTTCATTGAGGATGTTCCTCTGAGAACTGTTTCTTGCCTCAGTTCCTGAGGGATTCAATGGGAATATTTATTCATTTTGTTTAATCTGAATTAGTCATTAGTGAGCAGGAAGGAGAGTATGGTTTTATACACTGTCTTATGGGATTTGTGCATGCTCATTTTCTCAGTATGCAGACAGGCTTCCAGGACTTGGAATTTTTTTTTTTGTTATATACTTCAGTGATTCCCAGAAGTAGAAGAGAAGGAAAAGTGACGTATGAATTTTTGTTCACTTTTGGGACCTAGACATTCTATGTATATTGATTTTCTTCCCTGTAGATACTTTTTTAACTAATTCAGCAAAACTCTTCTTCTTTCATCACACAGCATGTCGTTGGAAATGACAATGGGGACTACACTTCCTCAGTTGCTGGGCTTCTTGTAACCCTTACACCAAGATGTGCAATAACATATAGAACATCCTAATTTTGGGTACAAAACAAATCCTTGCTTTCAGGCCTGGTACCCAAAATACATGGTTTGATTTTTTTTTCCCCCTCTCCATTATAATGTGAATTTCTTTTTCTTTCCTGTCAAACACAAAAATGATAGGAAAATCTGACTAAAAAAGAAGACAGGTGAAAATTATGACCAACTTGCATAGTGAATTTTTATGGTAGAGTTTTTCCTCCTAGCTCCCTGTGTCTGAGAAGTTCTGAGCATTTTGTGTATAGCTATGCTTTTGTTCATGGAAAATATTACTTTCTTTTCAATTATACTGTCTTCAGCATCCTTACTAAGCATGCCCTATTATGGATAGTAACAGAAAGATTCATATATATACTTTCATTTTGCTGACACAGTGTCAGATGCCAGTTTCTGTACCTAAAGCTTTTAAATTGATTCTGAGCTTTGCTTGACTGTACTGAAAACCAGTACACTCTAGGGTTTTTCCCACACAAGACTGCCAACCAAAAGTTTACCTAAACTCAAGCTTAGCTCCCAGTTCAGTTATTCTGAGTGTTGAAGTATGAAGTTGTGAATAAAAATTACTGCATTAAATCATACTTTCCATTTTCAACTGAAAACCTTATGAACTTCTTTTTTTTGTGAAACTTCTATCATTTGTTTATAGAAAATGGCACATGCAAGTAAGAGAACTACAAGGTTGAGTATCAATATATCTGAAGCTCTTGTGCAAACAGAGTATGCTAATCTTGATAAATAGAGGTTTTCATGTATTAGGCTAGACCATGCTGATATTGATCTAGTCCTGCCATAAAGTCGATTTAGCACTTTCAGTGCTTATCTGGGTACTTTCCTGGGGTCTATCTTCAAGCCTTCTACAAAGAAATTATTTTTGTTTAGAGGTAAAGTTAGGGTCTGGAGGTGAAGATTTAATGGTAAAGTTTGGATTCAGTTAGGAGTGCAACTTACCAAATTGAGACATGGGAGATTCAGTAGAAATCAGGCATACCATCTTTACAAAATGGCACAAATACGAACATTTGAATGCTAATTATTTTATAATAGAAAGGAATATTGCTAAAAAAGTAACAATACAAAAGGAACTTGTGAGGAGAATTGTGGCTTATGAAATCTGTGTCTATCTGCTAGATGTTAATCAGATGAAATTGAATTCCTTATGCTTTTATCCCAAGTCATCTGCACTTTACTCCCAAGCTGCTCTAGCATGCCTGCCATGCTGATACCTTAGAAGTCATAGATTGGGGTTTTAGTAGGTCTGTGCTGATCAAGAAACTGCTTCTATATTTTTCCCACAAGAGGGATTTCCCAAGGTCAAAATCTTGACTTACAGCCTTTGCTTCTGTCTGGGCTCATGAGGATCCCTGAGAATCTGGCAGATGTGAAGAAAGCAGCTGCCCAAGTAAGACATAAAATGTTTTCAGAGACTCATTGAAAGAGCTAATACAAATTTTGGATGTGAAGGGAAAGCACTATGCCTGCTGATAGGGACTTAAAGGGGCAGCTGCCAAAAACAATGCAGAGAGCAAGTGGTACCTGACCTAGCCTGGCATGAGGTTAGTATGCAACACTAGCTGGAGAGCCCAGAGGTGAGCAGAGCAGAAGCTCTAAAGTAAATTCAAGTTTTTAAATGCCACAAGCAATACTGCATTTAACCTCTTAACTCCTGTTTCAATGGCAGCTTAAGACCTTAAATAAGGGAGACAAATAGAAATATTCAGTCATTTGTCTTACATCCAGGTAAGTCTGATTGATAAAGTAGAACTAAAGACTTTTCTTGGAGATGACTGACAAAGCCTCACATCCAACATTTTAGAGCTCTGCTAGCTAGAATCAAACACTGAAGTTTGGCTTCTATTTTAAATAATTCCCCTGTATCCCCCCCACGAAAGAAACTCCACAAACAACCAAACCAAACAAAACCAATACCAAACCTGTGATTCAATAATCTGTTTGACAGGTTATTTGACAGGACAATACAGCCCTTTGCTAGTTAACGAAAGTGTTTCAGTGCTTCATGGATCCTTGCTGTCATGTATTCTTAGAGCTGATGTGAATGAGTAGACGTGACTGATTATTTACTATGACTATAAGCTATAGTAAGGTTGAAATGCATTAACTATGTTCATGAATAGCAGCAATCTTCATATATTCTCTAGAGTTCAGTGCAATTTCAGAAAATAAGGCAGATATCAGTACAAGCAAAATCTAATCAGATTATAAGACTTACTTTAACTGCTTCAGTGCCTCTATGGATGGTATAAGTCTGTGCTCTTTTGAAATTGATGGGACAGTCTCACATGTCAACATTCCTGGGACTAAAAAGACACAATTGAATTGAACGCATTAGTGGAAGGCATTTAGCATTTTAATATGAATGCTATAACATAAACCCATTGATTGCTAGTCTGATAACTACAGCATTCAAATCCAAGAGATGTTCTGCACCTGTTGATCTCAAGACAATGAAGGCCCTTAGTAATTCCAGCCTGATGGCAAAACAGAACAACTACAGTGTGTGCAAAAAGCGTGCAAATGCGTTCAATAGAGAGCAGTGCTGCTCAGCAGTGAGGCAAGTCCTTGACTTCGAAGGTCTAGTTTCAGTTGTGCAAGCAAATATGAAGTATTATTCTGTGCTCATAAACTTGAAACTAGAGGACAAAAAAGTAATTTTGAAAGTTATTATTACAAACCTGATACAATTTCTGTAGGGGGAATACTGACAATATAACTAGATTCTGGACAACTGAGCTAACATTTCTTTCACCTACTGCTTCCGCTTCAGAAGCTTTTTATTTTTATGTAACACATAAATAAAACATATGCTTCTGCACTTTTACATTCTAGTGCTTCTGAAATGTTTTGCATTGGTCAACAAGCTAGTTTTGTCATAGTTTCTTACACAAAACTTTTTTGCAAAACTTATTTTTTATTTAAATAAAATCAAATTTGTAATTTACAAATTTTTAATAGTAGAAAATACAGATAGTATTTATTTTTCTAATTTGTATGATGAATGTGTCAGACAGTCTTAGTGACAGATATGGTCTTTAGAATTTTAACACAATCCACCTTTTTGTCCATGATGGAAAAAAGTGAAATTAAAAATAAGATTTTCATTGGCACTGAGGCGGCCAAGGTTTAGAAAAATAAGAGCAAATTTATTGCTTTGCAAAGCAGTTTGAAGACTAGATATAGAAGCACTATAAATAGTACAGGTAGAAGTATAGGTGCTCGTGGCACATAGTGATGCTTTAGGGTGGTGCTTGATAATATCCTTTAATAAATCTATTATTTTTCCTTTCTAGCGTAGAGAAAGAGCCAGCATCTTTCTCTATATGTACAGGCAATGAAAATAACTTTCTGAATTAGAGAGCATAATCCACAAATCTTTACATTGTTAGAAGTACTTTTACAAAATTTCAGCTTCTTTAAACAAGTAGATAAAACAGAGAAAATGGACTTTGCTGTATGTTTGGCAATAGTTAAATTTTCAGTTTTGGTAAAAATATGCAGAAATCACATTCAATTCTATTTCTTCTACTGCCAGAAGCTGTTCGTTTGAAACAAAGTTTGGGAGTGGATTACCATGTTTCTACTGTCCTAATTCAGTGCATGTTTGCAGTACATTCCATTATTTGTCTTCATCCTTGGCATATCTGCTCAGTTATCTTCCCTCCCCTTGCTCCTTTTCCCTGCTTCTGACAGTCAACATGGCATTCAGAGCCTTCCTTCTTGTGTCATTGTGTGCCATGTATCTACTTGCCACTTCTCATCTTCCTTCATTCATTTTCTGCACAGCTTGTCTGCCTAGAATCATGTTTCTTTGTCTGCCTTAGTTCTGCACATTCACTCAGTGTTCATTGAGTTTTCTGCATTCATTCTCACGCACTGCATGTGAGCTAAGCATTCAGTATTTTATCCTGTATGTCCTCCTGCCTTTGCATACTTTCATTTGTGGTCTCCTTTTTCTATCAATTATGAACTCAATCACTCTGTTGGCAATAGCCTGCTGTCTTGGGGTGACTTTATAATGTGTATCCCCTATCGCTACCCTATGCCCACCAATCTTTTCTGTGTCTTTAAACTGAGCCTGAGAAGGACAGAAAACAAAAAACGTTTCAAAGCAGTTGTTTCAAGGACACGGAGATATGCTCCTCTGTTTCTGCGGTACCCTTGGTTTTTTTTTTTCTTCGGCTCTTTTTCCCAGCAAGAGACGGAGGGTTGAATTTCATTTTCCTAGGATTTTTGGGGTTTTTTTTCTTTTCTTCTCTTCTGGACTGTTTCAACAACATCTGAACACATCAAGAGAATTTTCCCGGAGGCCCGGGGGGGTGGCCCCTCGCCAACCAGCTCTGGAGGAGAGAGACCGCACCTACAGAAGACCTCTGAAATCTTCCCAGGTTTTCTCTCCACAGAGAGACAGATCTCATTATTTAGCATTATTATTCCCCACCTGTGTGTTTGTTAAATAAATAGCTTGTTATCTCTTTCACTTTCCTTTGAAGAAATTTTTTCCCGAACCTGAGGGGGAGGGATGGTTTCAACCTGACTTCCATCAGAGGATATTTTCCTCCAAATTTGTCCAAACTAGGACACCTGCAAAGCAAGGCTGTGCACATTCCTCTTTTATTATTTAAACCTGGATCACAATAAGGACTTGACTGAGAATTTGTCTTCCATTCAACAGCCCCTTGTTGAAATTGACTGCTTTTCATTTACAGCTAATTTCAACTGTAAACAAGACTCCACATACGGAGGGATGCAAAGTAACTACCTTCCTGACATCCTGAACTAGAGGCCTGGAGGAGTCTGGACTCCAAGGAGTGGGCTGCTGTTTTAGCTGTTAAATACTGGGGACAGCTTTACCCCAAATATTACTTCAGAGGCAAAAAACAGAGGTCAGTAGGTTTTCCACACCAGGTCCCAGACTTAGGACTTGCTGTGGTCTTTGGAACAGAGTGCAGTAACAGCCAGCCAGGTTGAATGTGTTTGAAAGGCTTACTCATTGTTATCTTGAAGGATATTCAAATGTCAAATCCTTGGATCATGCAAATAGACTTCCACCTTCTTATTTAGACATCTATCTGTATCATTAGTATTTTGTATTGAAATGTAGTTGATTCTATTAGATGTTGCATAAGCATATATGAAAGCATGGTTGTTTTTCCTCTTCAATGCACTGAAAATTTAAGTGGAAGAGTGCTATTCCACTGTTCTTGCCTTTCAGGCTCATGCAGAAACCATTGATAAAATAAACTATTTCTCTCAGCAGATAACTCTTCATTATTTACCTGGGTTTGGCCTTTGTAACTCAAAAAACATGGTTTAAACTGGCAGTCTAGGAAAAATGTGAAGAGAATTTACTGGTTCTTGGTTATTTCCTAAAATATTCAGATCTTAAAAAATAATGTTATCATGCCAAAGGTGGTTTTTAAGTAAATTTTTTAATAGTTGGCAATAGTTCTAAAATTGTCGGGTTTTAGAAATTAGGTTCAATAAATTATTCTGGTTTTCGGGGAGAAGTCTTGTGCTTCTAATCAATATGTTAGCACCAAGAAATAGCATGGTCGTTTCTGGCAAGGTCTAATACATCCAGACATACAGAGAAATCAACTATATTATCTCTTAAAATAGTTTCTATGGGATAATACTTTTTACTTCTTTTTAGATTAAACATGTGCAAAGCATCTTATTCATCATTTAGGTAAAATCAGGAGAGAATAGTCTCAAGTTTTGAGATTCACTCAAAGCAAAAGTCATATGAGTTCATATAAACAAGACATCAAAAGAAGAAAAAAATATATCCCATGGAAGTAAAATTCTGTGGTTTGCACTGCTGTTAGCTGGGATGTAAATAAGGCTGAGTTGCCTAAAGCTACCCCTCAGCTGCTACTGCTCTCTTGGAGAGAAAGGAATTAATCTTTTCATTACCCACCTTTGATCAGTTCTGGGCAAAACCAGCATCCTTTCCAGCTGAGTCTTAGGTTCAGATTATGGACTGAAGAAAGATTTGGATTTAGATTTCAAAATGCATCTGAACTGTTGCGGTTTTTTACTTGACATATCTTTTTATATGGCACAGCTCTAATGCCATCTGATGTGCACACAAAATGCCTGCTGCCTAAGAATCCTGGATGTTTTCTCTAAGGCACAAAATAATTTTATTTGCTTTGTAAGACAAGGCTTAATACAAAGACAAAACTGATTTCCTCAGAGGATATTTCTTTTTCTATCGGAAACTGTAAGTACAGAAGAGAATCTTCTCCCTGTGTTTCTTACATTCTGAATATGGCCAGAGATTATTTTCTATTCACTTAAGAGTTGCACTTGATGATCCTTGTGGGTACCTTCCAACTCAGAATATTCTGTGATTACTGTGATTTTGAAACCAAAAAAGTGACTTGATTTCTCCTAAGTAGCTTAATGAAACAGAAATACATACTGGAGTGGGGCATAAAACAGAACAACTTATAACAGGCTGTCGCCCTGCATTTTGC
>VZTI01002657.1:0-81321 GCA_013397865.1 Struthidea cinerea
TGAATTCTGTAGGGAAAACGCCTTCTAGTCCCGCACTGCCTGGACCTGTTGCCGCTAACGGTGCGACGGGGAAACGCGCTCGCTCTGATCGCTGCTGTCTGCCTCGGGGGCGGTGGCTTCCCCGCAACGGGAGGCGGGGAGGCGAATCCATCAGCGGGGCTCCTTTCCGCGGCCGCCCGCCCGGGAGCAGAGCTGCTGCCCCGCGGCGGCCGAGGGTCTCCCCGGGCCATCCCGACGCTCCCCTCCGCTGCCATCCCATCGCCTCTTCCCAGCACTGATAATTACTTTTCTCATTAGGCTCTTTTTTTTTCCTGTCTGTGCTGGCCTTTTGGAGCCGAGTGTGGAACCTCTAGTTAAAAAGCTAGAGCTTAGTCTGGAAATAGAACTCCAAATATATTTGTATATATAGCAAGGCTCCTGTCAGGGCTGAGCGCCGGTCTCTGTAACATAAGAGATAATTGATTTCTATCCTGCACAGACAGGCTTAAAAATGAAATTTCTTTTGCTGAGGCAACTGACCTTGATCTGCTCGGTGGAAAAAAAAAAAAGATGGTTTAGGTCTGCTTCTTTCGTCCCCCTTCCCCCATGTTTCACAGCTTGGAAAACTTTATTTAAAAATAATTTTATAGCTGATCTTTATAATGAAAAAAGTGTAAGCTCATTCGTATCTATCTGTCTCAAGATTTATCCACACATAATGTAAAATCATAAACTATGAGAAGATAAAATAGGCACAGTTTACACTGAGAAATCTTGATAAGGATTGTGTACACATGCATGTCTGTTCATTGTACATAAGAAGGTATTAATATATATTAAGGTTGCATATCTATGTAATATATATAATGTACTCACGTAATATGTGAGTAAACTCTAGACATTAATAATGATCTGTCATGAGAAATTTTGATGGGTTTGCCTACAAGACAGATGCACATAACCCCTCCTGCAGCCAATTCTTCCTTTTCACCCTATATATCTAAGATAAGTTTGAGAGCTGACCTTTAAATTACCCGCACGGACAAGTAGCTTGAGGCGTTTTGTCAGTAGTGGAGATCTCCCTCAGAAGACCCCAGGCATCATCATTACTTTGCCTCATGTGTTTTGGTATTTAAAACCAGACTAACAGAAAATATCGGATGCAAATGTAAATACCGCCCCTTTTGTAGATAGCTCATTTGCAGTATAAGCACAGGGAAAATGGGAAGAAAACTGATAAAAGTAAAGAGTAACAGCAAAGTCCACTGATATAAGAAAATAACCTATGGCATCTCTTACAGTCCTCACACAGCTCAAACTGTTCACTTCTGTGGAAGCTTTGCCTGCGTAATTGCTGGCCAAAATCCTAGTCCAAACTTTTAAAGGTAGTATGTGCTGTCTTTGTTAATCATATGAAAATGCCTCTACTCCTATTACTACTAAACATAAAAACTAACTTTGTCAAACTCATGAGCCCTAATTATAATACCATTAACTGCCTGAGGACATACATTAAAATTAAGATGGCAGTAAGTATTCTACAAGCTGAAAAATTTCACAGTTGGAAACTACAAGTAGATTATTTTTCCTCTTATATAACCATTTTTTTTAGTTAATGAAACAGTTATTTCTGTTAAATAATCATAGCTAATGCTTATGAAAATTGCATAGTGTCCCTGATGACACTAAGACAAGAGGCTGATTAGAGGAAAAATAAAACTAGTGAAGTATCTTTGTATTGCTTCAGAATCTGGTAGAAGAAAAAAATCATGGCACTTCCATAAAAACATTTATAAGTCCATATGGTGTTCGTCATCTGGAAGATAGGATGTACAATTAAGATTTTGTGAATTCTAGCTGCCTCTTTGATCATATGACTATAAACCAAAAGCAGGTGTCAACAACCGGTAGTGCTCACTCACACTCCAGCTCCAGCCTGGTTGTGTTTGCTTTCCAAGGGAGAGATCCACTGCTATTTATATCAGTGGAGTCTGATTTGCATTCATGGGAGCTGGAAGATGCCCTCCTTGCTGGGAGGAACCTGTGACATGTCACTGGTTTATAACAAAAACTAACTTATAGCCAGAGGGGTGAGTGAATACACAGGGTGCATCCTGCAAAGCTCCCCGACGAGGGCAACTCTCAGCCTCTGTGGTGGGAAGCAGTAAGTGCCCCTGGCCTGAGGGGCTGGTGGGCTGAGGGTGCAGAGGCTGTGACAGCCTCTCACAAACCCACCTGCTCTGCCTTGGTTAGAAAGGAAAAATAGAAGGAGATGCCAGGAGGGACTGGACAAAAGCCAAAGGCTAGGGATAGGATTTACTCTTATGAGCACATGACCCTGCTGCTGATTGTACTTACACCCTGGGAGGACAGCTTTAGCTTTTTGTCCTAGAGAATTACTCTCCAGTGCAAATAAAAACAGAATCGGGCTCATTCCTATTTGGTTCCTCTAGCTCCAAGCAGAGGCCCTCAGATTGATGCTGGTTACATTTAACCCTTACAGGTACATGGTGACCAGTTTACAAGGCTGAGTTAGGTGAGCTTTTCAGGGATGCTACCATGGGTTCTGGCTGAGCAGTGTCATGCAAAGACAGAATCCTCCCCCTGACTCAGACCACACAGGATTTTGGAAAGTTTCACAGGATTTAGACCTGTTTTTTTTCTGGGCCATGCTTTGTGAATCTGTCCTGGTATATTTGTGACACAGCACATGTGGAAGTGGTATGGTGACAAGAGTCTCTGCTACTCCCACCAATCTGTTTTCTCATATCCACATGATTTTGGGAACCAAGACCTGCCAGTCTTCTGGAAACCATGAAAATGGCACTTAATTGGTCTAAATATCACAGGTAAGTGTCTTATTTTCCCTTCTCCTAGTGTTGTATCCTTTCACCTTAAGAAACCTTATCTGAGTGACCGCTCTTCAGATAACTGAGATGTATAATTATTTTACTATCCCTCAGGAAAGGGAACCAGAGGGTCCCTCCCTGGCAACCAGAAAGAGCAACAGTTAGACCAAGGTCTGGCAGGGAAGCTGGACTTGCCACATTTTCCATGTATTTCAGGGGGCAGAGCTGTGCAGAGGAGCACCCCACAGCTATAGGGAAGCACGGGGGCTCTGAGGGGACATCTGATTGAAATACAGTTGGGTCCAAGGTGGGAGCCCTTCCCTGGGAGAAGCAGCAGCTCCACCCAGAAGATAAAGATCAGCTATGTTTGAGGCTATTTCCTGCAGCTGTTGCTGCACCCTCCATCCCTATGGTCCCAAAGCTTCCCTTGATGGCAAGGTGCCCACATCACACCCAGCATCAGGGTGAACTCCTCGCCTGCCATGTGATGACGCACTTTGGGGCAAGAGGAGGAAAGTGTGCCCTGATTCCGCATGTGGGCCAAAGATCCCTTCTTTCATCCCTGCCAGGAACTGCTGTGCTGAGGCACAACCTTGCAAAACCCTGGGCTGTGGAACCTGCAGTACTGCTGGGCTGGCTTGTGAAGTGCCTTCTGCTCCATGAAGGAGAGATTTCCCTCAGTGAGCCTTCTCCAGCCCTACTCGGCCCCAGTCTCAGCCTGGGCACAGCCTGGTGGGACAGGGGATGCTCTTGCCCCAGCAAAGGAAAGACACCTCGCTCCAGGTGTGTGGTGAGAGACAGAATGGCCTGAGACAGGAAATGTGTGGAGAAGGGCAGGGAGGTGGTGGGGACATGCAGCCACTGGGGCAGGGCCACAGCCACCACAGCCTGGGGCAGCTGGCTGTGCAATGCCCCTTGTGCCTGTTAGCCAGAGCAACCCGTGCCTGATGGCTTTCTGACAGGGAGCGGGTGCTGTTTCCATATGCTACTGACAGTATTCACTTCTTTGCTGCTTTGAAGTCTTAACCGACTTTTCTTATCCAGCCCACCCCCACTGAATGACATATCTTAATTTTTAGCTGTAAGAAAGAATCTGCATTTGACAGAAACTACACTATTACTGAAAAGACACTAAACCATTCCTGAGGTTTTCTTCAACATGAATTATCAGGCCAGAAGCAATTTAAATCTAGTTTTTGAAAACATTTCTACATGCACAATTTCACAGTTATTATCAATTGTAATAGATAAAGATACTGTTAATTATCCAATTATATATATTTGATAATTGCATTATCTGTAGAGAAAATTGTTATTCTATGGATCATCATCTGTTTTCTTATATTTTTACATGGTATCATAAAATTCTCTCTCACCTAAATATATGCAAATTAATCATGGACTTGCCCAATTGTAGTGCTTTTTTTCAGTTTGGACACCCACAAATCTAATATATTATGCAGAATCTCCAAAACAATTAGAAAACTGTTACTTACCAACTGATGTAAGTCCATGTTTTATAGATTCCTGTATGACGGCTGTGTGGGAACCAGAAGACATTATTAGGTGTAAGTATACCGTACCCTTGGGTACAAGGGGTACAGCATTGAGTACAGGAGAGGTGCAGCCTGTAAACTTTTCTGGCCTTGAGACCCAGGCTATAATAGCCTTCAGTGAAAGTCGGCGTGATGAACAACAACAAAAAAAATTATCCAAGAATTCAGAAAGTAACAAGCATGACTTTGAGTGGACTCTGTACTTTTTCCAGCATTAGTGACCTGCTGTAAACCATGTATCCCATTCCATGATAGTCTCTAATCAGAAGAATTGGAACTTGTGATAGGTTTGGCACCATCACGTGATTTAGTACAGCTTGATAAGAGACCCTGTTATAAAGTGACAGCAAAAGAGATAAGAACTGTTGGCAGATAATGGCAGAGAAATGATTAACCTAGAGTGGAGAGGTGCTATGAAGCCCAGAGAGGGGAAGGTTGTAAAGTTGTAGGGTCATAAGATCATTCTGAGTGGATGAAAAGCCATACCAACTTGAGCACAGTGTCTATAAACTCAGACTTGTGACCTGTCTTCTTGATGTCATCACCTCTTTGCACAGTGGACAGCAAGCATGGTTGTTTTGGCTTCTGTAAACACTCTTTGGATGGCAAAACAATCAAGCATTAATTCCTTAGGGGAGGCTTCTGAATGCACTGGGGATTCTACACTCTGACTAACAGCACCAGCAGATCTCTGCTGATAGTTTGTCAGACAAAACCATTTTATTGCCCCAGTCCTCAGCCTGGAGAGTTGCTTTGGGTTGTAGCCATTTAGTTGAAAGCATATACTACTTTCTCACTAAAGAGCTTTACAACATGGTTAAACATTGATATCCCAGGATTATGATATGTAAAGAGTGTTGCACTCATCTCTAAGGCTGTGAGGCACAAAACCTACTCACAGCATGTCAAAAGGCTGTCAAGTGTTTGGCTTTAAATAAGTTTTGCAAAAGTGGGCAGCTGTGGCGATGACTGGGTGATGTTTCGGCTCAGCTGTGAGTGGGTCAGGTTCTGCTTTCACCCCGTCCAGAGGAAAGGCAGGGGCACACCAGCTCCCAGCCTGAGCGCAGTGTGCCTTCTTGCACTGCAGTGCCACCGACAGCCTCTGCAGCTCTAGCCCAATAGATTAAGTCTCCATACACTGAGATCAGACTCAGGCCTGAATAATCAGATGATATTTTATATTTCAAGTCTCTTGAAAAATAAAGTGAAGCTATTCCACTGTGGGCTAGATCTGAAGCCTCTTGAAGTCAGTGGGAGTTTTTTCTCTTTAAACTTGCAGAGGGCTGTAAAGCAGCACATGCCTTTTTATATGCTTTGTCGCGATGGTTAGATTTTGGTAGTACAGTGGCAAACAGATTAGTTCCTGCACAAACTGAACTGCTTCTCTTGGCTAGGATGAGAGCTTGAGAGCTGGTCTGAAAATGGGGTTGGTGTGGCAAACCAAGCAGCAACTGGGACTTACAGCTAGGAACCCTGAATTATCACTTGGTCTGTGCAGTACTGCCCTCCTCTAGAGCCCCTGTTAGTGAGGAGGACAGTCCATAGAGGGAAGGTCCAATTTTCCAAAGCAAGGATGACAGGCTGTAGAGGGAAGATCTGATTTCCCAAATTCTTATCTTCATATTTATCACTGGAAAAAATTAATTTATGAATCTGGTTAAACAGGTACTGTGAGTATTTTTTAAGGGTCACTGATATTTTTTTTCTGTTTAGACTGAGTGAAAGCTGGGAGCCAGCTTTTATGACAGATTTCATATAAACCTAAATAATTGGACTCAGTGACTCTTTTAATTCATTTGGTCATCAAACAGATTTTCAATTCTGTTCATAAAAAGTGGAAAGAAACATTCATTCCATCATAAAAAGCATGTCTTTGGGGACTGGGGATAAAATAAATGAAAAATGCTGCAAATGATAATCTGGTTAGAAACTTTCCATTGTATCATCAGAGACATTGCTGGAGCACTGTTGGCCCATCTTCAAGAGCTTCTGTAAAGGAATCTGCCATGTGTGGGGGAGAGAGATATTAAATCATAGGAAATATAAAGAAACTTCATGCTTTTGGCTTCAAACACTGTAATTCCTTTCCTTTTTTGCATCAGTATCAAATGTCAGGGTCACTGAAAAATGTTCTGTTTTTCCCTTTCTGATACTTTGTCTCCATGGACAGAGGAATGTATGCCAGGTGCATAACCAGACAGACTTTCTTTGCCTTTTTTTATACCTAGTCCAGTAGGGGAAAAGAAACTCCAAGGGAAACTCCAGGACAACCTATATCAGCCTGCAGTCCAGCAGCTCAATGTGTTTAGCAGTGATCCATTTGGAGTCCAAGTGAAACAAATCCATAAGGGTGTGCAGAATGAGGCGACGAGTTGTGCCACTGAAGTACCTGAGTTCATGGCTGATTACTTTGCTTGATCAGGAATTTGGAACTGTAACTTTTCACATGTACGTCCCTGGTAAGGCAGCCACTGACCTCACTCAGAACAGCTTTTTTTAACTGTGGTTGAAGCATCATAGACTCATCTTGTATTTCTCTGTTTTTTCACTACTTCCCCCGCCTTTCTTTCCTTCCCCTGTTTTTATCCTGAGAAGGCAAGACAAGCTAATTTTGTTGTTTCAAACACGATTTTCTGTCTCCGGTCTTTCAGGAAGATAATAAATTGATAAACTGTTAGTTTCTTTTTTGTTTAGCCAATTCTTGTGTGATGAAATTGTCCCTTGTTTGTCCCTCCAACAAATGTCCCTCAGAGAAACTGTTCCTGATTTCAAAAGCTTGGCAACAATCCCTCCTTTGACTCTTGCACATCAAATTATTTTGCAACCATTTACCACAAAAATGGAGTCAAAAGGAATTTCTCCTCTCGTGGGCATTTCCACAGGTGGCATTTCATATGGGTGTGTAAGAATATTAAGAAATAAGCCCTGAAAATGGACTGAAAGAAAAAATGACATTTTCAAGGAGTTTTAATCCCTGATTTGTATATCTTGATGTAAATTTAGTAAGCTCAGTCATGATTTTGTAATTTTCCTGTAACATTTTGGATATTTTTATCTGAATTCAGTATGTTCCTTGTCATTTTTCTATGCCATCTCGATGTATTGTTGTTTTTATTATCCATACAACTCAGAAAAGGTTTGTGCTCAGCACAGTGCCCATCAAATGAGGGACATGATCCTCATTCTATGGAAAGTTCAGGGCAAACATGGCATTGATCCTGGCATGGTGCTCTCCAGGCATGAGCTCTCTGGTCCTGAGAGTAGTACAGTTGGTTTCAGCTGGAGCTTTGCTTAGGTGGAAAGAGATTTGCAAACTCTGTTCTTTGGTCTAGACATCACTCTCTTAAAACTTTTCTCTAATTCAGTCATTGCAATGTTCTTCCTGATCTATCACAGACATTTAAAATTCTTTTTGGGTGCTTCAATG
Organism: Struthidea cinerea; assembly: GCA_013397865.1. Lineage (NCBI taxonomy): Eukaryota > Metazoa > Chordata > Aves > Passeriformes > Corcoracidae > Struthidea > Struthidea cinerea. The sequence continues at coordinate 7,812 of VZTI01002657.1, forward strand.
TATTTTCTCCACCTTAATTAATTTTATTTCACATGTGCAAAACCAAGGGATTAAAATACAGTTTTTTGCCTTTCCCCCAGTAATTCTGTAAAAGAAATTGGAAGAATCTGATATATCTGATGATCTTTACCTTTCGGATTTTTCAGTGATTACAGTACTGAAATTGAAGATTTAATTTATTAAGCAATTTCCATCAGTTGATCTTTAATTCCTGTTTGGTGTTATGGTATGACTGCACTATTAAAATTTCTTGTAAGTTTTGGTTTTTCACTTGTATGTGTTTTACATATTATGTTTATCATCTCAGTAGAACGCAATGGCACTAACATACATTTCAGTGTATGCTACTCCTTTACGCAGGATTTTCAGCATATTGGAAAGGAACTCTGGAGAGCAGAAGCTCTCTTTATGGGTGTCAAAATATGAACTGTTTTCCTTGATTACATTTATCAGAATATAGTAGTCTCTCATGTTTCTGTTCTCTGTTTAGATGAATACAATTTAATATAAACCATATTTGGAGATGAATAATGAACTGTAGGATTTATGAAATTGCTTCCTAAGACTTTTCCTTAATAATTACTTACAAAAATTATTTCAGTGAATATTTCTGCTGATAAATTAATGTCTAGAGGAGGAAGTAAGTGCAGACATTTGTAAACACTTTTTTTTTTAGGTTAAATGAGCAACCAGGAAACCTTCAGGACTGCTTAGGAGGAAAACTCAGTTCTGTGCAGATGGAAGCATACAGTTGTGGATCACAAAAGTTCTCTTTTAGCCTTAACTAAAGGAATAGCATGAGCTTTGGTGGGACCCAGATTTAGTGCTAGCTCTCTGCACTGAAGAGATAAAACTTTTTCATGACGTGAGGAGTTTCATCTGCTGGTCTGTCTATCTGTGTAAGTAGCTTCAATTTAAATTTCTTGTACACCTCCTTTTTTTCCCACTAATCTATCTTATTGGTGTACAAAGAGAATGTTATTAAATAGTTATGGACCTTTCCAAAGCTTATCTAGGAGCTATTTACTGGTAATAGGAGCAGAGTGTTTGACTTTGTGAGAAAAGAACAGATTTCAGTGAAACAGGCAGGGGGAAATTACTCGCACGTATGTAGCAGTAACAGGTGTTGTGAACTCATCCATCATCTCACACAGCACTCAGGAACAGACAACAGTTTCCTCGTAGAATACTATTAATAAAAAATCAGGAATTTATTACTTTGAAAAGAGGAGAGGAGAAAGAGGTGCGGGAGTCTTAAAGTGAATATTAAGTGGAACTTAAAACCTTCTGAACTTGGTATCTAGATTATATATATTTTTTTAAAGATACATACGGAGGATGCAGGGATGACTCTGTTTCCATCCCTGTCCTCCCACCACAAAAACCTTCCAAAATCTTAGTTTGAGGCAGGATGGAAATACTGAGTCTTACCTCAGGAAACTAATTTTTGAAAGACCTGGAGTGCTCTGACGAGTTTCTGATTAATTTCTATTCCTGAAGGAAGATACATGTGTGCTACACCACACCGATTGGCTTTGCTTGAGACCACGGAGTAAGTGCAAGCTGAATGCTAATGAAGGTGAAAGACTGGCAGAAGAAAGCAGTTCAGAGTGGCATTTCATGTCTAAGCAGAGGGGGTGTTCTTACTGAAACTCATTTATTGCACCAGGAATAGAAGGATGTTGGGAGGCTGATGAACTGCAGAACCACATGGAACACACACTTGACAGGCCACATTCCAGCCGGAGGGAGGAGAAATCAAGGCTTAGTGCTCAAGTGGCTGGTCAGATCTGGTGTAGAGGAGCACTCCCACTTCCTTCTATCTGCCCAGTGAGCACGTGCAGAATTTGTTCCAATTTCCAAGCTGATTTTCATCAGGAAGGACACTGAGCAGGAGAGAAAAGTAGGGTAAAGGCCATTCAGAAATAAGGATTTCTGATCATTTTATTAATAACTGTGAGAAATGTAGCACCTGGCAGGAGAGATAAGTGGATTTTCCTAAGCTCTGTTATAGGCAGGTAAATATTGTTCTGGTTTATGGCACTAATAATTAAACAGAACACTAGTCAGTCTCTTGGTGATTTAAAACTTACGGTGGATGGTTTCTGGAGGCATGTGCTGAAATCTGAACAAAAACTACTTTACATGTAAACTTCATAATAAAAGACTGTATGTATTCTGTCCAGTCGATCTATTTCAGGAGCATATATAGTACTGAAATAACACACTTTTTTCATTGTCTTCCAAGTCATCTAGACACCACTCTTGGTAAATATTTCAGTTCTTAAAAAACAGACCAAGTAGATTTAAGATCTGAGAAATACTAACTCCTTCAAGAACATAGTCTCCCTAGTGCAGTTCTATGAATAATAGATTAGTATAATTAATTAATATTTTTGTATCTTTTATACAATATGCCCACAGTTTGTTAGACAGTATACTTATATCATGTTCTTAGATCACAGTAAAAGAATGCAGATGGCCCTGGAGTTACCTATAATTCTGGGGAAAGCAGTAGCTCCTGGAACTCCTGAGAAGTCCTGATTTTCAGGAACCAGCTTTCAATTAGACTGTTAATGCATTTGCAATGGCATACAAATCTTGTTTGTATAGTGCCTAAACTAAGTTCTTTGTCTCAGAGTAGGGCTTCTGGGTACTTCTACCTCACAAGGAAATACGAAGAGATTGAGGTGCCCTTTTTAACCCCAAACTCATGTTATTCTCATCCTAAGATTGTTACTCTTTCCTCTGGTCACCCCTGCCTACAGTCCAATTAGACTGACATGCTTTTCAGTGGCCAAGACAACAGTGTGTACAGCTAAAATGGAGAACTGCTCATGACCTCTGGAAAATACTGTCTTACATAGACGTGTACACACATAAGAGATCTTCACTAAAACAATAGTAGGGTGATAAAAAAGGGAGGTTTTTGTCTGGACCCCAGGTCACTAACAGGCTTTAATGGCCCTGATCACTTTCACCTGGGTCCCCAATGGGCCTTAATGGCCCTGGTCACTTTCACCTGGGTCCCCACTCACAGCTCCCACCCACTGGGCCACCTGCTCATTTAAGCTCTAGCTCGGAGCACACTCCCTTCTCTGAGCTGTACTGGATGGGGATGTATTCTCAAAATTTTTCTTTGCATTTTCTGGCTTGACTTCAGACCTTGGCTGCTTTTATTCCTTGTGCACAATGGCCACAGGAGCTTCAATAGGAGTTGGTGCTACTCTGCTTGGCTGGCTCGTCTGCTGTGGGACTGTGCTCTGTTGGTGAGTGCTCTACCCTGTCTTTGTTCTTGCTGCCTTTAGCTTCCCTTTTGCCACCTCTTAGGGTGCAACTGGCTGTTGCTTTCCCCTGAAGGCTTTTGTCAGTGATCTCCTACCTCTTCCTATGAACTGGCAATAACTACTTGGCTACTTCTGTAACGAAGAACAGGGACTTGTTGGGGGCTTGCAGTGCTTTTCAGTTAGAATGTGGAGGCTTTCCAGAGAGCAGTCTGATTGTCTTAGGCTTCTTCCTATGTCTATATACATATATTTTTTTGTTTAGGTTTTTATTTTCTTTTATAAGGGGGAAGGATTTTGCTCATATAGCTCACAATGAGGGGCAGTTAGGAAGACCATGCTCTTTCCCTTTGGTGAGGCCTGGACAGGACACTTACTGACCTACACAAGATGTTGCCTATGAAAAGCTTGCACTAACTCCAAGCCAGGTGGTTGCTGTGGGGATGCATAGCCTTTCCTAGCTGCTCACTAGTGTCCCAAGAGGGGACAGAGCACTTAATGAGGTGAGAAGCTAGGGCCAGGGCATATGTAATATGCAGTTCAATCATGCTTTTGAAAAGCACCCTCTGTGTCTTGTTTTACCATTAACCCACTGCCATGCCTGACACTTGGGCATCAGTTGATGGGAGATAGTAGCTGAACAATAGCTATTGATTTTTCATTTCATATTAACAGCATGGCAAGCTCTGAGTCTGATAGTGAGGGTAGGATGCTAGTGTAGACATTCCTGTTTGGCTGTGAAAAAAGTCTCCTTGCCTTCCCTGAACCCTTACCTTGTATAGCAAGAAACTGTAGAGAATTCTCTCATTAAGGCATCAAACTATACAATATATACATGTTTCTGATAGTTTTTTGGCTTGGAGCAAGCATCTGTTAAGCTTAAAATAAATAAATTTTTATCATTTTTTTTTAACCAAAGCACACTGAGGGAAATGGCAAACTGAATAACAGAAGAGGGATGGACTGGAGTGGAAGTTCTTTCTGATTCAAGATTAGTGCTTAGGCAAGTACAGAGACACACTGGCTTCATTTGATGGAGAGTTCAACAAGCTGTGTGGTTTTCATTATAAAAAGGAATAATGACCTAGAGTCCTTTTCTAACTTATCCTGGTAAGAGCTGTTTTAGTCCAGTCACTGGCACTATAGTTGTATAAAATGTTGAGAAGAGATAAGATATTGTTTTGAAATATCAAAAGTTTGCAAAATTTTTGTGGTTTTGCAACAGAGCCTAGGATTTTGGCAACAAGTCAAGTGGAATGCTTATATCATTTCTCCTATAGTATCAACAGGCTTAAGAAACTAGCAGAATTCAAGTGATATAGTTTTAGCTAACAATGTTTCCACATCATGAATAAAAGCACACGTTGTTACTTCAAGAACAAACATTTTAATCTTTTGTTTTTTTATTCTGTTGCTGTTTGATTTTATTCCCCCTCCCTTTTGGCTGTAGATGTAATTTTTCTCTCTTTGCCTGGCCTGTCACTGTCTCTACCTGTGGACAGCTTTGCTCTAGCTGCTGCTTCCCATATGTGTCTGAAATCTTATCTTGGTACCTGCACAGAGAACCTTCTGATATACAGATGCTGAGGATGTTTCTACGTTAGGCTTTTTTGCTGCTTGCAGTAACACCGCTGCTGCTGTTGCTGCTAGAAATGATTATATAGACAAGGGTGCAGTAAATTATCTACACATGCAACACTGAAATAGCAGGCAGGACTAGCAGTCTAAGGCTGTACTCTTGCACCGTAGTCTGGAAAAGTAAGGATTGCTTTTAACCTTTGAATTTAAAGTATATTCCTTCACCTCCTGTGATACTGTTTGCCTTATTTGCAGTTTGGCATTTAGTTCTGCAGTGTTTTATTCTGCTGGAAAGCTGAAATCCACAATGTTTCAGTTTCCAAGTCCCTCTGACTACTCTGGATGCTGGGGGTATTGGGACCCCATTCCTGGTCTGGGTTTTGAGCAGAACAGTTTGTGAAGCTACAGCCTGAGTGGTTTTGCAATGTAGAAAGGACCTGTCCTGTTTTAGAAAAACCTCAACAGTAAGAACCAACAATTTTTTTAGTTGGTAAAAACCCTAAAGTCCACAGCAATGCTAGAAAGCTTTAGCTCTGGGGCTTTATAATAGAGTCTTGCAGGATTTGAAGCTAATCCTGATCCCATTGCAAAAGGTTTTTAAGAAAGGCTTTAGCTCAGACAATCATGTCAATATGTCTGATGGTCTCATACATGGGAGGTAACTCTGTTGAGAACTTCAAATTGAATACACACAATATCTGAAAGTGGTGCATTGGCCTGAGATCTATAAAAACAGCTATGATCCCACTTCAGTATACTGCAGTTTCAGCAACCTGTGCAAAATCTAAGTATCCCAGAACTACCACAGCTATGTTTTTTGATTGTGCAAAACCATCTTGGAGATAAGCTAATTAGAAAGTACAAGTTACACATGTTAAAATGAAACCTCCAAGAAAATGAAGTCTTCCTTACAAGACCTCTGCATACACAGGGAAGCTCTGAGAGCTGGTGGAGTTTCACAGGTTGGACCTTAAGGCCTGCAGCTTTCTGCTTGTGGAAGGTAAAAACAGCCATCCTTAAAGCAAACAGACCCAAGTGAAGGAGGTGATCCTCGCTTTATCTTCTTTGATTCCATTGCTCACGATGTCGAAAGCTGTCTGCAGTGTATGGTACTTTGTGCTTCTCCTTAAGCCTCAAGTGCTTTTATACCATTGTTCTGAGAAGCCATTAGAGAATTCTGAATCGCTGTGGTGATATGATTCAGTCCTAGAGTCACTCCAAAGCACAAAGACCCTATTGTCGTACCATGTTACTGAAGTGTTGTAAAGGAGAGCTTGCTCCTCATAGTTTTGGAATGGTTTATCATGTTTCAAGCATGCCACCCAAGAGGAGGATCCTTACTAAAGTATATAACTTAGAGATGAAACGTTCTCAGTACCCTCCCCACACAGTGTGCACATGCCTTTGGATAAGGCACCACTAGTACACTCTGCATTTCTTCAAAGCTGAGTGTCTCATTTCCAGGGCTGTCCTCCTGCTTCATAAGTGGGTACATGTATTCACTAATAAGGAACTGTGTTTTTTTAAATGGTTTTATTAGGGCTTAATGGTCTTCATAATTTAACACCAGTTTTACAAAAGTGTGGTGTTAAATTAGGGCTGTAGTGAATTGTTGTCATCCCAGCTATCCTAATTGGAAGTATTACTGTGGAATTGCACCGATTTATCAATGTTTACCAAATGTTTTAGCAACATCATCAGCTTTAGTTATATCCATCCTCAAACTGCATTTAAACAGGACAGTTATTATAACAGAAAGGGAAATTCACTGAAATATAACACAGTTCTTCATAATCAGAACAACATTTTAGAGGCTAATAGAATTGGTCTAGCTAACTTAGTTTCTGCTGGATTTATAAGTGTCTTATTTCCCTGTTTTAAATGGAATAAAATGTTAGCTGAAATTCAGCAGATATCTACTTAGGGTGAAGTGGTGGTGGTGGGTGGGAGAAGACAAAGCCCTTTCCTTCTTCCCTTAGATATCTGAACATCAGCAGGGCACAACTGCCTCGTGCTTCCTGGATGACTGGGCAGAGATCCCTTGAGTACCTAAGGAAGCAGTTGTATTCCCACCATGTCACATGTGTTTTTACAGGCAATTGCATCACATTCTCTGGACTCTTACATTTCTTATTCTCAACTTTCTGTGAACTTTTTTTTAACCTTGCATTACTTTATTTCTCCTTTTTTATAATTACCAAATGAATTCAATCAAGTCTTTATTGATGTTCAGGAAAGACAATAGTGTGAGGCAATGGTGTTTCATTAATATAAACAATTTCTATACAAAAAGGATTCAGCCCTGTTAATAGGGAGGAACTGTTCTGTAGCAGGGTTTCCTGTACATCTGTGCTAAAGTGGAGCACATCTCATCCCACTGAGGGAAGTGCAACATATGAAGCTATTAGAGAGAACCTATAATATGGAATAGAAAAGACGTCTGGATGAATGCATAAAAATCCCTTTATCATGCTGGAATTTGTGTTGAAGCAAACTATTTTATAACCTGGGCTGCCCTACCAGCATGAACACAATGAGAAGACAGAGTAGTTTGTTGGCCTGTCTTTATTATGTAGTGTATATATAAAATGCTGTGGCGTTAATTTGAAAAGTGTCAAAAGTGCCTTTTTAACTGTGTGACATGATTTGACTTAATGGAAAACACCCCAGATGAGACTACATAATAGTCTATAAAATCCACAAGGTTGTTAAATACTTCTGGTGAACTTTAAGCAGTGTTTTAAAATTGCAGTTCAACAGGATGTTTTTATCTCATAAAATATTGGTAACATTATGCCTGAGATGTGCTGCTTTAATGTCATGCTATTGTGACATGTCCCTTCTCTGTCTACAGGACAGTGCAACATCAGTTAATCACTCCACAGGTAGCATGATTCAAAACAGTTTTATTAAAGTCAGTATTGAGCTATGGTGATTCACACTTGCTGAAGATCTAGTCCAAGGTTCATAAAGTACATTGAAATAAGGGATAGCAGGTATCACAAGAATGCAAGGTATTCTATCAGTGAGATAAATGGAAGAAAATTGTCTTCAGTTTTTAACAATGGAAAACACAGAAGTCTGAAAGAAAATATTATGTGCACTATCTCTTCAATAAGCAATGATGCCTGTTTGTCTGGTATCAGTTCTGTAATTTGTTACACACAGTAAATTATCCTGCCTGAATTTAATCTGATTCCTCCACCCCAGATTAACAATGGACAAACCGGTCTTCTTGGAATTACAGTTGCTAGATTTTGGGTGTGAACAGAGGTTTTTAAAATCCTTGTGCCTCAGTCTAATCATTAGAAGTATTTTAGTTGAAAAGTGAGAAAATATTTGAAATGCTATTTGTACTTTCCAAATGCTTGGTTGGAAAACTTGGCTTTTTCATGCTTGGTTTTTCTGGGGGAAACAAAGCTCATGTTGTAGATTGGATTGATCCCTCTACATGCTCTAATCATTGACAAGCAGGAGGCATCTCAGTGACATGTGGGGAGTTCTGTCAGTCTTGAAACTTGGCAATTCTGTTTGCTTTTGCTGCAGGAAAGTACCTGGGTATTTAATTTGGGAACCTTGGCTAGGAGTCTTGGGACCCAAATCAGGAATGGTGTCTATTTAAACTGGCAGAGAGTGAATGACTGATGCTGAGCATAAGTAATCCATGTTGTGAAACGTTTAGGTGCCATTAGTTTTGAAAAAGTACTTACTGTCAGTATTGCTGAAATGCTAACTTTTTGAGGCATAGAGGTCTGTCCTTTTGAATATTCTTGAATAAAGCATAAGGTAATCCCTCTTGCAGGCATTATGCATGTGCATCCCACAGTGAAAAATGTGTGTCCTTGGGTCTGGTGGGACAAATTCTTCCCTTGGTTACCTGAGAGAAAATACAGACTAAAGTCATAGCTATATTGCTCCAGTACTCGGTGATGCAAATGAGGGCTGAATTCATTCCACTGCCTATATCTGTTATTTTGCATAGAAGTGCTGAAACATACTCACATTTGCAAGAATGTGTCTGTGTATTTTACATTTCCAATTTTAATTTTTGAGCCATGTGTGAGAGACTCCAGGGAACAGTGTGTACTGTCAGCAGAAGTTATCTTTTTGATGAATCAGGCACATTGTTTGTAACCCTGCATTTGATAGACATGTTGTAATAAGGTCCTGAACTGCTTACTGTGTCTTTATGTACCTTCCCCCTCAGCAGTTGTAACTATTGTGCTGCTTGACCTATATTAATGGTACTACAAACAACAAGTTTAACCATTAACTTGTGGGCCCTGTTTAAATGGATTTTGCCAAGAGATGAGAACTGAAGATTTAAGGAGGTAAAAATTAAAAAAAAGGGCTATGCAATGTGATGTTTTTTAGTGCTTACTGATCTAATATTCAGGGTGGGAAGGAGATCAAAGGCCCAGGAATAAAGGCTAAAATATTATTATGGTCTGAATGGCTAGTGCCATTCAAGGTATGGAAAAGCCTTTCTTAGATGTTTTATTTATTAAATAATTTGTGAATTTATCTATGTGGTTATTCCAATGAGGTTCGCTTGCTGTATTTTCTATGTCTGTATAAACTGGAGCAAGAAGAGGCTGAGAGGGTTACACGGAAGAGGGGTAAGTATTGCCTGCTTATGCTGCTTGGGAAAAGGAAAACTGGCTCTCACGTAACATGTGAGGAGACAGTGAAAGCTAGAAGGAGTCCAAGTGAAAGGAGCCAGTGTCAGAATAATGCTTTAGGTATGGAAAGAGCTGAGCAATTTTGCTTGATTTATGTGGACTGCATCTCAGGAGCTTAAGTTCTCTGTGCAGAACTTGAATTTTAGGCCATTAAAGGAAAGCCAAAACTCTGATTTCAGATACATATGACTGCATCAACTCAGGAATAAGCAACTGTAACAGCTGATCTAAGTAAGTGCCTCGTGTGCACAAAGTCAACAGCAAACCTGTGGTGGTTCAATATCTTGTGTGATTTGATCCTTCATGCAAAAGTGATTGTGTTTCTAAGTTTATTGACATCAGTGATCTTTGACTGAGGTCTTTAAAGGGTAGGCATGCAGAAGTTAAATTGGGGGAATGAGGGGGTGGGAAGCACTGTGCTCTGGGATGTCCTGCCAAAAGCTCAGTTTTCCCTGATAAAGCTGCCTCATCATAAGCAGGCAGGCATTTAAATGTGCTACTGTTTCCATTGGGTGGTTATCTCTCTGTCTGCTGGGATTTCACCATTCTGGCTCCACAGGGCATGTGCAGGTGTCTTGTGCAATCCAAGTGTGTGTACTGCTGTGTCCTGGTGATTGACAGCGGCAGAAATATGTGCTTTAGCTAAAAGTAGCAGCTGATATTCATAGGTGCAAATGTCCGTGGCTCATTGTCTGCACCTGAGCTGTTGTTAGGCGTTGTTACAGCTGTGGAACAAGCATTAGGTAACCCTGTGCAAACAGTCAAAACAGAATCTGAGTGAAAATCCCTCACATTGATTTGAGGCTTTTTTAGAAATGCAGAATTGCTTGTTTTACTTAAGGTGCACCAAAACACACAGTTAGAAACATGCTCTGGAAATGCATGGTATTTGTGTATATGGTCCTTATTTCAATGCAGTCCAAGCAAGGTGAGTGGATATGTACCTGTCTTGCCACTGATGTAGTTTTTTTTATTGAAACAGGTAAGCTGAGACAAATCCTTGTTAACCCGGACCATTAAGAGTTGTTAACTGACATTGTTTGGCCTTGAGTTGAGAGATTGCAAACAGCTTGGTAAGCACTTAATTGAAACACTAATAACTTCATAATGGGAAGGGAAGGAGTGAACAAGACTGTCAAACATTTCGTGATGTATAAGACAAGTTAGGGAAGGAAGGCCCATGATTTTAACTGCCAAACTTCTCAAGTCGGGGAATTCCTTGTATTTTTTAGATTCCTGAAGACAAAGGGGCACAAAGTCACCCTTACAAGGAAGTGATCTCAATTAGAGTCAAAGGGAAAAAACCAGAAATATTGGGGAAAACTTACTGTGAGCAAACAAAAATGCAACTGTGCCAAGAGAATTTTTCTTGCCAGAGAAGATGATACTGGCATCTTCTCTGATGCCAGTATTTCCCAAGGTTTCTGTATAAACTGGTAGAAGCATGTACAGGTGTGGTTTCTGAGTGTTATTTCTGCTTGCAATAGTTATTCCTGTAATTCTGCAGGAATAAGTTTACCTGAGGGAAAATCTGTTTTCAAGTATTTCCATATGTTTAGTAGCATTAATTTCTTTAATCTGGATTAGAAGGCACAGTTTTGCTTCACCCAGAGCAAAGGTAGGAGCAGGGCAGGCCCCCATGGCTACTCTTGTCTTTTTTGTTTTTTGTCTATCTATCCCTTCAGCTAGGAAAGGGCCATGTTCAGAATGAGGTCACAGCATGGTGATTTTGTTCTGAACATTAACTTTTGTTCTAGCAGCTGTGCTGGCTGGCACCCATGCAAGGAAATTTAGCATTTCCCACTGTATTGGTACAACAGTATGATTTTTATTTTGCTCAGAGTCTAATGGGCACGTTCCGGCTCATAATCATGAGAGGGCCTGGCAGATGAGCTTTTGAGATGTTTGTGAACAACTCTGGTGAGAAGCTCCCTCCAGTTTTGTGTGTTTAAACTAGCTTGCAAGTCTTTAGCTTTTTCTCCTGATGACTCCAGGTGGGAAGGTTTGTTTACTTACCAGTTTAAAGCACCTTGTATAGGTTCACATGATGGGAAGGAAGGGGAAAAATCTAAAGTTTAATAAACTGGTAGTTTTTTGCCAGCTCTCAGGTATGAGGGGGGAAAAAAGAGCAATTTAGTCACAGAATGTGACCTGTACAAATATGGGCAAGACTGCTTAAATTAAAGCAGCAGTTTTAACCTTGTGTCTTGTTATAGCTTGCAAAACAATTGTCTGCCAAGAAGAGTATTCTGTGACCCAGTGACAATAAACTGAACTGAACACAACAGTGTCACATAGTTCAGTTACTTTTTGCTCATTTAGTCAGTCTCTCTACCTTGTAGTAAGTCAGTTCCTCTGTCCTTCTGCAGCTGTCATGGTAAGACTGCATCTTTCAATATCGTTATATTTCTGTGCTAAAAGTTTAGTGTGAGCTGCTTGAGAGAATTTTGTCTTCTATCAGAGCTATAAACCTTATCTCAGTAAATAGAATAAAGCTGGCTAATGATCACCAACTCTTTCAGGGGATAGGCTCAAAAAGGTAGTAATTTCTTTTGACAATGCAGAAAGCTTCATAGAGAAAATAGTCTTCATTACATATCAGTAAAGATAAGCAGCCTTTTTCAGGCTGTATTTTCCCGTAAAGAGTACAGGTATGGTTTATGTAGCTTGCTTGATGGCTACATCTGTTTTTGAGACTTTGTATCTCAAGCCATACTCTTACACAGAACTTACGCTGGAAGTCAGTGGAAGGTTTGCATGTCTTAGGACTGTGTGATTTTGTTATATATATATTTGGTTTTTAATTGAAGACATCTCAGAGATTAAGTCATTAGAACCATCAGAGGGAAATGGAAATAACTTGTTTGATTATGTGGCTCTTCTGCAATGGAGGGTTGCCAGCTGGAGGCAGCCATATGTATGTACAAGACTGCAGCTGGGAGGGCAATCAAAATTCCTTAAAAGCAACTAGATGGTGCTTGCATTTATTGCGTATTGTGTAAGGTAGAGCTCAAAAACAGGAAAATATGTTGTGGAATGGCAAAAAAGGATCCTGTTTGCTAACATCTTCATTTAAAGTAAGTGGTAATACACAGTGAGCATTATATTGAGGTCTCATGAGACAGCTTGGGATCCCCATGTGCATGTTAAGCACAGCTAGGTACAAAAAGTCATACAGGACCACAGTGTCTCAATTTGTACCCAAAAGACTGAGGTATAATGTTAGTTATGCAGTGAAAGTTTGGGCTTTCTCTAGCTCTGTGTATTTGGACTTCTAATGACATTTGAATTGACACACAGAAGCAGGTCTTTTAGCCCAAGAAGCTTTTCTTTCTCAGTCTCACCTAGTCGCTTTAGCTCCGGACTTCTCAGTGCTTGCTTTCCTCCTTTTATCACTTGCTCTGTCAGAGTATCTTTTTATATAAGTTTCAGCTATGCTGTTCATTCCAGTGACCTTATTTGGAGTTATTCCAAAGGATGCACTCGTTTCTAAATGAAATAGTTCTGCTTAATTTCTTTCCTTGTGCTCATATCTGTTACCTTATGAACTCTGCAGTACTACACACAGGTTATCAAAAGTTGTTCTATTAAATTATGCATTAACCAGCGCTGTATGTTTACACTGTTCATGTTTAATGGCATATTATTACAAACATTGCACAGTATAAGGACAGCAGCTCAGTAAAAAGTATATTGTTATGAGGTGAAAGCCAGAACTAATCAGGGTTTGAAACTCCGTGTAAAATGAGAAGTTTGGATAGACCAGTTTTGGGAGTTTACAGACTATAAAATGTACTCTGTGCGGAGTGTTTCCCTGTCTCTATGGGGGAAAACACCTTGAGCTCAGTAGGAGCTTTGCCAGTGTGAGGATTGTAGGGCTGAAGCTCAGTTGCAGCCCTATAGAATTTTGCCTGTGCCAAATTATGTATTTTGCAAAGATTTGAACATTTTTATAACTGTTGATATTTGAAGAATGTTTTGGTGTTGGAGCAAGCACCTCTACTAACATCACAATAAAGGGGTGCTGATGGCAGGTTATGATGCTTACACAATTGAATATTACAAACCTTTGATAAATATAATTAAACTGTTCTCGATAGCAGATTCATGAGGAGGTTCATATGAGAATAATGCATTTATTTGCAAGCTGCATCAGGAAATAGAGATGTATGTCTGCCTTTGGTGTCCTCCTTGTTGGTTTTGGTTGTACAGAACTGGCATCCAGGCATCTAAACCAATCTGTCCCTGTTCTGATAGCTGTTAGTACGTAAGGTGAATATTAGTACTTTTGCTGAGGTTTTTGTTATCCTAGGACACACAGGTAAAAGCAAGGGTTATATTGCTGTAGATTTTGGATAGTCTAGGTACAAAGTGATTAAGTAATTTGCCAAGACCATCTGAGATGGGAAGCTGAGAGTTCTTTTGATTAGGGCCCTATGTTTTCATCTTCATCACAAAGGACACACTGCTTTGTAGCTGAGCACTTTCATTGCCTTTTAAATAAGATTCTTGCAAGACAGCATAATTTTGTCACAAGCATTGGTTTTTGTCACAGCTGGTCTACCTGGTACCAGGTATATAGGATCCAAACCTCCTAGTTTTGGCCATACACTGGCTTGCTTCCTGGCTGTTCCTGTATCCCTATGAAATATATGCCCCCATAATATTCACTTGGAAAGACTTAATACTTAGAGAGTAAAGATAAGGAATTAAATACTGTCAGTGTGTTGGATACACTCTACACAGAGGACTTTGGTGGGTTTTGCGTTAGAGTAGTGAGGATCCTGAATGTCTCATATATTGGCAAATATAAATTTGTTGGTAGGCTCTGTTCAGGTGTCTCTGGTCCAGGGCTGCTCGTGACTCTGTCCTTGAGTTGCCAGCTATGGTAATGGTCTTCCAGGGCAGTGTTCCTTAGCATGTAGTGTGGGAAGCAGGCACCAACCTTTGTGCAGTTCTGCTTTAGTAATCTTTTCTATCCTTATTCTAGTAAAATTGAGTTTTTCATTTGGGTGACTGCAGCTGGGCCAAGGTTTTGGGGACTGAGGATTTGAGATTTTCTCATATCCAAAAGAGGTCTTAGTTTCTTTGATGTTGCATGGAACCAGCATTCTGAGACCCTTGTGTTATCCAAACCCATTGGAAAGAAGTCTTCCTGGAGACACAGGAGAACTAGAAAGACAAATTTTACTGGATAATAATCCTGAGTTTCCACAGTGGTACAGATATTTGGGATGTGATAGAAATGCTCTTTAAGCTTACTTGTTTTTTGGCAAATATTGTTTCACTACATCCACCCAAAAGTCTCTTATTCACAGTCAGGCCAGCTACTCTCTCATGACCCTTACTTAAAAAAAAAAGTGACATCTCTTATTATGGAAGATTTACTTTTAATAATGTTTTAAATATTTTATTCTTTGGGGAATAGCCTGGACATGTTGCATATAATGAGCCAAATGGCTCTTCACAACAGCTGTGGTAAATGTAGCAGTGATTTTGTTGCTTTGAAAACAGGAAAAAACCTTGTGTTGCATCATTCTGGCTGGGAAGTGCTCAAAGTTATTGTGACAGGACTGTATTCTGAGCAATTGTTGGTGATTTGTTTTTTAGCACACAAAGAAAGTAATAAATCTGTCACCCTGAAAAATCAGGTTGTGACCTAAAGGAAGGAGAAAATTGTGGCTTTAGGTAAAAAAGAGTGACCTGTCTATGAGGGTCATTTATCATTATAACAAAATTGCTGGTGCTCTCCTAGCTGACCAGGAAGAAAGGCTGTGGTAAGCAGAATTGAGGGATGCAAGCATCCGAATATTTTTAAATGATCAATATTTTCAGGATTTACAAGCAGCCAAAAACCTGTCAGCATGCAGAGTAAGTTCACTGTATGTCTGTTCTAAGAAAGAAAACAAGGGAGAAAGCGTTTTATTTGGCCATTAAAAATTAAATACGTTTTAGATTTGGCACCAATAGTTCAATTTACAACTGTATCTTAGCAGGGATGCCCTCAGCAGCCTGTATGTCTTGTACAGTGATACAGAAAATATGTATGAAACTTTACTCCCAAGAAGGTTGAAAGCAATAAAAACCATAAATTTAGGGCGGGGTTAGCAGCACTAAGTGTCTCAGAACTCACTTGGGATATGTGGTTTCATTGTTTGAAAGTAACAGGACCAAAGTGGTTTTGGTTAAAGAAAGAAACAATCCCTGATCTTTCATTCTTGGCTCACGCTCATTTATTCTGCATTATCCTACGTGTAAATAGATTTGCATGTATCTTATTAAAAAAAAAGGCAAGCTGAGTGCCGCAACTGAGGTTGGTAGAGACTGGATCCATTGCAAAGATTATGCTCAATGAGTTCAAGTGTAACTTGCACGGAATACAGCTGAAAATGTTTTGAAATACAAGATTGACAAGAAGAATTCTTTTTATGTCATTATTCTTCAGTATCAAATTTATCTCAATTTATAATACTTCTGGTTAATTCTGGAAAATATTTTCCTACTGTTCCACGTTTCCTAGTTGTGAATTTTCACTTTAATCTGTTTTTATAGAGTTCACAAAGGCATAACGAGAGTGCAGGGAGAAAAACCCAATGCAATTTCTTGTACAGTAATTTTCCTGCCAATTGCTAATTTCCACTGATTGCCTTAGTGCAGGAGTGTTGTATCAGACCAGAACATCCAATGCTAAAAACCAATTCTAGCATGTTTAGAAAAGCATTTATGATTCAGGCTATCACCTATCATTTGGCATTACCAACATTATACTGTATTAGGAATGCTTAACAAACCTATTTTAATACAATATATGAGGACATTTTAGTGTGTCAAGGCTGGTAAAGTGCACTTTACATGCATTATGAAGGCATTAAGATAAAAATCATGTAGAAAGTAAAATAGGAATTAAAATATGAACTTTTTTTAATGCACCTTGATAATACTGCTTTTATTGTGACTTTGCTAAGGAAATTACTTTAGCATAATTCCTTTTTAAAGATAAATTCCACTGATTGATTCAGAGTTGACTACATGGCAGTGCCAAATTCTGGTGTAACTCTGCACCAAAGTACCTTGTCAGATCTCATCACTGTGGGGGCCCAGGCTGGACTATAAGCACTTAACTGAAGTTTTCATGCTGTAGAAAAATTAGGCTCTTTTTTTCAACAGTTCTTCCACTTCAAGGAGTCAACAAAGTTACTCTGGTAAAAAGTTTTCCTGAACTTGTAGTGAGATAGCACCATTTTCGTCTCATTTTTTACCGAGAATGTTGAAAGTGATTTTTATGCTGATAGTATGATGTTTTCTTTTCCCCCCTGCTTCTAATTTTAAAAGAAAATGAAAAAGTTCTGTCACCAGTGTATTTCAAATATATTTTATTCAAATTTGGCTTGGAAATTTAGTACAATATTTTGTGAATGTGTGCTCAGACACGCTTTTATTGTTATTTTTATATATACACATGTATATATGTTATTGACTGAGGTGAGATTTCCAGAAAAGCCTTTGCCTATTATTTTTGTTTACTATATTATATGTTCTGGTTTGGGGATTTTGCTTCCATTAAGCATATATTTACAAGGTCATGTAGTGACAGGACAAGGGCGAATGAGAGCATGCACAACTTTGATGTACATTCCAGGTTCAGAACCATTTGGACCTTAAATTATTATCAAATGTGTGGATAATCCTTTCTTTCCATTATATGGATGTTGACACTATTAGCTATCTATGAAACTTCCAGTCAGAGGCTTTTACTTAAGCACATAAAATGAGGATGCATCAAGCGTTCTGATTTCTTAATGTCCTGTTAGTACAGAAACCATCTAATGATGTCTGTAACACCCCGTTGTTGTTTTGCTCCTATTTATTAATCAAATTCTAAATTGTGATGCATTTCCCTTGCATTTTTTTTTTGTTCCTGATAGGAGTCATAGCTGTTTCTAGTGAGTTCCTTTTTATCCTATTACTTTTGAAGAACTTCCTGATTCAAATGTGAAGTGTTATTAGGACAAAGGTGGCAGGTTTTGTCTGGCCAAATTTTCTTGCTATTTTTAGGAACAAATGTGCTTGTATTGGGTACCATATATTGGCACTTAGATGAGGCTGGGGCAAGCAGCTAATCAATTATATCTGGATAATAGACATCAGTGTTATTGCTTTGCAAGGTTTACCCTCTTTGATTTATACTAGGGGATTGTTTTTTATGGGACTTTTAGAATATTTGTCACTGAATAATGTTTTCACAACCAAGCCACAAACACAAAGCCAATATTTCTTTTTAAGCTGTCGATCAAGATTTTGATTAAATTTGTTCATATTTTGAGAGCATTCAGACTGAATGCCATCAAGTGCGATGACCAGAAGATGCTTCTCAAGCAATAGTGGTGCTTGGCCCGAATTGCTATTGACCATCACCTTGTAGAGTCATTTACAACATCAGGATGTGAAAATACAACTAAGTCAAAATGACAGCACTTAACAGGCAGCCTGTGCTCCCCTTTTGTTGCTCTAAAGGTCTGCAGTAACAAGCACAATGGAGTCTTGAGCCATTGTCCATTATGCATCAAGAAATATTCAGCTAAAACCCTTTGAACTGTTTCACTGATTCTGAAGGGTTTAAAATTTCTACTATAACTCAATACAAATAAGTAGCAGCTATTGCTATGTTTATGAGCACCTCGTTATTTCATCTTGTTTTGAGTCCCATCCAGTACAGGAAAGAATTGATTGAACTGGGGTGAGTTCAGTGGAGGCCGCCAAGCTCCCTGTGAAGAAAGGCTGAACATCCAGGACTTGCCCAGCCTGGAGAGAAGGGAGGATGGGAGCAGGGAGAAACCCAACAGCAGGAGGTGGACCCAGGTTTTCACTGAAGTACATGGCAAGAAAACAAAAGACTGGTCATAAACTGAATCTGGAGGTTTGGGTGGGGAAAAAGAAGTCACTATGAGCACAATGAAGCAGTGGAACAAGTGCAATCAGTCATGGAGGTTTTCTGGAACTGGAAAAGCCCTGGGAAACCTGCTCTGGATTCAGTGCTGAAGCTGCTTTGAGTGGGAGGCTGGACAGAGATGCTCTGAGATTCCTTCCATTTGGAATGATTTAGTGTTTTTATTTTTTCCTCACAGGATTAAGTGTTGAGACTTTTGGAGTGGTCCAGGGGTTCTGGATCCTCCAGAGGACTTTTCAGATGTATGCAAAAGGGTTTGGAGCCTCACTGGGTGTCTTTCCAGAGGTGAATGGGTATGTACCCTTGGGAATCTGTTCTTATTTCCGCCTTCATTTATCTGAAAGGTTTTAGCGATTCTTGTGAGTTTATTGAAATATATACAGAGCAAGTACTCTGCCATGTGATGGCAGTGTAGAACATTAAGTCGGCAGTGTAGAACATTAATTCAGCAGTGAAGCAATTGCAGTGAAAGCTGTCAAAATCTGCTGGTTAGGTGATTAGGGAAAAATGTACTTGGGGACTAGGAAGATGTGGTCAAGTTCTCTAAATACACTGAGGCTTGGCTACACTGATAAGATTAAACTAAGGCATTACAAGTGAAGCAGTGGAGACTTAGGCTGAAGCTTACAGTCTGTTTTAAATACTGTTTTAACTGTATCCTTGAGGGAAATTACAATGTAAAAGAATGAGAACTGTATGTTCCTCAATGCTATGCAGAGGAGGCATCACAATGAACCAGTCTTATCTCCCTGTTTGTAAACTAGTGTTTTGTCTTTAATCTATCGGCAGACAAACTATTCTGATGCCCTTCTCTTGTTCGCTATGGTCACTCTGCTCCTTGTGTACTCAGCTTGATACAGCTCCAAAGCATCCTTCCTAACTGACACATTCTTATTAGAAGCCAACATATTTCTGATATCTTGTTAAGAAAGACTGATAATATTCAGCAAAATAGGTTGCAGTTTTACAATGCCTGGCTCTGGTCAAACACATTTGCAGCAGAGTATGGCTGGCCAGGGTGGAAGACAGGAAGAGCATCCTCATTCCCCAAAGACGAGTCTATCAGAAATGCCACATGCTTCCTCTTCAAAACATTTGCGTTTTAACACATGAGCTAGCATTTCCTCCTGCTGTCTCAGACTGTGTATCCCTAGGCTTAGGACTCCAAAGAACAAGAGTTATATTGGGATAGAGCTTTCTAAATAAGGTAGCCCTGTGCTGTAAAAATGCTTGTTCTAATTGTCCATCTTCCCCTCATTTGTTGTTATGCTACATGGATGGAAGGTTAGGCAGAAGGTAACTAGAGGTGTCTTATTTTCAGGCTATGTAAATAAATGTAATAATTACTCCAAAATAAAGGGCAGCAAGGAACAATGCTGGCAATACTACCTCTATTATCTGAATTTCGGTAGATCTGCACTTGGATGTGACACAGATACAACGATCACCAGAAGGATGTGGAGAGATTTGCTGTATGGGTTATTGGTATGATGGGATGTGCCTATTCAGGATGGCAGCAAAATTTTAACTAGATCGTGATTGATGGGAGCCAGGAACCCAGTAACTAGTATGGCAAACCTCAGGTATCCAGCTTAAGGGATCAGTTCTTCAAGAACAGATATGTTTCCAACCTTTCTTCCTAGCACATGTTATTCTTGCTGAAGGTTTGGCTTTCAACATTCAAATCACTTGTTTCTTCTTGCATCTCTTTAGCTGTGAATGCTGCTAAATAATGGGGTTTATTTTCCTTCAATGAAAGTCTGTAGTTTATGGATTACTTTTGCTGTCACACCTTGTAGCATCTCTGGTTTGAGAGGACACAAGCAGAAGTGGCTTGGTGATAATCTAGTGTTTTTCAGCTGCACATTGATTTTTGGACCATGTTGCAGAGCATATACAGGTGACTGTGATGGGCTGGAGCAAACCAAATGAACAGAAAATGTATCTCAACATGTAAGCACCCACTGTGCCCAAGCAGGGCTCACTATTTCTAAAACAGTATTAACAGGAATTTCTTGTGACAATACACTTTTGAAAAGACACTTTTTATGTAGTTATTACTGTGAACTCTGAGTCAGGTATTTTTGTCACCCTGCCTTTATGGCTTCATTAGTACCATAGTGAGCCATATAATGTCAATGACCTGGCAAATTATTAGCGAAATACACTTTATGTGGTCCTCTATCGAGTGTGTGATTTTTGTGTTTAAATAATCTCCTTTTTTATTGAGGTGTGTGTGCAAATAGCATCCCTATAACATTTTTTTAGGGTTTTGTTTAAGCAGAAAGGTTTATGAGCAGTCAGGTATCAACTTAGAAGTAGCTATTCCGAAGTTGTTGGTTGACAGGTGTGCAATACAGTGTATGTTTGCAATTGAAGCTCTAATTGTGTTCTTATGCCATCCTAGAACTTTATAAACAAAAAGACAAGTTTCCATCACTGATAGTTTGCTGTACTGCTATTCTACTTTGCAGAAGACACTTTTCAGTAGATCAGAACCAACTTTTTCATGGCTATCATCTTAATGAACTATTAACTAAATTGCCTACATAAAATAATTTTCAGCTTAACACCATTCCCTATACTAAGGAACAAGCTTTCCTCTGGGAATTAATAAGGAAAGGATATTAAACCTTACTACAAAACTTCCAATGTCATTGTTGCTGGTGCCATGACACTGGTATAAATGTGATGACATTGAGTTTATCTCAAAAAAACCATTGAAATGGGGTAAAAATGCTGCTGAATGTTCTGTTTGTTTTTGGGGTTTTTTTTTGTGGCACTTAAGTGCTAAATATCTCACTATTGGAGTGACATGATGTTGAGCGTCTTGGGAGCTGTAGCTTGTTGCACAAAACGCTTGATTCATAGAACTGTTGACTGGGTTTTTATGTGTTGTAGAGGTACAACCTAAATAAATGCACAAAGCAGAAGCCTGGATTTGTACCAATAAAAAGTTAAGAATGAGCTCTAAACAGGCACATAAAAGTGAACTAGGCATTGCTTCTTTCTATGAGAACTCTGACTGTTGTAGAGGAAAGCAGTGATACAGACAGTAATAAACAAGTAATACAAAAGTGTCATTAATTTAAAGCATTTGCCATAATGATTTTTTTAAGGAAATACATTCAACTCTTCTAGCATCTGTAAAGACCACATTACACTTGAATGCTTGCTTGCTACTCTGCATGTGACTATAAAAGAGAAAATAAACTTTATCAATAAAAACCTATCCCCCTGCAACTTGCAGCCTTAGGGAATTAAAATTTTCATGTCAAACCATATAAATATATAGAGTAAGCTTTAAGGTAGGCTTAAGACTCATTAATGAATAGCTGAAGATTTTAACTTGTAAACTACACTGTTGGGAATTACTTTTTTTCAAAATGTGGAGGAAATATCTGTTATGGCTGAACTAAGTTAGAAAAATAACTTTGCTTCATTGTTGTTTATGCTGAGCCAAGTATAACAGGAACAATTATCATACTGAGTCCCCACGTTACTGTCATGTCACATTCTCTGGTGTGATAGGGTGTGAAGTGCTCCAATGACTTGTTTAGGATGGTAAAGTGACCCTATGACACAGGCAAAAATCTCCTCAAGTACTGGTCCCTGATCCCGTGACCTATTCCCAGAAACATTTCTGCTGTAGTCTCAATAAGGAAATAAAATGCCTTTATGAAACATGGAAGATGTACAGCCTTTTGACAACATATATAAAGACAAGAAAACTGTCATTGCCAGGCAGTCTCTCCTCTATATTCATTTTTAGCCTCAGTACCAAGTTCATTTAGGCACAAGTCTGTTAGCTTATACTGATAGCAGTTAGCTCACTTTGGATATTTGTGGAAAAGTTTTCAGACAGGGACAGTCTTCTGTCCAGACTGGACAATCCAGAGCAATTTACTGAGAGGGAATGCTGACTGACACAAAAGTGATGTGATCCCCCAGCACACAATCTGTGGTGCAAACTTCTGGACCAAACTGAACAAAATCATTTGGGATTGACTAACCCTGGTGTGGTGTCTGAGCTCTGTCACAGATCTGGAGCCAGCCTTTAAGATAACATTTAAGATAGATCTCTAGCACTTAAGATAACAGACCATATCAAGGTAATGAAGCCTTTAGTGTTGGCTTGCAAAGATAACTGTGGGTAACAAACTACCACGTAAGAAGAAAAGTGTGAAATTAAATTCATCTGTGTAAATATATTTATTCATATATATTTGTGTGTATTAATGCACAGAATATTTGAAACAGCTTTGTAGGGGTTGGTGATGGTTGTTTTTGTTTGTGGGTTTTTTTGGCAATATGAGGATTAGAGAATTTTGGCAAGGGAGAGAAAAGACACTCTAGAGGAACTGCTAGGAAAAATAAGTCGGAGTATCCTAGGCAGTCTGCTTGTCATGGATCATTGTCCTGTTTGGCTTTTCCATGCATACTCCTTCCTTGTTGAATACCAACTTGAAAAAGACAGATCTAAGAGTATACACATGTGAAGTTAGATGCCAGCTGCATACCAGACACTTAAGACATAAAAGAAAACTCCTGACTGAGACAATGCTTTTAAAGCTGCTGAGATAAGAAACTGAAATTCCTAAAATACAGGATGTCCTGCTGCAGGAGGGGCATTGAGAAGGAAGTGGAAGGAAGCTGGACAATCCCAAAGAGAACCATTCACACAAACTTATTTTCAAGACCAAATCCAAAACCCAGCCATGCAAGTAAACTTATGTAAGAGAAATGATTGCAGCAAACAAACTCTCTGCCACCTGTTGTCTTAAAGGGATGTGGCCAGTGTTGGCAGTTTTAACGAAGGAGCTGAACTTGTTCTTAGATGTTTGATAAGTTTTGATAAAATGAAGGTATGTGATTTAGCTCCCCAAACTGATAGAAAAGCAGTAGATCTCTTCCCATATATTTTAATAAGGCTTACTATAGCTGGGAAATATGCAATAACTTTAGCTATACGAAACAGTCTATACAGAAGCTTAGGACCTGTTCCTAGTCCCTCTTTAACTTGTTCAGTAAGTCTTTGCAATGTGCTTTAGGTAAACATTCAGGAATTTGTTTTTACTTATTATTAAGCTGTTTACTTGTTCCACTTTTCCTAATTGTCTTATAGGCATGGAACTTTGCAAAAAATTTTATTAACAAAATTTTGTGCTAAATGGAGACACTAAATCCAAATGCCTAACAGTAATTGCTCTGTACATGTTTGTATAGGTATGGAAATGCATTTAATATATATAAAGTTCAGTATTGATATGTGTAAACATACATGTATGTATATGAAAATATATGTATAATATATATGTAAAAATGCTATAGCTTCTTGCTCTTGGTAGTTATTTTTTCAGAGAAAAGAGGTTTGGTAACAATTAAAGGATCCATCCAATAAAATTGAATGACTTCATGTAGTTGGGTGGAGATTTTTGCAAGAAATAGGAGAACACATACCTGACAACAGAAAACAGTATCAGAAAACTGCAGTTTGATGTGGAACACAGAACCAATTTGTTTTAATTCATTAAGATACATACAAAAATGTGAGAGAATATTTTTTGGGTTTTTTCTTTTGCATTTTTATTAATATTCATACATTTTAAGTGTTCTCCCCTGTTACATTTTTAATTATGTTGGAGAAATGTGCAATGTAGATTTTTCCTTCTCAGATGAAGTGTAATATTATGGAAATATATTAAACTAGAGAAAAAAAAAAATCCTGGAACGTTCCCACTGGCATCCACCAATGTGGTTCTCAAATGTCAAATGGATGTACATGACAATTAGCTCAGGCTTTGCCTTAGACAAGCATGGAACAGGATGCCAAAGTTCCTATCCTATGATGCAATAAATTCTTTTTTATTAGCAGAGCTTCAGTTTTCAGTTAAAAACTACCTAAACTTGCACTATGTACTTTATTCTCTGTTTTGTGTTTTGGTGCTCCTTCATTGACCTACTGATACAACTCTTCACAGCAATTCCTTACAAGAGAACTCTTAGCAAAAACTGACTGGAAATTCAAATACTTTTAGTGCTGTTAAGATTGATTTATACTTGCAAGAAAATATTTCAAACTATCCTATTGCTGGTTACATTTTTTCCTATGTATTCTACACACATGGAAAAGTAATATAATCTGTGGAACATCAATCATTCAATAGACCCTGTTTCTTCAGAGAATGCTACTCTTCTTAGATTTTTCCATGCAACTGCACTTAAGGCAGATAACAGTGTTTAATGTATTTGCTCATTAAGCCAAAAGTAGCAATAATTTTGCAGCTGTATTCCCTCAACATATGGAATATTCTACCATGTTTTGAAAAGTGTAATGCACATCTGTGGCATACAAAGGCATATTCTTGAAGTAGATAAATGTTTTGGAGGATTAGGACACTTGCCCTAAGGAGGTTAAATGTCAGATCATTGCCCATTAGGGGCAAAATGAACTATGGGCACTCTTACAAAATTGAACTGTCTGTATCAGTCTCAGAAATTATAAGTGTTTAACTAGACCTGACACAAGAAAGACAAGATTTGATGGCATAACTTGGATTCTGCTAAGGTTCTGTTTTTCTGGTACTGTAAAAGAGTTTGTTAATGATCACAAAATTTCCAAGTCATTCCCATTTTGGAAACATTTAGTGTGTTTATACTACAAAAGCAGCTACACATGATTTCCCTGATTTTCCTTGAGATTACTGAAGGTGAAAATTCAGCCTTAAACTCTGACAGCTCTTCAAAATGTGCTTACATACTGTCCACATGACCATGCTATGTCTCATTTTAATACGGTTCTTGGAGAATGTTTTCCCAGTTCAACTTCACTAAAACCCATGGCTTTTCATCCCTTAAATACCATCTCTTTATTCAGAAGTGTGTCCTATTTGGGCTGTCCTGGCACCAGTTTAGGGTAATACTTACCTAACAAAAAAGTCTAGCTTTAGCTTTTTTATACTTTTTCCTGTGGCTACTTTAGTCATGTGATACGGTTTCTAATAGGAAGGATTACCTGTATCAATGTCTCCGTAGTGACTGATAATGCAAAATACCTAAGTTTGTGCTGAACCTTAAAAGTCACAAGAAGTCCTAAGTGCAGGGAGCCCATGTTTTAAATTCAAAAGAATTAAAATCAATCAAAACACTGTGCCAGTGTAATGCCTTGGCACTATTGTTTTGGCCTGACTCCAGCTTCAGCATGTTTTGCTTGCCCTATGGTCTTTATTAGGGTGAAAGATTAATTTTGTCTGACATCTCATAGGCAGGGTTTTCCAGTTCTCCATGAAAGAGCTGAATGCTTCCACCGATGAGTAAAAATAGGCAGGTGTTGGTAGCATGGAACTACCTGGCAGTGGTACATGCTGAAAGACCTTGTCTGCATATTCTGTCTATCCCATGTGAGCGCTGAAGGAGAAAAAACCATTTTCCTTACAAGACAAGACTGGTTGTTTTTCCTGTAGGGGCCAGTAAGTTGCCACAGGACCGATGGCTTTCTTTACTTCTGTTTCAGATCAGCTTCCTTTCTGCCTCTCATCAGGCCAGTGTCAGGGGAGACTGCACATCACAGACTGATGTGTTATTGCTTGGTCAGGTCTCTGTTCTACCTCCTGCAGTTTTCAGACGCCAAGCACACCAGCATGCTTTCCTTCACTATTGCTGGTGGTTGTGACTTCCCCCTCTCCATGAGAATGTGTAGCTGATACAGGAGCTGTTGGCTATTGGATCAATGTTCAGTCTGGACCAGTCCTCTCTCGCAGGCTGTGGTCAACCCCTGCCGCTCCCCAAAGGAGTGCCGGAAACTCTACCTTGGCTAGCTACTGGTTTCTTCCCCTTAAGGTAAAGACTTTTCCTGAGGGCCACTGGCGATTTGCATATGCTGCTGGCCAAGAGGTGACTCCTACCATCAGTCACATTAGAATAATCTGCACTCTGGTGTGCTAGAGATGAAAACTATATACTGATATTACAGAACTAGTGTGCAGCAGGAGAAGCTAGGAATTGTTTTACTGCCCAAGAGCAGCTGAGCATTGCAGAGAGTCATTACTGAGCTGTACCAATATTTTCTCAACTGAATAAGTACCCTGGCAGCATCATCAGGATTATAATGATTTTCTGAAGTTATACAATACTTTTTGGAGGGGAGAGGGGAAAGCACATGGTGAGACAGAGCTCAGGCTTGCTGGGTGTAGGTGTTTCTTGCAGACCTGCCAGCTGGTTTCTGCAAGTGCTCTCCTGTAACACTGCTGGACGAAACCACTTTTACATGGACAAGTCCCAGTTATTTTAAACCTCAAAGTATTGCCAGCTCTTTTCTGCATGTCTTTGGACATGTTCATAAATGTATCTATTACTCTGGTTTATTCAGTGCAAGAATTTGGCTTTAATTTTGTTCTTTGACAGGTCAGCTTCACACCTGTGTGCCTGTACTTGGCAGCCAAGCTGTGCGGTGTGGAGGCATTTTATAAATTGACCCATAATGCAAAAAGAATAATAAAAATGATTGAAAGAATGATCTTGGGAGAGCTTTTTTCCTGGAAACACGAGCTCAAATGTGAGATTAGTATAGAAACATGTCATAGATTTTGTACTTTTCTCTGCTGGAAGCTACTTGTTTGGGGATCAACTTGCACACATGCAGGCTGTACAGCTGTGCGGAGCCTTAGTGTGGCCTTGGTTGAGATTATTTGGGAGGCACAGGGCATTTCAGAGCATGGTAGGAAATGAAAAGTTGTCCTGCCTCTGTAAGCACCATATAACTTCTGTTGTTTTACCTGTAGTGGTGAAACCCTTTGTGAGGTAAAACAACTCAAGTTATAGACCTGAGGGAAATCTAATAAACTAATGAAATCTTGTAAGTACTTGCTTTTAAGCAGCTATAGGACACTGAGATTTTTTTTTTTCCTGAAATAAACCCGTTTTACATCACTTTGTGTTTTCTCAGGCATATGCATTGGAGAGAGAATTATAAAAGGAAAATCAGTGTGAGCTTTGGTTCTAAATTTAATGAGTACTTCCTTTCATTCCAACCTCTTACAATTGCTATTACCTGATAATTTTGTTTTGTATTTATACTTGCTGATTTGTTCAAAAGTAGATGCTTATGCTGCCACCTGCATACAATAATCAGCTTGTGCAACCTCAGGGATGAACTCTGCTGGTGGCATAAGCAGCAGTACTTCAACGAGGACATGTGCTGACACATAATCTCCTGTGCCTTGATATAAGTAGATCTGAGGCATCATAGGCACTGAGAGACATATATAAAGCATGGGCCAAAAAATTTGATTGGAAATGACCCCTGCTTGGGAGAACTCATGAATTAGAAAGTTAGGCCAAGAGTGGGGTGCGAAGTAGAGTCAAATGCTTTGAATTTATGATGCAGCAGAAGAGCAACACAGGCTGCCTGACACCAGTCTAGTGCCACTTAGGTCTTCTGCTGCCTCCTTGAGCTGGGCTGGGTGCTGGCCTAGATTCCTTGCACTTTACAGTCACCTGGCAGCAAAAAGGGAATGTTTTCCTTTGGGACAGTGAAATCTGCCTCAGCTGCAGAATAAGCAGCTTCCAGCAGGTCAGGTAACATATTAAAGCTTTAGGGTGGTGTGTATGAGAAGCAGATGAAAACCTATGTTTAATGAAAGACCACTGTGGGTCCTGTGTGAATGATTGCTAGATAAGGAAAAACACAGTCCAGGGAACACCATAATGTTGCTAGAAGCTATGCAGTGCAGCACAGTACATGGCTATAAACTTCATGTGAAGGTTATAACAGTTTTCTCCTCAATGATTACACACTGAATGACTCTGAAAATGGCAGTGGGCTCATCTGACATGTCTTTATAATAAAATATTTTAAAAAATGAGAAAATTGGAATGAGAAAAATAAGAAGAATATTTATATTTTGCCTTCTCCTGGAGTATTAGAGAGCTATATACAAGGGTGGTCTATAAATTCATATGGGGGACAATGAGGGGAAGAAGTGAGAATTGTATTTCTCATGGCCACACGCACAAAGGCAGAGACTGGCCCTCTGTCTAAGGTCTGTGCCAAGAGAAGCAGAATACAGCACCAAAATCTGGAGACTAAGACTCTCCCTTACCTGGGTATTCTGGAATGCCTTTCTTCCTGCACAGTCTGTGCACTGGCATTTCAATATCTGGCATGTTCCTGCTGTGGACTGTCACTTTTCTGTTCTGCTTCCTGTCCCCTACCCTTCAGGGTCTCCTTCAGCATTCCAAGGTTCTGGGTACCAGCTGCTCCAGGATCAGAACTGTCTCTCCTAGGTAAAGCCAGTAGCTTCAGCAGCTTCTGTCAGAATTCAGTTTCTTGTTCTTTTGCTTGTTCTCTCCTAACCTCACTTATTAATGGAAAACTCTTCTTCAGAATGCATTTTCTTTTTTCTTTCCTATTCTTAGTCAATTGTTTTATCTGTATTCAGAAAATATTTCTGATGTTTTATCTGCATCAGAAAAAATCCTGAATCAATTTTGATCTAGGAATCTAGTGAAATCAGTTAAGAATGTTTTTAATTTGAATATATGAGCATTTTATTTATAGATCACGTTTAATAACATGAACAAAACTATATTTGTGGTGTGCCAAGAGCTGGAGTTGTTATATTGAATAATATTCCCATGCAACCTGATGACTGAGTGGTGCTCTGGGGATAGGCAGTATACTACAACACTGTGGAAAACACCGATGTTAAAAGTTGGTGCAGTTTTACTGTAAATATTGTTGAGAAAATAAAAGAAGCTGCAATCTGCCTTTAGTGGAAGTGAATTAACTGGCAGCATCTTCACTGGCAGTTTGTCAGTTTTACACCAAAGCCTAATCTGGTTCTATAAGAACAATCTTGACCCAAAGATACTGTAGTAGGAAACTGCAAACAATGACTTCTTAAGTTCTTCTATCCCTTAAACTTTTACCAGGGGTGATTTGGCCAGGTTTCATGTAGTGTAGTTAAACTTCCTTCTTTGGTATTGCACTTTTTTTTTTTCCTTTTCCCTTTTAAACACGTGTTTTTTCTCTCCCTCTCATACTAGCAGATGGTCTCCAGTTATATGCAGGAGCTTCTATTCCCTGGGTTGCTATGCAACAAAATGCATCCTATCTGCATCCTTTCTGCACTGTATCCCGTTTCCGTTCAACAACTCAAAATAACCAGCTTAGTGCTTCAACATGCTGCTTCCTCTTTTCTACAGAGTTGAATATCTATCAAGTATCTTCCTGGGCTTCCTATCTCTTCCTGTTACAGCCTTGAAAAAAATGTGTTTGCCCTGAATTGATTTTCCTCATCACTTCCTATTTACATCAGTCCACTTAGTGCTAAGGCAGGCAAAACATACATAAATGAGTCATGCAGCTGCTAGCCCATAAAAAAAATAGTGTCAGCCAATTGTGTGATGTTTGAAAGCAAGATTCTTCATTGTTGTCAGGTGTGAGGTTCCTGTTTGTCCTCTTTATCGTGGCTTTGTTTCCCTACTGATACCAGAAAGTTGAAAACAAACTTTTTCTTTTTCTTTCTATTTTTTATTTTTGCTGGACTGGTGAAAAGGAAAATAATCCCCAGCACAGCAAGGGAGAAGATGTGACAGAAACAGTAGCACGGTTTTCCCTGGCTGATAATGAGGCAAACTTTTTGATGTGGTTCATTTTGTGTTACTGGATATTGACCACTGTGGGTGCAATTACAAGTGTTATGAGGTACTTGTTTAGTTTTCACTGCTGCTAATGCTAAGTTCTAAACCCTCTGCACTGCTTTTTAATGTTAATCAGGCTAGGAGCAATTACTTTGTGCTCCTAATTCTTTATAGATGAACTTAATTCCTATTTTGGCCATACATTGGCTTTCTCCATAGCAGGGAATGTAAGCTTTGGAGAACCTTTTGTTGCTTACTCTGTAGATAATTTAGTAGGTTAAAGGACATGCAAGCTTCTTTTGCGTAACTTGAGCAGCCTAAAGTTGTGCATGTGGTCTGTCCTCAACAGCTACACTCCCTCTCTAGTCAATGGAGAAAGAGGCACCTTCAGTAAATGAATTACAGTAATTCAGTCATTCACTAAGATAGGTGGGATGAATCATTGAGACACAGGATTTCTGTCTCTTTAGCAACTGTCAAAAGAATTTGGCTGATAGCTTGGGTGAAATCCCTGATTCTCAGATTGCTTAAGTGAATCTGGATGTTAGCAGTCTGTTTTTGCGTAATTAAAAATATTTTTCTGTTTCTCAAAAATAATTTCCATTTGTTGTTATCCTGTGCCATCATTTCCTGGTACAAATAATTTGATTTTGGAGAGAAAATGAAAAATGAGTAATAAAACTACAAATATGAGTGACCACTCAGCTAGTTTGGCTTTTTAGAATTGCTCTTCAGAGGTAATGTATGCAACTAAGTATCTGGGTTTTTTTGTAGCCTGAGCTGAGCCTATGTAACACAAAATCCAGTCTTGTATTTCTGGAGCCTAAAAACTTTCTTGTTGCCAATAGCAGTGCCCATGCTCAGATAAGGGCTAGGTTAAGTTTCAGTGCCTGAATCTTTCCAGCTTGCAGCTGAAGTAAAGCTTTTGATGAGAGATTATTCAAGGCAGAGTTAGATGATGCTTGTCCAGAACACTGTTTTAAACTATGCAGAACAATTTTCTACATTGCCTGAAAGCAGAATTTCAACCACCATTACCTTTCTGAAGGAACCTGACAAGTTCTTTTATTACATACCATTAGTTTTCTACAGATCAGGTGGACTTTAGAAGTCTGTGCTTCCTGCATGATTACTGACTTTTTATTTTATTTTATTTTCCTAGAGCCATCCATCAGTCTTTCTGGTTTTGACTCACTGGCATGACCCTCCTCCAGGAGCTGGAGGTGCAGGGCAAGGCTTGTGCCTCTGGGGCTGCCGGGCTCCTGCTATCCTCACTGCCCGTGCCTCTCCCAGCCCTCTGGCCGTGGTTCTCGGCTTTCACCTTCCCTCCCACAGCCCAGGGTGGGCTTTGGCAGGGTCAGGCCGGTGCAGGAAGGCAGATTTACGCAGCCTGTGAGGGCTCACTCTGCGCTGCCTCTCTCCTTGGTGCCTTCTTGGCTGGCACCAGGAGCATGAAGCACAGCAACTGAATTCAGAGCATTTCAGGTGAAGATATGGCACTTCGAAGTATAGCATTTCTTGGGGCTGGGCATTCCTCTGTTCACTCTTTCTTGCCCTGCAGCGTGCAATAAAACCTGGGCACTGCCGGAGAATGTCTTGGGAGCAGCTTTTCCTTCAGGAGGCTCAAACCCCCACTGCCACTTCCTTATTCTGTGTGGTGGCAGCCTGTGCATGGGTTTATCCCTGTCGGAGCCCGGTCTCTGGGCTTCTCCTTTACCTCCACCTCCCCAATATGCTGTAAAGTTGAGGATTCCCACTTTTGCTGTTTGCCCTCTACCCTGCACCAAGGTCTTGGTTTAGAGGCTCCCACTCTGCCTTCAGGAACAACACAACTGATTCTGGCCACCAGGTTTTAGTTCTGCTCATTCTGAGAGAAACTAGATGGATTTCACCCTTGCTACCAAAATAACAACAGATAATAAATAATATATTTATTTTTACAGTGCCAGTTTCAAACTGACATTAATAATACAATAAAATTTTTTCACCATTGGATCTTCAGAAAACCTTTACATTAATGCAGAAAGAGAATGGGTGCTGTAGTTCAGCAAGGTGTGGGAGCTGCTAGATGTTATCTGAAGAGCTCTGTGTGTGGAAAGGCAGCCTTGGGTGTTCATGCTTTGCTCTAGCTTTAATGTCTTGGAAGCTGTGCATTCAAAGCATAAGCAGTGGAGGAGAGTGGTTATAGAGAGGCTGGCAGGGATCATCCTTTTAAGTAATGTGAGTATTTTCTAATATCATGAGAAAGGAGAGGAGTTAAATTCAGGAGGGGTGAGGGAGTTCTACCCAGTAGGAGCTTTCACAGCAAAGGTTAAGGTGGGTTTTGCTCTGAGAGCTGGGGGAAGGATCCCTCTGGACAGATGGTGTCTCTTAATGAGACAGGTTGCGAACTGGAATTTGGATTATAGCACACAAAATTTAAGAAGAAAAAAAAAGCAATGCTAACCTATGCTTTATTCCTTCATTCTGATTAGTACCCCCACAGCCAAACATCTCTGATGTCCCAGGATCTGTGCACGTGGGGTCATTTGAAAGCTTAGGCCCCACATTCAGTGGGGGGAAACACAGAGCAGTGGCAGACGTACTATGATTGGTGTTGCTTGTTTTTTCCATGTGCGTTGTAATGTGTACTGCTGCTTAAAGTCCCTGTTAAGATTTCTGGACTCAGGGCTTACTTTTGCTAGCATGGGGTATGTATAAATCACAGCACAACTGATTCTTTTTGTAGATCTTTCTGTGGTGCTGGTGGATTTCCTTTTAATAAAGCAAATAACCACAGAATGATAGGAAATGTTAGCTGTGGCCAAGTTATTTCACAAGAAAGTTTTTATTGTGAAAATGATACTTCCTCTTTAATGAACTCAATGCTTATTGCTTCCCAGCATATAATTTAGAGTCATGTATGAGAAAAAGATATTCTCAAGACATTATTGATAATTAGGAGATATGGAGAATACATATATTGGATTATGACTTGGTAAATTTATCTTTAAAAAGGAGCTCTGTTCCCTGTTGAAGTCTCTTAGAAATAAGCAAGAAAGACACAGAAAAACCAGCACAGACTAACACACCTTCAGTTCTTTTAAACCAATAGAAGCCCAGGTTTCATGGAGTTACAAAGTTTGCTTGCAATCTTCCCTAGGAACCTGATGAAATTCATTCCTATTTGAACTTTAGATTTAGCAGGTACTTTTCCTGAGTGTTGGCACAGGTTTTTTTAGTTGTATTAGGCATACGTTTCGTACCTTTTAAAATAAATTCTGTCACTCATGGATTGGGTAAGGTCTCTTTTAGTTCTGCCTAATAGCAATATAATGATGGAGTCAGAGGAATATTTTGTATGATAAAAAGCTAAAGAAAACGGTTAGGAAAAATCACTACTGGGCCAAATCTTTGTACTGTCTTTATTTTATCATCCAATAACAAACAGGTACTCCTGGAAGAAATTGTCTTCAAGATGATTTTTGTTTGTTTTAAAAAGTCAACAGGGCTAATCCCTGGGAATTAGAGGCCAGTCAGTGGGACGTCAGAGTGGAAAGCAGAGGTGCAAAGCTGCAACTCATCTAACAAGAGATGAAATTATGTCCATGTGTTTCTCTAATAAGCAATTTGCATTAATCACTTTCTGGTAGCCTCACTAGTGTGTGTCCATGGAGGGATTTTCTTTCCCAAGCATTGATTGCCATTGTGCATGTGAGTTACTTTCAACATATTTTCTGATCATATTCAGTATGCACACAGAAAGGGTTGCAAGAGGAATATTGCAAACTAGATTTTAATAAAGATTACAACTATAGCAAAATGTTTCAACACCAGCTCTATCGTTATTATTGACACAGTAACAGAAGAGAGGCAAGAACAGTAATTAACAGAGCAAACGATTCCAGTGTTATGCAGATTTTCTGCAAAGAAAAAGAGACAGTTCTGTTCACACACCATGGATTCTTTGCTTGAAAAATAAGCTTTTTGATTCCTTGTTTCTTCATGTAGTCTAGTCATTAGGACCCATGTAAGAAAGTCTGGGAATTCATACTGAATTTACAATATGACTATATGAAATCAATAATATAGCATTAAACAACTTTTGTTATATGTAAGCAAGCTATGACCATATTGATAGGGATAGACCAAGTTCTAGCTTTCTCTACTCGATTCTGTATCTGAAATTCATGATGACAATGAGTCCCATTTAAAAAAAAATTAGGAAATTGCATTCTCATGCCTACCCAGAGAGAAGGGAGCATTGTGCTGCAGGTTTAGATTTCATATATGAGTAATGTGTTGTGGCAAGTGCCCTTATAGGCTACAGCTCCTAATCTGCTCCTGGCAGTAGTGGAGCTGCATCCTTCATCCCATGCAGGTTACTGTCACTTCAAGACTGGGAATTAAGCTGGCAGTAGCTGTGTGGGCAGGTGGAGTCCAGCTAATCAGCCCAGTGTCAGGATGTAGGCAAGGCCACTGTGGCCTCTGAAAGCTGTAAAGGAGCTTCAAACCCGGGTGGGGGTAATGCACACAGTATATCATGTAGTATGGTACCTTTACAGCATCATGTATGTCCTTGAATATAATTGTTTTAATTAAATATCATTGTTTTGATAGTCTATCTTCGATTAAAAGTGGTTAGTCCCATTGCTGGAGTCATTCCTTTTTTAAAGCAGACTCAGTAAATAACTGAACAAATGGAGAAACAGTTTGGTTATATAAGTATATTACCTCTGAGCCCAAAGTGGTCGTCCTCAGTATGTTAAGTTTAAAAATATTTCTAATCCTAACTCTGTAGAAGGTGCTCACAAGGGACAAATACTTAATATTGACATAGACTTAAATATATTGAAAATACATAAATCAGAATAATGAGATTCATAAATACGTTAATATTAATGGGGAAACCTTTAGGGAAATGTAGTGTAGAATCAAAGAAAAAGATGAACTTGAGATGTAAGAAATGATTCTAGTTAAATGAATAAAAAATTGGATATTTTGTTCCTCAAGCCAGAAAAAGACATTGCATCCTTTTGAAATTGTGCTTATGTCTTTAATACTGTCATAAACAGACCGCAAAAAACATTAGGGAAAAAAACCTAAAGGTATCTGTAAAAGCCTGACAATAAATTAAAACACTGGAATGATTTGTTTTGCGCATCATGGAAGGAGGAAAGCACCATGAAGCCTTTCTTTCAAAAATTCTCTCTAGAGTCGATCGACTAATTCTACACTGAATTTCAAGGCTATAAAACTTTATTAGCAAGAAGAATATGTATATTGTTATTCATTTGTTCACACTGCAATGGTTAAGGTCCTGTCAGCATTTCCATTAAAAACCCCTATAATTTAACAGGAAACTCCAACACACATAAAAATACATTCAGGCTGCATTTGACAAAAGGGATGCTCTAACCAGATTCTCAAAATTAATTCTATTTAGATGTCTTATAGCTTGAAAACAAGTGAGTCATGTTCTTAGAGGTACATACAATCTCATACCTTCTGCAAAGTATCACCAATGTCAGCAGCTGCCAAACCAGTGCTCTTTATCTCCCTCTTCCCTGGCTGACCCCCACTGTCGCACAAGGAAGTCCATACCTTCTGTCTTGCTTCCAGTTACTGTGCCAGGTTTGACTTCTCTGCATTATTTACATTTGTTGGGCTGTGTGATTTTTGTCTTGAAAATTCTTCCATGGAGCTTTGGCACTGTCTAGGGCACGGGACGCATTCTAAATGCAAAGATACTGTGTTGTCTGGACTGAGATTCTGATGAAGGTTTCTAGGGCAGCTGCACTCTCTGTG
Organism: Struthidea cinerea; assembly: GCA_013397865.1. NCBI lineage: Eukaryota > Metazoa > Chordata > Aves > Passeriformes > Corcoracidae > Struthidea > Struthidea cinerea. The sequence continues at coordinate 43,733 of VZTI01002657.1, forward strand.
GATGAGGACACAGTTCTGCCGCAGGTCAGGGAGCTGAGGGTGGTGCACAGATTACTGAGCTTAAAGCCCAAAGTGGTGCTGGGCTAACCCAGCCTGATGTCCCCATTTCAGAGGTACTGGGGCTGAACCCATCTTAAACCCTACACTAAACTCAGCAACTGTGCTGCTGTGGAGGGGCATCTTCACTGTCCCTTCCTCAAGCAGTTTGAATATGAACAATCACATCCTCTGCAAAAAGCTGAATTTTGTGTCCTAAGATCAATACATTTTGATATGGCAAGAAACGTGTTACTGCCAATGATTTAAACAGATGCTTTTTGTACATGTGCCTAAGGCAGAATATGACTCAGGAGTGTTCAGATAGAGTTTGTTAGCAAAGTAAACTTTGACTGTTGAAACTACCACACCTTCATGCTTTAAGCACAGTCAGTGTAGGGGCATCACACCTCTAGGATGTCAGACAAACCCGAGTTCTGCACTGATCACTGGTAAACTGGGCTTGTCAGGGTGGGAAACAAGATAGTTCAGATGCTTTAATGTGTTCTAATTATATCAAAATCTTCAGTGTATGTCTCAAAAATCTGTTTGATTAAGATTGCATAAAATCATGGGGCTTTCTGAGCAGTAATGAAGATGTCTGTAAAAATTTTCAGATTCTCTACTGCTTAGCTGAGCTGTCCGCTATGTAACAGTGGAAGTCAGACTGTGAAATACTGTTTGCTCCATTTCTTTAAAGTTCCATCAAAGATTGGTCTCATTCATGTGTAGCTGACTACTGTACATCAGCAGTGTTTTCAAATCAATATCCTGGATGTTTCCAGAGAAATTAATTAGTCTCACTGAGGAGTTACTTTCCCAGTTTGGAAAAAGCCTCCTTTGCTCCTGTTGGTATTGACTACACAGTCAACTGGATAGACATAATGTTTACCCTCCTAAGAGGTCAGTTTAGCTGCTCCAGGCAATACAGTAAATGTAAGAACACACTTTTCTGCTGTTTGGTTTGTAAGCATTGACCACACACAGACTCTTGGTTGAGTAAAATTGTTTCAGGCTATTGTTTCACTACCCATTTTTATGAATACCTATCCTTGATTTTAATATGATTCTTAAATTAGTAATTTTCTGTTTAGGGGTAGTCACTTCCCTAACAGCAGAATATATATAAAATTCTTTATTTCAAGGGAAGCAGACAGACCTTATCAAAAGGAAGCTGTAGAATTAAATAAGACATTTAAATACTGAAATTATGAAATCCTACAAAGTGCATTAGAAAATAATTTCTTACTACAAAACACAAAATCATTAATATAATTTTGCATACTATATGTATTTGCATATAATAATCCATCATTAATATAATTTGCGTATATTTCCACAACAGTACTTATGTATTTATAGTATTTTCCTGTGTAGGAGTGATGCAATATTTGTCATGGAGTCAGAGCTGCCCTTCACATTTTTACGTAAAGTATTTCTGCAGGAATGTGCTGCCTTCACCATGTAACTTAGAGATATCCATTTTTAAAACTACAGGAAAAGTATATTTAAGCTGTTTATGCTTACATGGTGAAGATTTTTATGAGAAATTGATGACTTCATTGTAGACTTTGGATGGATGTTGCAGTGCTTCCAGAGCTGCAGACCTCCCACCCTTTGTTCTCAGGTAAAAAGTTTGGAAACCGGCAAATTTCATTTGGGTATTTCCTAATGAAATGGTTTTATGTTATTTATTTTGTTTTCCATTTTCCATCAGTGAACACTTTCCTAAGAAATACCCAGGTAACCCCACAAACAAAAATCCCAGCAAGCTTAAGTGGCCTGAAAATGAAAGGATGTTTGTTTGGGCTGCCTTGCACTGGCTTTTAACCATTGGTCTTAAGGTCTCCAGTTTATAATGTTAGCATGTCATCAGGAAATTAAACCAGTAGTGAAATTCTCCCCTTATCTAAAACATCCTAGCTCAGTTGGAGTTTACTTCCTAAGAGATAATGTGAACTGTAGGACTACTGAACTCTTTGTCTCAGCAAATATTTCAATGTTTTGTGTGTCTCAGGAGCCAGTGAGACTGTCCTTTAGCTTACTGTTTTGGGCACATAATGAGCAGATAGGAGACATGGATCAAGGGCCCCTTGAGCAAAAGAGGAATTCAAACACACCATTTTCTGTGGGGAAGTGCTCTCACCTCTCGGGTCCTGCTGGCCAGAGAGAGACTGCTTTCTTTTCACTTTTTTTTTTTCATTTTAGTCCTTGGTAATTTTGAGGTGAAACTGTATCTTTGGAAATAACTGAATTGGTTTTTGCTGAAAACCACATTTGATAAATGTTTTATTTGCTGAAAAATCTGTCAACTCTGTGTGAATAATTATGGATTTAAGTAGATTCTCTCTAGAGAGTGTATCAGATCATTTTAGAGTGCGTAAAGTTAGAAACCCAGAAAGTGTTCTGCAGTCAGCTTCCTGCACGTCTGTTAAAAGTGGGAAGCCTTGTTGGGTTTTCCTTCCTATGACAGCTTGCCCATAACTCTTTAATCAGTTTTCCATAGCTGAAAAGTGTTGTTGGCTTTGTTTATTACAGAGAACTGCGGTCTGTGTTTTCTTCTTGGTATACCCAACATGAATCATGGTTTATAAACATCCTGTTGGTATTGGTGGAATAACTGGGGACTTAATAAGACTTTGATCTTTTCAAGTGACTCACATATAAGGCACAATGTCGGTACTCTTCAAAGTGTTAACATGAAAAAAAAACCCCAAAAATTCCTCATACAGGAAAAAAAACCCTCCATGAGTATAAGATGTACAGTGAAACATGCGCCGTGTTTCTAAGAATATACCTTAAACCCCCGAACGTGTTTTGATCCAAGGAACACAACAACTGATTTGATTTCTTTCTGCTGTTTTATAAGAATATAGTCAGGAATTTGTTGCAAGAGCTGTGAGCAGGGTGGGCTATTCTGTAATTCAGACTTCTTTTTAATTATTTTTCTTTGTTTTCTTCTGCTATTTTTTTAAAATTTCCTAAATACACGATGGCCAACATCAGTGATAGAGATGGTTATATACATGGTAATATAATTATCCTTTAATGAAGTCCCATTTCTTCTTGTGTCTAAGGACGGCAAACAGTGCTTCATGTAAAAATGGTTTTAAAACAACATAATATATGATGCAAGTATTCTGAAAATAGAGCATTTGTGAACCAGTCAACAGTTATGAAACAGTTTTTAGAAACATCATTTACAGGGTGGGTTTTTTGTTGGTTTTTTGGTTTTGTTGTTTTTTTTGCAAACTTGACAGTCCTTTAAAGATGACCCTGTGGAGTACAATAGATGGGACAAACAGAGAGAGACAAGTTTCAGATTGCTATTGAATAACATCTAAAGCTTCGTGGTGGCCCCTTTGAAGTGAGCCCAAGGGGACTGACCACCTGTGTTGCTTTGTGCAGTGATGATTTGTTAATCAGGAAAACAAGAAATACAATATGGCCTCAAGTAAACCTTTAAGGAATCATAGATTAAATTTAGGGTTTTTATTATGATCTTTATATCAGTCTTTATACAAAAAAAATAATTTCATCAACACTATTAACTGCTTAATTCAGTGGGTTTGCATCTAGACTTCCAAGACCATAGTTTTTTATTTTTAAAAGTATTTTCCATATATCTCCTAGATTAAACTGAATAAAATAGGTTCGGATTTTAAAAGGTCAATCAATGTATATGACCAGTTCCTTTTTACAGCTTTACAGATGTGAAGTTCACTCCGGGGTTTTTCGCTTCACAAGTCATTACAGATTATTGAATATATTTCTGGAGTAGCCACTACTACAGCAAAATCTCCTGTGGCCTGATTTGTTCCCTAAGAATAAACAAAAGAACTAACCATTATTATTTTACAGACATTTGGAAAGATGACGTAACCTGATATTATAGGATAATAAATGCTGATGTCCACACTCTTTCTTGTTTCCATGGATTTCAATACTTATCAATGAGGCAATGACAGATATTTTTCAATTTTTATGTTGGCTGTAAATCAACTATTCTGCAGTCCTCTGAAGTGGTAGTAAATACCACCTTTTTATAATTTCCTGAACATAAAAATTATATCTATTTCTTCAACTAGGAAGTTAATGTCAAGAGGATATATTGAAGCTTGAATTTCAGTAATAAAGTGCTGGACTGGTGAGCATCATAGTATTTAAGATACTTGCCAGTCATTTTTTCCTTTTCAGAGAGGAACTGCAGAGGGAAAAGAGAGGGTTTGTTACAGATAAGCCTACAGGAAACTGTCTTCTAGAATGTGTAATGTTCTTTCTCTACAGAGAGTTCCAAACAATCAGTAATATAGGGTTTTCTTCAACAATGACATTTTCGCTTGTCATATTTTTTTCTAGAACACGTATCTGAAGGAAGATTCATCATACATGTTTAGGTGTATTTACAATGAGAAAGTTGCTAGGGAATACTTAAACTACTGATATTCTTGGCTGAAGGGCTGAGTTGATTGAGAAATGCCAGTTTGGTTCAGGCAAGGACACAGAGTTCAGTTCATGTCTCTAACACTGGTATAAAGGAGGTCTAAGTCCACAAGGTTACACTGATTTGAGTGTTGGGTGAAAGCATTAGTGTCCTCCAGACTTATTTTACAGGTGGCTAAGCCCCCCTGGTGAATTTAAGTTTCAAATGGCTTACAGGCCTTCCTCCTCATTCAGGACCTGAAGTCAAATCAACTTTTAGGATGTAGGCTATTAAGGGACCAAGAGGTTCTGTTCTGTGGTGTGCTGAATATCTGATGAAAGAGAATGTCCTAAAAATTCCTCCTACTTTTGAGTCCTCAATACAAGGAGATGTCTGGGAGAAGCTGAGAAGTTTGGGGCTGTAGCTGTCCTAGGCTGGCTCTAGGCCCCCCAGCTTTCAGTTCATGTCCAGAGCACTTTTAGCTCACACCTGGGAGTGCACGTCGTGGCTCTTTTCAATCCAGACCCTGGAGCATTCAGAAACGCAGGCACGGGCAAAGGTTGGGAGCACATGCCAATCAAACCTGTGTGTTTGGGTAAAGGAGTTGGCTTGTTCCAGAGTGGCAACCTGCTTAAGAGGTGGGGTAGAATAAAATGACATAAGCACAAAAGTAGAACTATAATAAAATCACATGGGCAAAGTTCTCCTACTACTTTGTGCTGCAAGTTTTATTTGTAGGGTTCATTCTTTTTTTGAAGTGTGCCCTTGTGATACAACTTCATGTTAAGGATCTTCTACTGTCATCCAGATAAACGTGTTTCTACCTAAATGCTACTGCAAGCTCACGATTTCCACTTAGGATTTGTTTAGTTCTGTTTAGTAACTCTTTTCAAGTGAAGTGTTGCTGTTTTTGCCTTGTTTACTTTAAATCCACCGTTGGGATTAGTTTGGTTATTTACTCTTAATAATGGAAATAAGTCAAAGGGGAAATGCTTTTCACGCTGAGCAGGCACCATGTTCTCCTGGAATGAGCATTCTTTTCCTTTGTTTTTGAAACAATCTTTTGATTTCTTTGGTTTTCCTTTCATGATGTTTAGGAGAAAAGGAAACTGCTGTTGAATACGGGATGCCTGGGATTTCTGTTTTACATTAGACTTTTTAAAATATTTGAACTCTGCTTTGTGACGGAACAAATTAAAGCTGAAACTGCAGGGTGGGTAAAGAGTTTCAAGGTTTCCTTATTTGATTTTCAGGGGTCTATATTTACCCTACTTCATTTTATACAGTGAAATACCCTTTCTGCTCATTCAAAACAGTCTTTTTATTGGTAGCAGGCTTCTAAACTCATAGTTACCTGCACAGCAGCTGCCAACCTTCTCTACTGCTATGTCTTAAGAAAACCAACCAAACAACAAAACCCCAATAAAAATAGCAGATTTCTTTTGCTATGTGCTTTGACAGACAGCGGAAAACTTCCCTTATGTGCTGTTTCATTTTTGTTTATTCTCTCTGCCTATCTCAAAGCACAATTTTTTGTGGCTTGATTTCAGTTTTAAGAAAAGTAAAACCTTAAAGCGGTGTGTTTTCCCTTCCTTAGTAAAAAGCCGGTGAATAGGAGACCTGCATGTCGCAGTTTTGTTCAATGGGGCTCGTACAGTGCTGGCACTGCAAGTTGGTGCCTTCCCAGAATCCTAGCAAGGCTCCATCTAGAAACCAGTACTCGGTTCAGATGCTTGTGGTAAGGGGATATGTAATCTCCTTGCTTCTGTATTGGGTTTATTTTCTGCGTGAGAGAAACTTGAGAGAGATTCACTTGTTCAATAAAAAGGAAAGTGAGACGGAACTCATTTCCTAACATATTTTATCTATGCCAGCAGTTTGGTAGTTCTTATATACAGTAAGCAATAAAACTAGTTAAAAGATCATTAAATAACTCCCATGAAGTTGTAACAATGCAATAAAAAAATCTAACCAACACAGAGCACCTTGCATCATGGAGCGCTTTAATCCATCTTTTCCTGGGCTGTGTTCAGACCAGTGACCATAAATCTACCAGCTATTCTATCTCCAGCACTGCATTTCCTCTTTTGCTCGGAGATCCTGGGCCACCATGGAAGGAGAGCTGAAATCTTGCTATAGTCACTGTTGTTTGCCAAGCAGCTGTTCAAAGCTAGAGAAATTGCTTTGAACAAGGCAGAGAGAAGTTCTGATTTTAAACTTCTATATTAAAGTGGTAATGAAATGTATTTTTGTACATAGCTTTGAAAATCCCCACTGTGGAATCATGCTCTATCAAGGGTCATTTTAATAACATTGATTGTTAAAAGACACAGCTCCCAGTGTAAAACCAGAACTCATTAGAATTCAGGATAGAGCTGATTACAGAGGAATGCGTAAAACTGAATATTAAGAAGATTAAGAAGAGCTGGATATCAGTGCTATATTCCAAAGGGAAATCCACCACGTACTTACTGTCCCAATCAGTGGTACCCAAAGGCAATGTGTACCTCTGTGCGTGTACCCTACTGGAGAGGGAACTCTCAGAGTCTGGCCAAGGGTAACTATAAATATTAAAACCTTTATTATCAATGTTGGATAGAAACATAAAATATTTATAGTTGTATACAAATTCTTTCTTTAGCGGAGGAGACACATGAGATTTTATACTGCCACTGTTAAGTCACTTCTTTCTTTCAGACAAAATCTAATTATTTCTCCCCAAATTTCTTTCTTTCTTTCTTTAACAGAGGTGGCATCATCCAAAAGAAGTAAAATAGAATGAATAGCTGAAGCCCTGTATATAGTTAAATAGCAGATCCTGTATCAAGGTCGTTCAGATAGGCTGCTGTGCTATGTATTGTTTCTTTTTCTTTTTCTTTTTTTTCTTTTTTTAATTTCCAATCCCCTACCTCTCTGCCTCCTTTTGCTATTCAGTATATGTTTGTCACAGGCTTTCTGTTGTTTAGAAACAAATGCATTCAGACATCTTTGGTACTTAGAAAAGCAGTCTCAAATTATAGCAATCATTAACATAACAGGAATACATAGGAGTTATCCAGCATGTGGAAAAAAACCTGTGAAGCCTCCAATGCACTCTGTAACTGTATGAGATGGAAACTAGAGATATCTACCCAAATGTGAATTTCCATGCCCCCATAACATGTAAATGGAATTACTTTCCACGTTGTTGAGAAAATTCATTAAACAGATGTAGAATCTGAAGAGAGAACCTTCTTGTCTTGTAGGGGGAAGCTGTATGAGATGTAGCAACACTTATGTATTTAAAATATGATTATCAGAATTGAAACACAGAATTAACCAATCTTACACTATTTATGATAATGGAACAATAAATATAGACTTCCTGAAAAATACAATGTGCAAAGAAACTAGTTTAGAAACTAACAGTCAATAGTGGCACTAGTATCATTCTAGAAATATATTTTATAGTTCTGTTGTGAAGTATACAAAAAATCAGGACATATGGGGTTTCTACATTTTAATACTGTTTTCTACCTTCTCAGCTGGTGTCTTTTAAGTGACCGGAGAGACAGTACTCACTGGGACCCTTTCCCCCTCCCAGCATCACCTCAGTAAGGCTCCAGCTCGGCTGTATCTCTGGGTGATACTCTGCAATAAATAGCCAGTAATCAGCTCTTTAATTTGTCTTGGGCCCTGTGCAGGTCCAGTAACACTATTGTTGCAGAAGCACTTGAGAAATACATAGGGGGGATAAAAAAAACCCCAAAACAACTGAAGCCAGCCATTTAAAATATTCTCCTAGGCTACTCATCCTCCCATGTATTGTTACTACCATGCTGCCATGGCCCTACTGCAGTTATTTTCACTGTGGAAAATAACGTGAATCCTTATGGCTTTCATGCAAACTACACTGTGTGGCCAACAGAGTGTGAATTTTCATATATTTTGAGCAAAAATGCAATATATTTATGGTGACACTGCCAATGCGCTACAAGATTCACTTCAGTTACATTGCCATAAGTTTATTTAATTTAGATTAACAAAACCCATCATAGTATTAAGACGATCAAAACTATATAAATAACTGAAGCTTCTTTTGAATAAATAAATACATTTTTGAATAGACAAAGAGTATAATACACTTTGCTGCAATGTAGGACAAAATGCTGTGTGTAAGAGTTTCAGTAACTGTCCATGGATTGTCTTTGCTGTAAATGAATGTTTTTGAATAACACCAGTAATCTGAAGGTAATGAAAGCAGTTTATGCAAGGTGCAATAAACAGCCATTGTTGTGTCTACAGAACATTACTTTATGCTACTGTGAAGATGTCTTTTTAGTCTTCTATCTGTTTTGAAAAAAAATAAAATTCAGAGGCCACTAGTCTGAAAGAAACAAGGACAAGATAATAACTAGAGACGCAATTAATCCCTGTGCTTTGGAATAGGACAAACTGTTACAACAATCACAGAGAAAGCTGTACAGAGGTTACAGGAAGGCAAGTTAATGCAATGCTTAAAAAAAGGGAACAAAGAGCGTTAGAAAGACCTAAATTACAAGAGCAAAGAAATGAAAATACTGCTTAATAAGAAACAAATGTTGCATGCTGTGTATTAACGGTGGAATGCTTGCAGAAAATATGGAAAAGTCTTTGTTTACTCAACTCTGACTCACGGGCAAAGGTTTACATAAACTGGGGTTCTCTCCTGATCACAAGTATGTGGGAAGTCCTTTGGGGATGGGTAGTCAATAGGGCTTCTCACTCACTTGAAATCAGACAAACGTTTGGATTCAATCACTCAGGGTAAAAACTTGGTTGTATAATTGTCAGCAAAAAGCTCCTGTTTTATCACTGGGGCCAAAATCCCACCAATGCAGCAGGCTCCAGCTCTGTTGCCAGCACTGGTTTCTAAAGGAGCAGTGGAGTGCGGACAGCCAGGATGCATGGCTGGATCCCAGCCCTGCTCCCGTATGGCAGCACACATTGCTGTGGGGCTTCCCAAGCCGCTTCTGGGGCTCTCTTTCACTCACTGACAGGAATGAGCTTTTGTCTTATGTGCAAAGGAGGAAGTGCGAGCAATAAAAGTCCTCATAAATGAATATACAGAGCAGATCCTGCTTTCAGTCATGCCCTTTTAAACCTCACTGAAGTCGAGGCCATCTTGACTCATGAGCACTCTCTCAAGCCTGCATCACCTCTAGAAATCCAGAGAGCCTTTGGGATGTTGAGGGCCAGGACCAAGAAAGCAGAGGTTTTATATAGTGGGACATCAGAGCGGGGAAGAGAAAATGCACCTAGAAAGGACCACAATGAGTAATATAAACCCTTATTGCAATCTATAGCAATTGAATGAAAGTAAGTCAGAATAAATAAATACCTGCGGTGGAACCAAGAGGCAGCTGCCCTAGTCTGAATGGGAACTAAATTGCAGTTGACCTATTGCATCACTAAATTACCCTCCTCAAGGGGAAGGGATAAAAGTTCCATTTTTTTTTTCCTGCTTTAAAAAAGTTTTAATAATTAAAAGAAATGTCTAATGTTGATAAATGTACGTGGTAAGTACTTGATGGATTGAATTAATTCCCTTCTTTGTGTGCTGACATCCTTCTCGCTGCGTAGGGAGATTCTACAGATGTACAGAAATGCTGCACAGGATGGGATGTTTCTTTATGGCATTTCCGTGTGCTTTAAATCTCTTCAGAGTTTTCTGTGTGTGTGCTTTATATTGAGTCGTTAAGTACATTAAGTAAAAACAAACTTATTCACACCAGCTTTGATCTAGGCTTCCTGTGATTTATCTCGGCTGCCTATAGCATGCACTGAAATCCTACCTGATTGTTATTAGCTTCCCAAATATTTATATTGCTCCAGATAATCAATGCTTATCACAGCCAATACAGACATTACAAGTTCCTCAAAGAAAGGCACTGTCAGCATAATAACATTTTAATTATTGCAGCATATGTTTTCAAATAAGTCTTTTCTTTCCAGTATCAATTAAATGCAGTAGCTATACACATCTTACTAATAGATGATGTTAAAAATATTGTACATGTAAATTACAGCCTTTCCCACTAAGTCTAAGAAGCAATAATGCAATGTCTTGGAGGTATAAATGTTCACTTAATTTAAATCATGTAGCTAGTGCTGTTTTCTGTTTTCATTCCCTTGCGTTTGCACTCTCTACAGGATGTTTTTCATTCAGCTGCTGTGTAAAACAAATTTGCTTGTGAGGGTTTGGTGATATAAAGTATCTGACTGGCACCAGTGCATTAGTTATTCTACATGCAACTGAAAGCATAGATTCAATATTTGGAGAAGTAGAGATAGCAGCATCTACTGGTTTAGAAGACACAGATGACATGTTTTTGGTTATCAAGTGTACTACAAGTTTGTGGGGAAGTTCCATGAAGAACATGCTGAACCCTTCTGTCCCTCAGCTTCTCAACTTTATGTAGCCTCTTACTCCCTGCACCATTTTGAAGTTCTCAAAAAAGAAGTGCAATGCTTCTTTCTTTTTTTAAAAGAAGTTTCAGAGAAAATTGTATTATTAACTTTGTAAGGAAGACTAAATGTTCATCTGTCTCTCAACAGAATCTAGTCTAGAAACCCCACAAAAATACTTCTGTAGGCAGAACAGTCATGCTTTAAAAAGGGGAATTACTCTTTATCTCTCTGTAAAAGTACTTGCTGCTCATGCAAGTTAAGGACTCAGTTCTGAATCAGAGTTCTGATTCTGTCTTCTGGATAGATGCAAATCAGAAGATAGAGATACAAACTGTTGTGAGGATTTTTCACGCTCTAACTACCTAAAACTTTGGCTCTCTCCTCTCTCCTAAAAACATGATGCTTTTATTACTGTTCTCATGCCACGAATCTGTAATTTTTTCTCTGATGTATACAGAATATACACACACGGACACATATGCCCCCAATGCAGACATACAAAAGTCTGCTGAAATTCTTGGTACTTTCAACTCACAATGAGTAAAATAACCAAAGTTTTTCCTGAAAATCCCTGTTCCTAAGGTCACTGGATTAGTTCAAAATTTCAGCTTCTGTTCAAAATGCAGGCTTTCTGGAACCTCAAACCACTTGGTAAATCTGGACCTATCAGGACTGACTTAAAAAGCTAAAACATAACAGTAGTAAGTTATCTGTATATTTAAAAGGAGACAATAATTTTGATAAACATTTATTTGAAAGTTTATAATCCATTCGAACAAATCTTCTACTGCTATTTCTTTTGCAGGCTTACACACTCGCCATTTTACAAATTGTGCAACATAATCATTGTGGGTCCCCAAAGCCTGTATTTCTAGTCATGTTACCTGTGAAAGGCATATTTCTTCTGCTGGAAAATGACATCTTGTATGTCATCTTTATTGTTACTTACTAGAATCATAGAATTATTTGAGTTAGAAAAGACCTTTTAGATCATTGAGTTCAACCATAAATGAAAAACTTGGATGAGTGTGGTGGGTTTTTTTGAAGGAACACTTTGCTTTTCTGGTTTTATTTATTAATTTTTTAAATTTTCCAGATTCAAAATGATGAGCTCACTTTTATGGTGTCATAAGATCACTGATCACCCTCACAAGGTTACAAACTAAAATTGTTGATTTAATTAAGAATTGAATGTAAACTCATGTTCCTAAAAAACGAATTGCACGTATGTGGGTAATTTTCAATGCAGTGGATAAACTTTATATCCTTTCATGATTCATTTGATTGTTTCTGTACAACGACTCTGCTGGAGGACTCTGGCAAATGTGATACTCATGCTGTGTGAATGTCTCATACACGTACAAACTGTACCAATTCAGGGTAACAATCAGTGGGAATAAAGCACTGTCTGCTGACCTGTAAATGTAAACAGAAAAGAAAATGGAAAGATAAAAGGACCATGTTGGTAATGCAAATTCTATTTTAGGATTAAGAAAATAGTCACTGGAAACAGTTGTGGTGGAGCAGACTCCTCCTCTGTTTTCTATTAGAAGGGTATGAATTGTTTCCTTTACACTGTTGAAATATAAAAGAAAGGGTTTTATTGCAGAATGTTAAATTCCTGGTGACAACCCTTACAGTGTACTTGGGATCTGTATCCTTGTGGGCTGGTCTGTTGCATTGATCTCTGAGGACAAAAATATCAGGAGATTCAGTGCTACTGAACTTGTACGCACTAGAAGGGCAGTAGATTAAAAGTTTTCCTTCAGCACAGATTGGGTCTCTTCAAGTAAAGTTTCAGGTCACTTCTGGGGCATTATTGCAAGTACATGAGCACTGTGTTTATTAGTCTCTCTGGTAGATAAGAAGGTTTCAGTTTTAATGATTGCAAGATCAAATATTTGACAAAAAGTGAAAAGCAAAGACCGGAGGTATATATTCTAGAGTGAAAGAGGGAGGAGAATAATGAGTTTGAAAAGAATAAAACACAGATTGGTTAGTGGAAAAGAATGCTACAAAGGTCTTTGTGTGAATCTTCGGTTCCTGGAGTTTCTGCCAATTCCTTTATTACTATTTCAAGTAACCAGGTACATATGGCATGTTTGTAAGTAAAGCAGTCAATGAAGTTAGTTACACCTCTGCATTTATTACCCTACCCCTGAGTATTATTAACTTTTACATTCCCCATAAAATATAATTTATCACTTAAATAATTTGCTTTGTGTCAGGGTTCAGTGTGCTCCAGTGCTTTCCTGCTCATTAAATGAGATATTTTTACTTAATGAGCCCAGAATGTCCTTTGCATTTAACATTAGAATTGATTTCAAACACTCCATTTTTCTAACATATTTGTATGTAATTTCAGAATGTGGACTTCATTCCATAGTCTTACTCTGAAGAAAAAAGAGCTACAAAGAATAATGACCCATGACTTCTGGAGAGGAACACAGTAAGTATGGGTGAATATTTAAAAAAAAACCCCCTATTATCTACCTGCACTTTGCATTCTTTCATCTAGTTTGAAAGTCTGAGTTACTATTTGAGCCTGATGCTGCAGTTATTACATCCATAATACTCCATTAGGAAAGTGTTTTCAGGAGGGTCTGCAAGATACGGATTTCCATGAAATTAACAGTATTTACAAAAAACCACATCCTTAGACATGTGTGTGATACCCTGATTCATGTAACAGCTAGTCTTTCAAACGTACACAGTTCACATATAAAATAGATATTGACAGGATAAATAAACATCATAGAACTCTAGTAATGTGCACCTAATGGGGATCTGGCTCATCTCTTTGCAATTGCAAATAATCACTTTGCAATTATTTAATAAAATCTGAGTAGAGAAACCCTCTGTTGTGCAGTAAATCATTTGCTCATAATAATTACTGGAACCAAAAACCAGCCCAAACCTCTGAGCTATCTCAGCAATTCCAGGATAAACACTGTGCCGCTACACTTTACATGGAATTTTGCCACCAGCTAGATCTCAAGGAGTCAGTGAGTAGCGTATGATGGATTCACAAGTGGTGTTCATTTGAGTCCATTATAACAAATGTGACCATCTGTGCATCAGCTGTACACCACTGACATGCAGGGTGCAAGTCTGATCAGTCAGGTGCTCAGGATCCATGGCAATGTGCATGGCATGAAACACTCAATAAAGGATAGTAAAGCAGAAATTTAATCCCATTAAAATGTTAATATTATAACATAGAATTTTTTTTCTTCTGAGTGACAAAAGAATAACTTGGGAAATAAGCAAAAATACATTTATGTTCAACTGAACTTATAACTTTTTTTCAGAGTATATTTGGCCATCATTAAATGTCATATGCACATTTTCCCATGGTTGCCTTGTCTCACCTGAATAAGAGCTTGGGCCTCTCTTTCTGTTTGCTCCTCTGGACCAGTTTCCTTGGCTGATCTCCTTTTCCTGCAGGGCACATGCAGCCATGTAACTGTGGGGCAGCTGGATGTGGTAGAAGTGTATATTGTGGGAAGTGCCATGGTTACCATGGCACACGGTGGGCAAAGGGGCACGAGCAGGAGGTAGCAGTGGGCAGGCAGTCTGTGCCTTGGTGTAGCAGCCTTCCTCAACACGCTCTCACCTTTGCCAGGGGAAATCTCAAAATTCTCATCAGACTGACAGAACCAGCTTATTTGAAACAAAAGCTTTTAGAATAGTGAAATAATGCTTCATGAGACTGGGTCATGCCTTGTAGGTCAAGGAGAAAAAGAACATTTCCCTGGTTGTGGCAATAGGGGATAATAGCAGTGTGATTATTCATACAAGTGTATGAAATGTGAGAGCTTCATCTTTGCCATAGCAGGAGAGAAAAACAAATGAAATATTGGAATCAATGTTGATTGTAATTTAGTGAGGGGTGAACACACCCAGGTTGTTTATTAATGCCATCTCATCATTGAAAAGGCTACTAAGTAACATAATTGCTCTGATACAGATTGGGGAAACAATGCCATCGACTATGTAAACTGTAAGGGAATCTGTACTCTTCTCTTGCTGTTACTCATCAGTGTGCCACCATCAAGAAATCAGTTTATTATGCTTTTCCTTACAATCCTTCATAATTTTGTCCATTTGAGCTGCAGAGAGTTAAGGTTGGTACATTAAAGCTGAATGCACTTTAAAAAAATATTTTTCACTGTAGAACTTAAAGGAAGAATGCTGGTCTTTTTTGGTTTGTTTTGTGCTTTGTTTTGTTTTTGTACCTCCCTGTCCTCCCCTGAAAAAAAATTTAGGCTATAGTTTGCTCTGGGAAAATACTGAATTATTATTTTAGATACTGAAGTTTGTAATATTGTAGCATATTTATATGACCTGATGGAATCCCCAAACGATAAGAAACTTTTGTTTTCCTTCTGATTCTATAGTAGCAATAGACCTGCCCTTCATTTCATTACAACTTTAAGGAGAGGTGTGAGATATTTTAAATTTTGTTTGAATTTCTTTTCTAGATAATAATTATCATTGAATGTTATGTTTCAAATTCTAATGTCAAAGAATTTATTTTTTAAATGAAAAACAAGTGATTTCAGTAAAATTTCAGCAGAATATCTAGCCAAAATAATTAGTTTTTAAAATCAGTTTTTATCTTCTGCAATGTGAATGTTTAATTGCTCTGGGTGAATAATAGTTTGGTTTTTATATCATATAAATCCTGGGGATGTCTCAATGTGTGCAGAAAGGAAAATGTGATGCACCTACTTGAGAAATTTCTATGATGGGCTAAGAAGTCTTTTGGGAGAGGAGGTTGCTGTGTTGCTGAGTTAGAGTCAAGACTTGGACCTACTGGAGCTTTCTCCCCTTTAGCCTGTACCACTCCTAGAAACACACATACATTTTAAGAAAATTTAGGTAGATTATAGAGGAGCCACGCCTATAATATCCCCTTCATTCCTGTGATTGGAAGTTTGCATTTTATTAGTATGTGCACAGCTGATCTTGGCACAGGTATTAGGAAATAATTCTTTTCATCAGGGAACTGCCAGGGCTGGTTTTTGGTTGCTGTTGTTTTAGCTGACGGTGTGATCCTAAGCCTGGGCAAGAGCACAGTTTGTTGTGGAAAGTCTCTGGCAAACACTCACATGTGAGGTATTGCAGAGCTGGTCGCTGGCACTAATGAGAAGGGGCTGACAGGTGCCTGCAGCCCAGCTGAAGGGTGTTCATATGGGGCGCCTCGAGAAAGTGAGGAGCACAGCAAACTAGGGTCATACCCTGATTTTTCTGTGACATTTGAGACCCTTGTCTGGGACTAGAAATGGTTGAAGAGGGAATAAATGTCAGATGGATACAAGTGTCATTTAAGGGATAGTACATTGCTCCACTGGGCTTGTATCAAAGGATCCAGTATATGCATCTGTAGGCAACAAATTTTACTTAGATTTATTTCTTTTAATCAACTATTTGTAATTCAGAAATAATCTATTCAATTTCAAGAGAGGGTGAGATAATGGTGCTTA
Organism: Struthidea cinerea; assembly: GCA_013397865.1. Taxonomy (NCBI): domain Eukaryota; kingdom Metazoa; phylum Chordata; class Aves; order Passeriformes; family Corcoracidae; genus Struthidea; species Struthidea cinerea. The sequence continues at coordinate 60,110 of VZTI01002657.1, forward strand.
TCAGATTCCTTTGGGAATGGCAGTAAGTATTTTATAGCTAGTTTCAGTTAACATAAACTTTCCATAAATCAGATACATAACTTTTTACACATGTAGACTAAGGCCAAAGGTTCTCTTCACTCTTTGAAAGCACTGACATTAAATTTTTTATTAGTACCCACGATGAATAATGCACTTGACTTCAGTTTTGACAGTACTATTGTGAGAAACTACTACATATTTCTTGCAGAAGTACCTAAATAGCTAACTTTAAAGCTGAAGAAAAGTTTTTTTCTTTTAAATGAATTCTTTGATCAGTTTAAGTTACCTCCTGATGCAGCCTTTCTTGCATCAGTGGTCTCTGTGTTGCTGCCATCATGTTTTTTGTGTGTTCATGGCTGGCTTTCAAGCTATCATTTCTTTGTGTCTCTTTGTGGTTTGGTTTCACAAAGGGGTCCTGGATCTAATATTGCCACTGCCATCCACTTTGCCAATACTGTGTATACTTGCAGGTGTCCAGAAACTCTTGCAGACAAATGTAAATTGCTGTTCTTAAAGCTAAACACACAGATTTTCATGGTGCATACTGTTGGCCACTGTGCCTGAGTTCATCTGGAGTTATTTGGGCGCTCTCCTGCTTTTATAGCTCAGATTCTTCACACTTTTCTATTTGAGTCTTGTAATGCTTTGACTTCTCTGCTATGTTTGGGATGCTCCCATATTGTTTTCAATTTGGCTGGAGTAGCTTCGCTTGCTTGCAAAATCCCTGGCTTTATTTTAGGTCTTTGATATACTCTTTCCCAGTGTTTTATACCAAATCCAGAACACCATCTAGCTTTCTACCAGGAAGCTAACCCTTCCCTCTGTATTGTGAAGTTCATTGTAGTTCAGATCAGTTAAAGGCTTCTCTGTGTTTTCTCTCTCTGTTTGTACTGCTTGCCTGAAATTGAATTTCTTGGATCTTTTTGCATGGGAGTATTTTACATGTAGCCTGATTCAAACCTCCTAATCTCCTAGTCTTAAATGAACTTCAAATAGTTGCTGAAAGTTGTGAGTGATACAGGGCAGGTTTTCTTAGCATACTATGTTTCTGGGAAGCTAAACTGCAGTAAGAAATGCTAAGCAGTACAGAACTTTCACCAGAACTTGTGAATTTTCTGAACTATCATCTGAAAATTGTAATTTGAAGAAAACAAACCCCTGTAAGTGAAACTGGTTCTGATGTTCATGACTCTAACTTTGCTTGTCTGCAAGAGTCTCCTCCTTTTACTTGTTAAGCGCGCAGTGATTCCATGAGGAAAATGGGCTTAAATCTCATTAGCCATTGTCCTGTGTTAATGGAACAGGTTCACTCATATTTTATTCATTAAATAATATTTGTCAATGTGTTTTTCTATTTTAAACTCTTACTGTAAAAGAGAGCATTATCACCTCAAAGTATTTGTTTCCTAGAGTGAATGCCAATACTATCCAGTCACGCCATATTCTCCTAATTATGCTGAGGGTTTCTTTCCTAACAACATTTATTTTCAGGTGTCAACAATACTTCAGTTAAATGTAGTGTAAAGTGCACTTATTTAGCAAACTTGTCCTTCAGAAAAGAGTTTTTTTGTCTTTAAAAAACCACTAGATTGTTTCTTTCTGTCAGTGCATGCTACAATAGAAATCTTAAATCAATAACACTTCTTATTCCTATGCAATTGATGCATAACATCCTTCTTCACACAGAGGTTTAATGTGTTGTAAATTAATTATCTGGAATGCGTAGAGGGTCAATGGACCTTGGTATGACCGGGATGTAATGTTAAAGTGTTCCATTTCCTTTCAGCCCTGCTCAGCTCTCTTGCCGGCTCCTCTCTACGTGTCAGCTATGCCATCTTCTGCACTTGGGTCCCTTAAGTGTTGTTAATGCCCCTCGAGGGCTTGATCGATAGGAAAAATTTGCTTTACCATCAATTTGTCCAACAATTTTCTTTCTTCTGAAGATGGAGTATCTTTCTTAACTGTTCTTGTGTAATGCTTCTTAGTAAACTATTCTTACTCAGACACAAGTTTAAAATAATAGCCCTGTTTGAAATCCTAACGAAATTGTGGAGATTCTGCGTAAACAAATGCAGATATAATTTTTGGCTTTTAGGTGCCTATAAATGAATCAACTATGCTTCAAGTGTCTGTCAGGAGGAGTTTTGTTTTACTGTATCTACATATCAAACCACATAGATGAATAAAACTGTTATTAACTGTGAAGAAATTCTGAGGGAGAGATTCTCAACCATGAAGAGTGCAATTAAAACGTGCATTCACTGGGTTTAAAGTAGCCAATTTCCTTTAAAATCAGAGAGGCCACTCCATTACTTTTTTTGAAGCCAGCTTGGCTATTAGTTGCTAGGGTAACAAGATCCAAGATAGTGAATAAGCCCTGTCCAGGCAGCACAGTGTTATGGGTGTCTAAGATGAATGCCAAGAAATGCTGGTAGGAACATTCAATTATGGGTTAGTTTCATTTTTATTTATCAGTCTTTTTACTACAAGGATGGCCAAAATCTGTATGCGTTTGTAATTAAAAAGGTGCTGGTGTGTTTTAATTGTCTGAGTAACAGATGACACTAAACTATTAAAGCAGAAAATACATCAAATCTCAATGAAAAAAAAGGAAGAGCTGCTACTTAAAACTCCCAGCATGTTGGTGGGATCAGTTTAATGTCCTGTGCTGTGTCAATGTCACTTTCATAAACTTTTGCTGAAGTGCTTTTCCTACTGTATGTTGAATGATGTTGTCAGGACTGTGAGTTGGGGGTACAGTGGTCTACTTTACTTCCCTTGATGAAAAGGTCATTGCCACTTGTAAATCTGTTTTACTCCCTGCACAGTTGTTAGTGTCAAAGTCTGTCAGCTCTGTGGGATGTTAAAATTATACAACTGTGGTAGGAACAAGGAACACAAATTCCCAAGTGGTACATCCCAAGAAAAAGTCTCTGATCTTTGTGTAAAAGTTCTGTGGAAAGTTTTTCATTCAGGATTTTCAGCTCACTTTGGCTTGATTGCAGAAATAAACAAAATTTCTGTTTCATTCCTCCCATCTGGTGGGCCTTCCCCCCCGATAGCTCATCACAGGGCCACTTATGTCTGTAACTCATGGATGCAAGTGAAAAAATCTCAGCTTTATTTTTTTAAGGCTGCAAGGGCTCCAGTTAAAGCACAATTAAAACCTGGCCTGTGTTGTGTTATGTGATTATGTTTTGACAAATCATCATAATAGATCAGCTTCACAATTATTCATAAGTTATTTGGAAAATACAAGGAATAAACAAGAAGTAAAACAACTGGCCAATTTAGGGGAGGACACCTGACCTCCAAACCAAGCTTCCAACCAATGTAAGAAATGCAAACAGTAAAAACCTCCAAAACCCTAAACTCTCTTTCCCTTATTCGTAGCATCATCTGAACTGTTCTGTGCATATGCAAAAACAATTTTTTACTCAGCACTTTTCCCATGTGAGTTGTCATACTTTGCTAGTGAACTGCAGCAAATGCAGTGGGAGCAAAACCAGCTGGAGTGCCAAGAGCGGCCATGTCCTCTGAGCTTGATTGATTACGACTTGGAGTTTTCGAAGTTTTATGCTCTGGCTGCGCAGGAGATGGACACAAAGTTCTTTGCATATGAAGTATGGCCAAAGATTTTAGGTGGTCAATTTCCTGCTTAATCCAAATCCTCTGCTAAGACAGAGGCAAGCTTTTCATACCGTGAGGTATTTCCATATGACCTTGCAACTAAATTGATTTTTGAACTGAGTGGAGTAGTTTGCTGCTGAGGAGACAGAATGGGACCTGAAAGGGGCAAACACTGAATCTTTTTGGCTTGACTTTCAGTCAAGGTAACTCACTGGGGTCCTAAAGGTGATGCAAGTAAACATCTGCCAAGTGAATCTTCGTGTCAAGGCAGCCATTGTGGGCAAACTGGGGTAGGCAGCCGTGGGTAAACATATATCAGTGTGCCAAGTAACCATCAGCATGACAGGGAAGAGGATACCCTATGATCCTGATTTCCTTTTGCCTTAATTTTGACTGGAAAATTCTCTTTATGTGCCACTGAATCTGATCTAGAAGCTCTCGGGCGCTCCTTTCAGTGATATGAAAGAAGAATCTTTCATACAAAGTTTTTCTTACTGTCTGTTAAAGATTTGAATGATAGGTAAGCAAATGAGAAAAAAAGCGCAAAAATTCGGAAGTTTTAATTGCTCTGAGGAAAAATTCACTGCCATCTCTATCAATCACTACCTTGGTTTTATAGATATCTATCAAAATGTCATCCAATTTGCCTTTAAGATCACAAACACTTCTGCTTAATTCTCCTTCCCTGCCTCCTGAGACAATTGCAGCACAAAAATTCACCTTTTCCCTCTCTTATCAGATTCATTTTTACTGTTTGAAATTGCTAAAATCCAAGTGGCAGATATTTGTACTTGCATAATTAGAAAGCTGAATAGATGCCTGTCGTATCAGTGCTCGTGTTTGCTGAAGACTCACAATGTTAGAGGGCATGTCTGAGGAATGTAAACAAACATCCACCTTATCAGGACTTTTACCACTGAGAAATAGAAAATGACATTTTTTTCCTACCCTCTGGCCTCCATTATCCCTCCAATTTGCCAGACTTTGCTCAATCTTTTTGTGGTTTCTAATTTTCAGCTTCTCTAGGCACAGGCAAATGAAGTACAATTAAAAACTCTTGGAATGATTCTTTTAAGCAGGAAGAGTGGTTCCACACTCTCAGGTCTGCACAGACTCATATAATGGGTATCTGGTATATAGCTACTTTTTCACTCTGAAATAAAATAATGTGCATATGCTAATGTATCTGCATACGTCTTGGGGATATTTTTATTCTTTATAAAAACAGACTTTCAAAAACTGATTATTTATATTTCAAAACAAAAATCAGATATCTATTTATGATATAAATAATTAGATTTCTTCTGGACCAGTCTTCTACGTATTTTTCTAGGCAAAAGGAATTAGAGCTCAGAGCAAAGACTCTGCCAGGATTTTGAGGGCTTTGGAAAAGTTACTTACTGATCAAGCCTACTGACTGAAATCTGAGATGATTTACAGCCAAAAATGTTTAAGGCCTTGTGTGGCACTTTCAGCCTTTCTGGGGATAAAGGTTGCCCAGTTGTACAAATATTCAGTATAAATGATTTAACCTTTCCCGTAGTAAATTAATTTGAAATACTGAATTTTAAAGTGGTTATAAAGCATTGTGGTCCTTATGATAGAAGAGACAATGCTTAGGTACTCTTTATCCTTTGAGTCTCCTTTAGCCATTGCAAACTTCATCAAGGTGGTCTAAAATGGGCTTGTCAGACACCCGCACATGAGTACCTCCCACGTATTACTGGGCTTCTTGCTTACACTTAACCATTGCCTTTCTTCAAATTTTCAGTCATATTCTTACTGCTTCCTTTCATGGCAGACAAAATTACACCTCTTTGGACTTCCTAAATGTGAGTCTTCTACATGTCAGCCTACAGAGGTTTGGCTGTTTTCTCAGTCTGACATTATTATCCATCCCCTCTCTTTTGTTGTATTTCTTATTAAAAATTTCAACTTTTTTTTTTTTTAAATGCACTGAAACACATTTTCACTTTCATCACAGTTTTCCAGATCTCCCATCTGCTTGCACAGTCTGTGTTGTCCAAGTCACAGCCTCTTCTCTTTTCTTGGTATTCCAAGAAGGCACTTTGTCCTTGTAATTTGTGTTAAATCTTGCCCGGAAACTTTCCTTTCCCTCTTGGCTTACCAGGCAATATTTTGTGATATTCTGTCAGATGGACTACCAGACACTACCACTTTATTTTGTAGGTACAGTGACATGCTGACAGAGCCCAGAGCACAGTACTAAGAGGTAGTTCTGTAGGTCCCAGCTGTGTGCAGATGAAGGATGTCTCTTGTTTTGGACTCTCTTCTGATCTTGGGGAAAGACTTCCCTTCTTTCTTGTTTACCTTGGTCTAGTCTCCAGAATGAATGTTGCCTTAGCAGAGTTGAACTATTCTCAACTTCTCTTCATCTAATTGTTATTTTTATTCTGAGAATGAAGTAGTTTGATATACATGAGGTGACCCAAGCCAGGTATGAAGTGCTCTGCCCTAGCACGTGAGTTCATGTGAAGATTCCTTATGTGAATTCTTACAGCAGCAGCCCAAAGAATCCCTTATTTGTATGTCCAAGACTAAAGGAGTAGATGGACAAATGAAAATTTGCAGTAAGTTTTATTTATCAATAAACTTACTGCAATAATCAATAAAATGCAATATCTGATACGAACCATCAACACGTTGGTGTTAGGCTAGAGGGCTGCAGGTTTTTTTGAGAGAAACAGATGCGTGAGATGTGCATCATGTTACCAGTGGTAACATGGACAGCATTTTTGAAAAAGCTTCAGCTCAAAAACGTGGCTCAAGCAGAGGTTTAAACTGAAGCCCCTTCTCAGATGAGATGGGAAATTGTATTTGGGAAGAAGTGAATAAATACCCATGACAAATCTTCAGCTGCTCTAGTTCGTAATGGGAGTTCATTCCCATAATGGAAGATCATTCATAAATGATCATTACCCCAAACAGAGGCTCTCAGTGGCAATAATAATTTAGGCTGGGAGCAAGAACAATTATGTTGATCAAACTTTACTAAAGGAGGAAGCTTATAAGGGCTATCAATTTATGACAAACTTTCAGCTCTGGCAAAAAAGTTTATACTGATACTTAAATTTTCAGAAGCATGAAGTCTTTAAAAAACCCAAAGAATCACTAAAACCTGTAACACTTTAACCAGCCTCATTGAATTGTTTTTTCTGCAGAAATTTTGAAGCAAAAACAATTACGAAGAGCTGTCGTATGCATAAGCACTAAGTATGTGAAACATTCCCAGCCACTGCCACATGACAGCAATCCTGTCCCTGGGGTCAGGCTGTTCACTGGTAATTTCAGTGAGGAATCTCTGGGACAGTGAACCTGCTGGGGGAAAACTGGTGACCTGCCACTCCTAAACCAGGATATACTGTGCTCCTATACTTGTTCATTCAAAAATCTGTGCAACAAATCCAACTAAACTGTCTTTACTGCTAAGATACAGAGCAGAATAATTTTATAATCTGCTTCTTTTGCAGCCATATTTCCAATTGCTTCAACATTTTCATTGTTTCAACTGGAAGCCTTGTATGTGCCCCACAGGTGCAGTGGCATTCTGCATTATTTATACCTAATGTTTGATGTATTATTTTTAATGCAAAAAATCAGTGCCACGCAAGTCCTTTTATATAGACCAAAAAAGGAAGAAAAAAGCCCTCCATCTTTTCCATACACTCACCCTCCATCTGCAGTTATGATCTGGATTGCCCCTATTGTTGGTTAATGTGTGAATAACAGCCTGCATTTCCCACCTGCGATCAGGTTTTACTGCAGGAGTAAAGCAAGGTCAAAATAATATCTAATGTTTAGACAGCATGCTGGTAGTCTCCCTGTCAGCAGACTATTCTTAAATAATAGTAACAAATTAGCATTAAAAGCTCTCCACAACAAGATGTGCTAAAATCATACTGGATGCTCGGTGACCTGTGCAAAGAAAATGTAATATGCTGCTTTCTCATGCTCTCAGCCTCAGCTGCTGTAGTGTCAATTATGTCACTACAGCTTTTCAGAGGTGGAACCAACATGACTCAAGAAAATAACAAAGCAAGAAAAAGAGAAGAAAAAAATAAGCAAAAATAAACTCTGGATGTGAGAAGAGAGAGTGTTGCAAGCAGAGAATGTTTAGCTCCAGTGCTGAGTTTGAAGGGGCTGCCCTCTTAACACAATGGGAGCCAGCTTCCCTGCTGTGTTCTCTGAAGTGGCTCATTGCAGAGCAGTAATATTATATCTTAATAAGCATAACACTGTGAACTGAGGCATATTTTTAAGTCAGACACATGGGAGGGAAACATATCAGAGCAGAGCTGTGTTATTTTTAATGGAGCATGTGTTTGTCTTGTAAGTGTGTCAGAAGAAAAGGAACAGGTCTCGGGTTTCTTCTCACCATGTCTAACGTAGGATGGGCACTCCAACTGCCTCTCTAAGTGACATCAGCGGTCTTTGATATTGCAAATTACACTGGATGGTCTGGACTACACTTGTACCTCACATTCAATGACATTGAATATATATTGTGTATATCAGTGTTCATTGAAGCTCTTCTTCAGATGAAGCTCTTTGCAAACCACTAAGACCAAGATAGCTTTCATTACACAAACAACATTGTCATAAGAGACTGTCCTTTTCCCAGCTTTGCATGAGTGTGTGGTACAGATGGTGGGGGATGTGATCTGCAGGAAAACATTTCCGTTTACATTCAACTGAAAAATAGCTCTTGTAGTGTGGAATTGATAGCTGCCATGTGTACCATACTGCAGCCCATGCCACTCACCTCTCATTCTTAACATCAAAACCAATATTAGAGTAAAAATGTTTGCAATGAAATTCCTAAGGACATTTTAAACTTCAATTAATATTGATAATGGGTTTTTTAATAAGTCTTGGGTCAAGATGCATCACAAATCTATTTTCCACAGAGCGCAGAAAATATATACTCATTCTGTCATTGGGATATGACTGGATCTAGTCTTACATCCAGCAGCCAGCTGAGGCTGCTTGTCTATTATAGTCTCTTCCACCATTCCTGACAAATGAACAAATAACTAGATGCCCTGTGAAACATTTTAAATAGAACTGTCTCCTGAAACAGCCGTTACTGACAGAGACAGGTTCGATCCAGATCAAGGGAACCTGCTGTGGAGTAGAGAAGATCAATACTGGTCACTGGCTTTTTTAGTTGAATTTTTTTTTTTTAAACTAAGCATGGGTGAAGATTATGATGAATAAAGTAAAGCAGAAAACAAGCAATCTATGAACTGAAGTGCATCCTTCTTATTAAACCTTATTGTGCTCTTAAAGCAGTAGCAGAAGCTGTTTCTATGAACTCTATCATGTAAGAGGCTTTCAAAACAGCATTTTAAACTATGTATTAGCTAGAAACCACTTTGCCCACAAATTCTGAAAGAGCTGAAAGTAGCTTTTGAAAAGGAACCAATGTATTTCATGGCAGAGTAAATTAACTGCTATTTTTTACTTTTGAAGTATTTCATCAAAATCGAGTACTGAATATAGTGTCTTAAATTAATTCTGTTTAGAGTGTTTCTCTGCTGGTTACAACCTGGATCCTATAGCACTAACTGCCTCCCTCTCCTGTTGTGCTCTTTGGTGTAAGCATGAAGATTCTGTGTTTTCAATGCCAGCTGGAGGCGCTAAGGTCACGTTCTTATCTTTGGAAACAAGGCATGGATTTGTGGGAGCTGGGCAGATCAAAACCATGATTGTTTTTATTTATTCTATTTAAATAGCATCATTGACTCTGCTTAGCCATGAAAATGGCAATTAAGAGAAAAGTCACCAAGACCAAATCAGCCCAGCTATGGAAAACTATAAAACAGAATTTGACAGGTTTTAGGAAGCATGGCTGGCATTATAGCCACAATATTCTCGATAGCCTTTGGCTATGTCCAGGAATTTGGTCTGCAATATAACCAATCCTCTACAATCCACAAGTATTAAATTCATCATTAGAATGTTGTTTTCTCCTTCCCAAACCTTCCATGTAAGAAGCAGCTCAGTATGATGAAAGCCATTTGTTACTGAGAACGGCCTTAAGGAAAGCAAAAGAGCAAATCTGGAGAACAGATTCATATTTTTCTGGAAATGGGTAGTATTCATAAAACATTTAACAAGTTCAAGGTCAACTTGTTCTCCTTCTGTATACTATTCATAACAGGCATTTGACAACTCAGTGACAGTCAGTCTAGCAGCTGAACTGAATATATTGGGCCATCCAGTTTAAATAAAAACTAAACCTTCATTGTGAAATGAACACAACAAACCCAAGGAGAGCAAAAGGCTTTCCTGTTTCTGAAATTTCAACTAAAATCAACAACTACAGTTACAAATGAGAGAAAATAGATCTAATTTTGATAAATAAGCAGATGTATGCATAAATAGCAAGAGATTATGTTCCTTCACACCACAGTGATGGTGTCTTCTCATCCTGAGCATTCCACATTTTTTTTTGTCAGCATGCTATGTCTGCAAAATTACCTAACATCAATATGATATTCATATTTTGTAGTTACAATTACTCTGAACTTCTCTTTTCAGTCCCTATACAAGACCACCTTGGAGTTTATTCCCAATATTGACTGTTTCTCAGTATGCTCTGGGATACAGTTAAAGGTATCCCCTTGTGGCTCTTGTCCTACTGGAAAGTGAGGAGATTACACTCATTGGATTGGAATAATGAGATTTTCATCTGACTTCAAAACCTGGTGAAAATAGTAGCTCAGGGAGACACAGAGACATATCTTTCGGAAATCCCAGGGATATTGAGTTTTGTATCCATGCAAATTCTGAGGTTGAGTCCACTTTTTATTCTAATATTTTTCTTTTTAGTTACTGTCATCACGGATCTTAGAGAACTTGCCCTTTGTCCATTCCAAAAAAAAAAAAAAAAAAAAAAAAAAAAAGGATAAACATAACTTATACCTATCTTTTGAAACAAATTCTTCTAAATAAAAATTAATCTTATATGGTATATGTTGAAGACAGATGGTCCTAAACAACCAGCTCATACCTTCCCTCCACCACTTCCAAATGGCACAGCTATTTCTAACAGTGAAAGTGCATCGTATCAGCAATTGCCTTTTCTCTTTCAGCAAGACATACAATGAAAATCAACTAGCAATTGTTTTGTGGGTGGGTTCGCAGATTAAAGATCAACTATAAATTGAGACAAGTATCAAGTTCACAATACACTTTGTTCCTTTTTGGAAACCACTACCTGGTTTTGTTTTTAAAGCTGCCACGGATTTTCAACAGGATTCTTACTCTAAGCATTCAGTATCTTTCATCAGCCAGCACCCACTGAATGACTACCAGGGATGTCAGTGTCAAATTCCTCTGCAGACATCCAGCTGGACGTTCTACAGGGATTTAGCTGAAAGGGCTTGCTGCAGGAATGATATTACTAGCAGTTCCACCTTCCCCACTCTGCATCTTTCAAATATCAGCTATAAATATTTTTAATATGCTCATTATTTAAAATTTTAGACCTCCTCCCCAATTTTGTCAAGTATTTAAAAGGCTTTCTGCCTACAATTATAACGTATGTCTGCAGTCCAGGAAGACAGCTGAAAGCACAATGACTCTGGCTCTATATTTGGAAACATCTGCTGTTTCATTTCCATGATGCACAGTGACGTGCAGTTCTGAGAGGAAGAACAAGTCTGCCACAGGAGACATTAGTTTATGGTTAAATATTTTGATACCGAAATTGGGATTCCCTCTTATTTAACCCTCTGGTAGTACTCCTCCTTTGAGTAAAGGATGCTGAAAAAGTTTCTTAATGGTCCTGTGACTGTTTGCTGTGAAATAAATCCCACCCCTAGTGAGGCAGCCCTTCCAGGTATCGGCAATTGGCTTCCTTGACATCATTTTGTCATTCTTGAGAGAGAAGCATAGAGGCAATAAAGCGTGATATGGAGTGAAAACAACTAAATCGACTCTGGAGGGGCTTTGGTTTGAGGAGTCTGTAGATGTAAGGTGAGGTGTTGAAAATCTGGGAGAAGATTTGCTTTACTCTAAGTTGTATAAAGCAATTGTGCCAAAACTCCATTATATAAAAGCCTGGTTGCATGTTCAGGAGGAGTGCCCTTTGATGAGTTGAGAAAATCTGGCAAAATTCTATTCATTATAGTGGTTTATTGTTTTTTAATAGTCTGTCAGATAATTTGAGAAGAACATAGCTGTGTGAATAATTGTAGCAATGCTTTATGGGGGGGCTAAGGCAAATTGCAACACTTGGCGCTAGGGATAGTTTTGACTCTTATTCTCAGCTGACCTAAGAAAGGGCCCTTCCATAGGTATTTCCATGGTGATCAGCTGTTGATCACTGTTGGATCCAGGACATGGATCTGTGGTCTGACCCAGCACCATTACACCTATGGACATTTGTTCCAGATAAAAGGCTGGAGTTAAACCTTGCGTGGTGTTGGAATCAGGCCACGGGTTTTGTTCTTCTCAGTCAATGGGAAAATTTAAATTAGAGCCAGGAGAGAGCATGGGGCTCAGGAGACCTGAGATAACACATCTGGGAAATGCTGTTTGGTATTCTTTGAGGTTGAGTATCTTCTGAGTGTGTTAAGTGTATTGACAGAAATTTTGGAGAATGTTGAAAAATTTTATTTTTGAGAAGCCTTCATACAAATTGTGTTTAAAATTCCCTTGTGTATTCATTATGTAGGAACTTTGTTATATGCTTTCTTTTAGAGCAATATATTTCTATTGGCCAGAAATTCTTAGCTTTAAAAGACTGGGGCACGAAGAGCTGCCTTATTTCTACAGAGAGAACCGACTCTTTTTTCCCCCTCTTAAGTTTAGAACTTGGTGGAGTCTTTCTTCAGCAAAACTAAGAAGGTGCACATTTTGATCTGGCAGATTCAATTTGATTTGTCAATTTTTCTGAATCTCTGTGATCAAAGCTACAAGGATCAAACTATTCCATCACTTGACCTGAAAGTAATACAATACAGTTTAATGCAGCAACAATATTTTGCCCTAAATGTTATGTTAAGGCTGTCTATCAATATTCAGCTCTTATATAAAATATTCTTACAAGTAAGATATTGTATGTCGAGAACAAATGATCTTCGTGGATGTATTTTCAAGGAATATCAGTCTCTCTGTTTATGCCAGTGAAGAGTGAAAGAGACCTGAGAGTGAGAAATAGAACAAGACAAGGTTTAGTGAAATATGTGGGCTTGGAAGCAAAAATTATGAACAATTGGAACAGTTGGACCTATAGCATGGAATGTGTCTTAAAAATTCTATTGCCTTTTTTTTTTGCTAATGTTTTAAACCAACTTTCAATAGCTAAAAAGTGACAAAATGAACTTTCATGGAAAAATATTCTTAAGAATGCAAGAAATGTAAAATAAGTGCGGCATATAATGATGAAATGGGCTGTTCTAAAGCAAGGCTCCTAACCTGAGAGGTAAAAGTGAAAAAAAAAATAAAAAGAATTATTACTTAAATCTCATTTAGGATATACAAAAGAATCAATACCTTGAAAAAAAAAAATCTATGAATTTGCCCTGAGGTGAAATGCTAAGGTGATGGGAAAAGCTTCTATTGTAAGATGACTATATTATTCTCCTGCATTTCATAAAAGAATATTCCCTGATATTTTCTCTTTACAGGTTGTTTCATGTTTGCTTTACATTATTCAGAAATATTTTGCCTCTTCACTTTCTAAATTGGCTGAAGAGGCATTGTCCAGCCATCTGTAAAGGCAGGACTGACTGCTTATACCACTGATTTGTGAGAGATATGTTTGGTTTTGGAGTGTAAAAGTTATATCCCAAAAATTGCAGCATTGCCATCCCACACTTCAATAAAATATATCAAAAGTATCTAGAAATCATGAGGTTGACTTCAACGCTATGAGTTTGCAGTTCAGTGAGCACATTTGGTATGTCTGCCCTTCCTGGCTTTGTTGGTTTAGAAGTGACTTCCTAAATTTTTCTTGCAGTCATGAATAGAGTGTTTTTTTAAAAATGAGCACTGGATGATTTTACAGACATGTGACTCTAGGAATTGATGCTTAAGTATGCCACAAGAAATTCAGATACTACAATAACTAGTTCTAAGTGTACTGTTTGCTCACATGATTTTAAATGCCACCCTGAAGAAGGTTAAAAACACCTAAGTTCTTCTTGCCAAGGCTGCTTTTGTTTCTTAGAGAGATCAACTGTGTCAGAATGAAATCTTCCCTCAGGTCATTTTTTTTTTTAACAGCTAGATCACTCTAACCACTAACTCTGGCAGTAAAATTTTTCATATCTGCATAAGAAACAATGAAGTCAAAGCCTCCTGGAGAAGAAGCTACCAAAGTTGTGCTCGTCCTGCGGGGTTGTTTCAGTGGGGTTCTGCTGCAGGTATTTCTTCAGGTGGGGAAACGGAACTTTATCCTGGGTCCTGAAAGCCACTACTGATAATATGTCTTTTTATCCACACTCATTTGTCTCTCAAGACATCAGCAGCACTATTGCTGATAACACAATTTTATATTGCTCTAGACAGCTTGTCACCTTTCTGATCTTAACAATTATGAATGAAGATTTTCATGTGGGCAGGAGACAAAAGGGAATATCACCTGAAAGTTTCTGACAAGGGAGAATTTTGGGACTGCCCCACAAGTGCGAGTTAATATGTGGTCTCCAAGGGCCTCATCAGACTTTCCTGAGGAACAACCACAGACCAAATAACCCCAGCACTGGATTGTTTCTCCAAAGGGAAATAATCAGTGTGTCAATGAAAATGTGCAGGCCAAATGTACCATTGAGTACAGATGAGCCCCCTTCTTATTCCAAATAATAATGGTATGTTTTCAGATTTATGGTGTTGCTCCTTTCCTTCTCCTGCTCCATCACTTTACTCTTCCCCTCTCCTCCCCTGATGGCAGATAATATATAACCCATAAGATGTATTGGTGTGGGTATGATGCTGAGATGGGATTTTTGTTTCTTCATTCTTTTAGTAAGGGAAGCTGAACAGACACATATAGATGGATGGGTGAAGTGAAGTAGAATATCACTGAATAATCTTCAACCTTGAATGAGGAAAATGAGATAAAGGATGCCTAATGTTTCATTGACATCCATGAAAAGAGACATGAAAACACCCAAAGCTCTCTCAGTGGAAGAAAGTTAAGGGGACAACATGCCAAACCACAGCTCCAGGGTCTGGTGACCCTGGCAGGACAACAGGGATCCCATCCATGCACCTCTCCTTGTGTGGCCCCAGGGAGAGGCTGTGCCTGGTGCATCAAGAAGCAAATCCTGTTTGGTGAGTTCTTACTGCAGTATTTTCTTCTTATTTCTGTGCAGGAGGTAATATAGAACTCCATGTTTCTTAATTTCTGTAGTAATTTCATGATTATGTTTCCAAAAGAAAGGACGCCTCCTTATTTTCATAATTAACAGGAAATACATGTTATACATTAAATGTGACACAAGAGAGATGAATTATGCAGTAAATTCTGTGTGTGCTGATCAGCACAAAGCCCAGGGCACATTCAGCAGAGCTGCTGTGAAGATCTGTAATGAGTTTCAAGTACATCATTTCCTGATGGAGGGTAAGAAAACATCCATCAATGCTAATTTTCCCACAGTTTTTAGCTTTTTATGAATACTTTACAGCTTACAAAAAAGATGAATTTCTAAAGTGCAACTTGAGGAAACTCTCTTAGTAATTAGAGAGTATTCCTAGCCAAAACTAATGAGGTCTGAACCTTAAACATGGGG
Source organism: Struthidea cinerea (assembly GCA_013397865.1). Taxonomy (NCBI): domain Eukaryota; kingdom Metazoa; phylum Chordata; class Aves; order Passeriformes; family Corcoracidae; genus Struthidea; species Struthidea cinerea. The sequence goes on from VZTI01002657.1 coordinate 75,526, forward strand.
ATGGTTCAAAGTTGACAGCCCCAGCCTCTAATTTCTTCAAAAAGTTTAAATTATTTCCTCAAATCTGAACGTGGGTATTTTGTTTTCTAGTTGAACTCCAAACCAGGATTATCATTGTGCCTTCAAAAATGCAGAATTTGGATGTTGGGCTCATTTCTGATTCTGTAGTAGTGTTGTACAGGATTAAGTGGTCTGAAAAAGCAAACTCCAATGAGATTGGGGCATCTTCACACCAAGTTCCAGGACTCTGTGAAGTCATGCTGACTTTGTAGTGGAGCACATGACCATACATACAGCTCTGTTCTCTTCAACTTCCGTCAAGATGTTGCAACAAAGACGTCCTGACATTTTAGGAGTGAGAAAATGGATTTTAGATACTGGCAAGGAGGGAGGGGCAACTTTTCTGATTAGGCAGTGGTCCATTTTATATTGAGAACTATCTACTTGATTGCAGGCTTCAAAGAACCCAAATATAATATCTGTGAATTTATTTCCAGCTGGTGTATGTTTTTTTATTTAGTGAGAAAACATTAAATATGTTTTTTTAAATATGTATTCCATGGTTAATTAATAATATGTATTTCTATGTAGTATAAACACAAACATAGATATATTAACTATAAAAATGGTAACTGCTATACCAAGGTACTTAACACCTTAAAACTTTGGTGATTTTAGAGAATTTAAAGGTTATCACGTTAAGAGAAGTGAAGGGCTTTCAAAGAGAAGTTCTAAACTGGTATGTGAGGAGGGTAAAACTTTTTATTAAAACTCACCCTCACTGGGAGCATCAGGCTGTTATTTTACCGCATGTGTTTCCTGCTCATGTCCCTCCGCTATGTTAAATGAAAGCCCTCTCAGAGGAGATCATGACTCTTATTCAATCAGAAGTTAAGGTTTTTTTCTGAGATAGAATTTAAAATCAATGTTCCGATTTCTTAACACAGACTACTTTCCAGCACCTGTCACTTGAACGAGAAGGCTGTTCTATATCCAGAGTAGATTTTATTTGATGAATCCCAGAATCAAAAGCCATAACCAACTGAACAGCCTGAGGGCTGGAGTCTGAACAGCAACAAACAAAATAATTTCAGATATATGAGAATAAATTGAAGCTTTGCTTATAGAATTTAGAGCCACTTGAATTCTGCAAGACAATTCTCACTCTTCAGTTTTACATCAGTTCCAAAGCAGAGTTTGTTTCAGTCATGTTTTTGTTAGCATTTACACTCATGGGAACAGTTTTTTTTCACAAATGTGTTCCAAGGAAGAACTGTACCTTTCATGAGGTGCAGCTTCTCATGACCAACAATACTGCAGAGACACATTCATCCTCTCTGAAACACTTCAGCTATTTGGACAAGACAGAAACAATTTCATGGGACTGTTTATGAAAAGTAAACACTCACTCTGGATTACTCTAGTTTCTACAAAGAAATTAAGTAATGAATTTTTTTCACCCTAATTAACCAGTGATCACTGTGAATATTCAGACAAAGCAGGATAGGTTCTTTCATGTGCTGTTATTAGCAAGAAAGGCTAATTATTCTTGCTTAAGGTAGGCAAAACCAAGTTGTTGACCTCTGGTACTAATACGAAACTATTTTGTGATCCAATAAGGGACTGGAATATAACACTGAACAGTATTCACTTATCTTTGAAGCAAACAAAACTTTTGTAACCTAATACTACCTTCGTTTCCCTGCCTAGTAGTTAGCATGTCAAGTGTTCACACTGGACCTTAAAATGAGTTAGAAAGCTCAGGAGTATATCAACATTTGCAGCATAAAACTATCTTCTCTTTGATCATTCAAGCTTTCCATCACTCTAGGTGGTCCTAACTAATAAGGAACTGTGATCCTCTTCACAACTTGATTCCAATAGCCACACAACAGACCACATGCAGTTAGTGCTTGCCATTAGTGTTTCAGTCAAATACCAACACTTATCTACAGATTTATGCTCCTTTTATTCACATATTTATAAATCATGTCACTATATGTAAGGGGAAAAAATGTCTCTTTTAAGGATTTGAACATTCTGCCTCTTTTTCTTTGGGATATTTTTTCCCCTCAAAGCAAAAACCTGTGCAAGTTTTTTAATGTATCTAATACGTGTTATTGAGCGGGGCACTGCTCTAAGTGCCCCACAAACGTGTACTGTGAAAAGTAGAACTCTTTGATTTTCTCCAGATATTTATATGAAGTTCTTTGTATAAGAATCTGGTTTACAAATCTGACATACCTGTTCAATGCCCAAAATGTCATCATTCAATCCCATATCTGTGCTTTAGCAGCCCTCATCTGCCTGGTTATGGACGCTGAGCACTAACAGCTCTACTCATTTGTTGCGCTGAGAACTCTGAAAAACACACCTGCAGAGAAGGAGATGGCACTCAGAATTAAATATGTGCTTCTGGTAACACTCTGTTCCCAGGCAGCTATTCCATAACGAGTTTAATATGATTTTGAATCTCGTGTGTCCTATCCCAGTAAAGGAGAAGCTGTGGCCGTAGGGTAACTCCCGTTGAGCAGATACCCAGGCGTGGAACAGAGATGTATGTACGTGCTGTTTAGGTTTTAGGGTTTAATGACAAATTAGAAGGGCTGATAATAAAATTCTTGTGTTGAAAATTCCTTCTGAAAGGAGTTAAAAGCAACTTTAACCAGGCAAATCCTCCTCAAATGTCTATCCTGTATATATATAGAAAAAACCTGCTAAATTTGAGATTATTGAGAACAAAGAAGTTACTGAAGGGAAACTTTGTTTTATAACTGATCTCTATGAAACCTTAAGCTGTGTCTTGCTTTGGTTAGATGTTCTTTGGCTGATCTTATGATCTTAGAAAATACACGTTTGTGATTGGTTCAGGTATGTAAGTTAAAGCAAGCGCTTTTGATGCATAAATAATTCTTATTTTAGAGGTTTATGATAGTAACCCCCTCTCCCAAATCTCATGCAGGAAGGAATTTATGTCACGATCCCCCCAGGATATAAATTATTTGCATCTTATGGGTAAAGGATGGTCATTTGTTCCTGCTGTAGTGTCTACAGCACCTGAGGTTGAGCCTTGCTCCCAGCTCAGTTATTTCTTTGGGATACCTGGTTAGGCTGGATTATCTGACTGTGGGTTTTTCTGGTGTCCTGAATGTCTCATGCAGAGTGCCAGTAATCTGAAGCACTGGGCGCTTATTTTAAGCGCTAGTCAGCTGAAAAAAAAACATTAAAAAAAGTAACCTTTTTAGTTTCATTGCCATACAGTCCCATAATTCCACACACTCCTTAGAGTTTGGGTTAAACCCCCCTGGCAGTTATATGCTAGTGAAACACACAGATTTGAGATTCATTTTCTTCCCTTTTAATACAGAAGTGTAAATTTTAAATAATTGTGAAAGATATGAACTTAAAAGAGGGAAGATTTCTGCTCTAAGAGAGGAATGACACAATGGATTTGCTCTGAGCTGCCTGGGATCATTTAAAACCAATGAATTAAAAATCAGATACTCGGTGAGGGCTATAATTTACACTACAGAGGTGATAAAGCCTTTTGTGTTCCTATTTGCAAAGAAAGCATTAAGCTACACTGATTTTTGATTTTTTTTCTTCCCACCAGGGAGAAATGTGAAACTCAATTTTACCCCCGATTGGTAAGGTGCTAATTTGTCTGACAAGTTGTTGGAATCTCAGCATGTTTGAGGTATCCTTGATGTATCAACACCTTCATGCTGAATGAAGGATGCCTTTAATGTGTAAATGTTTAGTACATATCCTATATCTCATTAGCCAAGAACAATACAAACCACACACAGGCATGAAGGGTCAGAAGCAAGCTCCAGTCAAAGAGAAAAATCTTTTATGTTCTAATTAAATGAGCAAACATTTGGAATACATCTTTTTTGCAAATAGTTTATCAAAAAATGCACTTGAAATTCACAGCCTCACTTGAGTTCTAAGGCCCTGATGAGTCTAATATCAAATTATATTAAATTTGAGTCCAAGTGCCATATAACACTGATGTCTCCAAGTTCTTCTTACTGCATGCAATACCACAAACTACTAAGAATAGCAGAAGAAAAGCAGTTGTTAATAAACCCACAAAGTTATCCTTCTCCAAATTGTCCCTGTTAGTCTAAACCTTTGTAAGTTATACGTAACTTTAGGTATTTATCTTCATTGACTTTTTTGTGGAAATGAAAAGTTTTCTAGGGAGAGCTGAGGGATGCTGGTGGGGTGGAGTGAGTTCTTTGCTGATTGTCTTCTAAGGGGACTTACCTGATTGTGGGACCAGAAAAGCGATGGCTCTGGATGAGGATGTGGAGGATGTGTTCACACACTCTCAAATGGTTTTCCACCCTGGCTCTCCTTCAGGGGGTGCCTCTTGTTCTCTCTACACCAAAGCATAAGGTGGACATGGGCCCACAGGGTGAAATACAGAACTGCTCCATTTGGAGCCCTTGCAGATGGACACCTGTCCTGCCCAGCCTTTGCTGTGGTCCTTGCTGGCACTCCCTTCCCTGCAGGCCACGTGGGCACACTGGTGTGCTGTGAACTTCTGGCTGGCTGTGTTCTGGCACTGCACACGAGAGATTAGAGAAGCTCTTTTCACTACTATTTATCCACATTAGATTACATCGGTCTCATGTTTGTCAGTTCAGTTGCAACTGAGCCCTGGTCTTGTGTATGGGTTCATTCCTTCTTTCTGCTTTTCTTTTCCAGAGGTTGATCTCTTTGAACTGCTGAAATCTGATGACTTGCAATCAATAGTCTGTGAAACAATAAGGTCAGCAATGCGAAGATGCAGATTTTCTGCCTCTAAATGCAGACTGCTGTGCTGGGTCACTGAGGTGAGTCTGACCTAAGCTCATTGCCTGAATGAAGAATGGAGTGGGAGGAAAGGGATTAAAAGTACCTGGAGATATTTAGAGCTGTTAATACAGTGTCTGTCCTCTTCACTTCAACAGCTGGGGGAAATACACTGCGTAAACTTACGATAGGTGTGACTGACAAATGTCAGTTTCTTGTTAAATGTTAAAGCACTGATGGACCCTGAGACTGGAATTCTAAGCCCCATATGGTGCCATGCAACCTTGCAAAAAGATCAAGAACAGTTACAAGCCCAGTCATAAGATCAGTTTTTCCAATGAAGGTAAAGTAGGAGTCTAGGGTATTTTTGTGTGTTTTTTGTATTTGTGTAGTTTTACAAATACCAAGAATATTATATTTATTTTTATCTGGGGAGATAGAAATTCACAAGACTTGCATGAATTACAGAAGTGTTATAGGGTGACATGCTTTGATATGAAATGCACATTTGGATTCAGTTCCTAATAGGTACTAAATCGAGGCTTCTCAGCTGGATCTCAAAATATAGATGGCGCAGCAGCTCTAAACAATTTGGGTGACTTCTGTGCAGATAGACACGTTATATGGGCTATACAGAAACTGGCATCACACTTATCCTTCAGTCTAACCTGTCCTAAGTGGATCTATGCTGGCTAATACATCCATTTAATTTGGTTTCCATGAGTAAAGCAGGACCTCACAGAGGCTCAATTGCACCCAAGTTTATGTTGCAATCCCAAAAGAAAACAAATGCAAGGATGAGGCATTTAATTGGTGAAATGATGCAAAGAGAGATATTTCCCCCAGGTTTTGACAAACTGGCCTAAGTATGATCCCAAAGAGCACTGAGGTATTCAGATATCACACAGACATGTTCACATAAACTTGTGTCTGCTGTTCTCTGACTAAATAACAGAGAATATATCTGTGAACATATTCACACACACAAAAAAA